>OX637463.1:28749730-29349730 GCA_951799995.1 Trifolium subterraneum
GAGAGAGAGAGAGAGAGAGAGAGAGAGAGAGAGAGAGAGAGAGAGAGAGAGAGAGAGAGAGAGAGAGAGAGAGAGAGAGAAGAGAGAGAGAGAGAGAGAGAGAGAGAGAGAGAGAGAGAGAGAGAGAGAGAGAGAGAGAGAGAGAGAGAGAGAGAGAGAGAGAGAGAGAGAGAGAGAGAGAGAGAGAGTGCACACACAGATTTATACTGGTTCCTCTCACAAACCGAGAGTAGTCCAGTCCCCTTGCACTTCCAAGGAATTTCACTATAATCACTAAAAAATTTACAAACTCAAATGCTCAAGCACACAAGCAAGAGACTTCACAAAACTTAAAACAATTAATCAACACTAATACACTTGTAACACAGAGGTGCTCTAAAAATCTAAGCTTTACTAGACTAGCTCTGAGTCTTCTAAAATATCAAATGATATTAAAGCTTAGTGTGTTGTTCAAAATAGTCAATTGTTCAGCAATGTATTTGTTCTCAGTCAGTCATTCAGTCAGTCGTCTTTTCCAAGAAGGTTGTCATCTATATATAGTCAAGTAAATTGTAGACATTGAGATAAGACCATTGCAGATGATTTGACAGTTGATGATTTTAGTAGATATCAATTTGATTCTCTTTTATCAAAAGAAGTAAATCAATTCCACTACTCTCTCGTTGTTGAAACGCTCCACCAATTTGAGTAAGGATGGTACAGATTTGTATTATACGCTCTATTTGATGATAAGGTTGAGGATAAGAATGAAGTACTATTTGATTATTCCTTAACCATGAGTTGTCATCCTTCAAAAGGAACATCCTAGAAGCTTTTATCAGAGATACGAGGTTTCTGAAAAACAGAGTATGTTTCTTTAGGATATGTTGAACTTTCATCTTCTGATAGTTTACTCAGAGGCTTTATCAGTCTTCATAGGACAACTTCCTTCAGAAGCATTATTGATCTTCAGACTGTAAACTTCAAAGGCTTTATAAAATTCTATCAGATCTCAAACAATGATCTTTGTGTAATGATTTTGTACTATATTTCTGCACACTTAGATCAATAATTAGTAATTTCAATTGTCCATTTAATACTTTATTATCATCAAAACTTTAGGATATTTTTCAATAAAACTTATTTTGTTCCAACACGGACCGGATTGGTGTCCGATTTCCGGTCCGACTGTCCGGTTCGATCCGATTTTGAAAACCTTGGTTATTTTGGTGCGTAGGAGAAAGAAAAATAAAAGAAAAATAAAATAAAATATACAAATCATTTTGCCACTTCGTGATGCTTATTTTCGTGACATTAACACTGTGTTTGTTTTGATAGATTTAGGAGAGAGAGAAATAAAGAAGAGAGAGATAGGAAAGAAATAAGGTATTTCTTTGGTTTGGATGAAGAGAGAAATATTTTAGGTGGGTCCCATGTGAAAATAAATCTCTCCTCATCAGGCGAGATTTGTAAAATGAAGGGATGAAAATTTGCTTTTTCCCACGATGCCCTTGTTTTTTTTTTTGTTTATAAGCCACGATCCCTTCTTCTGCTTTTTTCTGGCGCCAATTGATGAAAGTTTCCCTCTTTTTTCTCCTTAATATAGCAGTTCTCCAACTTCTTGTTGGTATAGCAGCAACTTCTCTTCATCCCCTCTGTTTTGCACTTATCAATCAGGTAATAAATTTTGTATCCACTTTCATCTTATTGTTTGTCAAATTTGTTATTCACTTTCATCTTATTGTTTGTCATGATTAAAATTGAAAGAAGTATTGTGGTTACACCAATGTTCTTTCTCTTTTTCCTTAGGTTTAATACAATGGATGCTCGTTGTATTCTTTATTTTGATTGTATGTTTGTTTTAAGAATTGAAAAATTCACTTTTTTGTATACTACTAGTTTGGGCTTTGTCGCGGTGATTTTTGGATATCGAGTTATTAATTAACTTCGAATCGCAAATTGATATTCCACCACCGATCTTTAATTTATCCGAGGGAAAGGGAAAAAGTTCGAAAAAACCCTATTTTTAAGAGAACAAGGTTCGGGGGTTGGTTATACGAAGGGAAGGTATTAGCACCCTAAGTATCTATAGTACTCTATAGGAACCTCTTGTTTTATTTCTATCTATGCGCTTTATTTTTATTTGCTTGTAAAAAATGTATAAGTGGGAAATTAAAGTGATGATAAAAATGCTTAAAGGATGAAAAAGTAGAAAAAATGTTTTTGTTGATTTTATTGATTGGAGAGATAAATCTCATGCCTACGTACCCGAGGGATCAAACCACCGTAGTTCGGGGTAAAAAGACGAGTAAATTTGTTTGTTTAATTTTAAAGTTTTTTGAAAATGGTTTTAAAGACCAAAAGCCAAAAGCGGCAAAAATGTGAAGTTGATTGATGTTAATTTGTGAAGAAAGTCTAAATGGTTAAATTGATTGAGATTTGATTATGAAATAAGACGCGGACACTTGGTTTAAAATCCAAGGTTAGTTGAGAAAATGTTTGAAGTGATAAAAGACACTTGGTTTGAATTCCAAGGTTTTTTGATAGAAATGTTTGATGAAAATTTTGTGTTTTTTTGTGATATTTCGAAAGGAAAATAATTATGTATTTTTTTGAAAGAGGTTTTGACCTCATTTTTTGAGAAGAAAATGACTAACTATTTAAAAAGGGGAATGTTGGGTTTAAAATTTAAAAGGTAGCGCTAAAAAAAAAACGTCGCAATAAGCAAATTAAGCGCGAAGACGGTCCGTAATGATATTTGATCAAAACGGTGTCTTTTCCCTCGGAATTTAACGTTACGCATATTGGCGGAAAGCGATAAAAAAATAAATATGCATGAGATGCAATTTTTCATTTAGGGTACATTGGCCTAATCACACTCTAAAATTTTTGCGAGAAAATAAATATGAAATGATGCAAGAGACGGGGTATGCTATGCACTTTTATTTAGAGTTTACATTTGGCCTATTTACATCCTAAATTCAAAAGCAGAAGTAAATAGCAATTAATAAGCGATAAATACTCAATGTTACGATAATAAAATAACGGTAAAAAAAAAAATGATGAATAAATCGACGTAATGAAATAAATATGATATGTAATGGATGAATAGCATAAGTAAATAAATACGAAAATAAGACAATGAAAATAAACCTCGACATCATGCTTTACAAGGCTAAACAAAGCTAAAATAGCTTATGCCAAAAGCATTTATCTCATAAGCTTAAAATAAAATTAATTAACAAAACAAAACATGAAATAATATTACCAATATCTAAATATCAAATAAATAAATAAGCCTCGACATCATGCTTGATTGGCTAGAACAAAAGCTAAAATAGCTTATGCCAAAAGCACTTATCTCATAAGCTAAAAAAAATAAAAATAAAATTAAGACAGGGGGGTGTGAATCATAAAACGAAATAACAGGGGGGTGTGAATAGCAGTATGATAGTCAGGCCCAGCCCTTACAAGGGCCCAACCGTGTGTTACCAAACAAAAAAAAGCCAGGACAAATCCTGGCTGTCTGATAGATCAGACGCCTCTGGATTAATCCTGAAATGGAGAGATCTCAGCCATCTGATGAAGATCAGTGGCTGAGATGAGCGGGTGCACGGTGTGCTGCGATAGACACGCGCACACCGGATCGGGTTGGGGTATATATACCCCAAACCCTAAAAAAAATCACATTTTTCTCAATCTTTCTCTCTCTCACCGCCGCCCCATCCTCTTCTTCCTCTCAACTCTCTGTTTTTTTTCTCAAAAGAAAACTCCATAAAAAAACTCTCAACATCAATTCCAAACAAAATCATTTCTCAAACTCAATTGTTTCAAAAAAACTCAACATCAAACCCAAACAACAACAAATCTTAAACACAAATCCATATTCAAAAACAACAAAAACCCCCTTCTTAATCCGGATCGAACCACCAAATAAAATAGAAAAAAAAATGAAACGAAGAACAACCTTTGATTTGTTGAAGCCGAAATCGATTCCTTTTATTTTTTCTTTATTGATTTCGTTTTCGGTTCTGGGTTTGGGTTTGAATCGATTATGGGTTTTTCGATTTGGATGGTTTGGTGGTTTGCTCTTTGATTTGGTTTTGGTTTGATGAAGGATAAATGATGATGAAGATGTATTTTTGTTTTTTGATTACTGATGAATTTTCGGTGATGATGGTTGCTGGGTTGATGATTTAATTCGGTTTCTGGATTTGATGAACGAAGGTGATGATAGATTCTGTTTTTTGTTTAATTATTTTTTTGATTTCTTTGGTTCTGTTTTGGATTTTTGATTTGGAAAAAGGAAGAAAATTTTGATAGTTGGTGTTGCTGCGGCTGAGTTTTTTTCTTCTCCAGATCTGATTTTTTGCTGTTCACTATATACACCCATTGGGTTCTAAGATGGGGAACCAGGATCTGAATTTGGACAATGAAGGACACTGTTTTAGACAGAAAAAAAATGTTCCCTGTACTGTGTGTTCCCTGTACTGTGTGGGAGAAAAGGAAGTTGACTTTTCATTTTTTCTGGTTTTTTTTAATCAGGAAAAAAAGGACAAAAGGACAAAGTAAAAATAAAATAAAACAAAATAATTAAATTAAATTAACTAAAATACGAAAATTAATAAAAACAGTAAATAAAATAAAATAAAATAATTAACTAAATTTTAAAAGGAAGAAGATAATAATAATGGTAAAAATAATAAATAATAATAATAGACAAAGAATAAATATAAAAGAAACAACAAATGAGGTATTTTTAAAATACCTCTCTGCCGAAATTTCGTCAGAAATGACAAGAAGGGCAAGAAGGTTTTTAAACGCCGAACAAAATCAATTGGTCAAAAAATGGGGTATAACAGATGCCCCTATTTAAGTTTCTTCCGTCGGAGATAAAAAGAAAAAAGATGATTTTTGATGATGTTTTTGTTTTGGTTCGACGGTGGAAGAGACTTAAATACAGAGTACACCGTTTTTTGACCGGATTAAACTATAAAATGCTACGATATGACGTCATGAGTGTTATGTTTATGAGTGTTATATTTATGAGTGCTATATTTACAAAGTGTTTGAATGTAATGAAGATTATTTGACAGAGGTAATGAAGGCAGAAAGCGGTAAAGTCCTGTATGCGGACAGAAGTAAAGACTGAAAGCGATAAAGTCCTGTGTATGGACATAAGTAAAGACGGAAAGCAATAAAGTCCTGTGTACGGACAGAAGTAAAGACTGAAAGCGATAAAGTCCTGTGTGTGGACATAAGCAGATAAAGTCCTGTGTACGGACAGAAGTAAAGAATGAAAGTGATAAAGTCCTGTGTGTGGACATAAGCAGATAAAGTCCTGTGTACGGACAGAAGTAAAGAATGAAAGCGATAAAGTCCTGTGTGTGGACATAAGCAGATAAAGTCCTGTGTACGGACAGAAGTAAAGACAGTGTCCACCAACATTGTGGGATGGTAAGGACAAGTAAAGGTAGTGTCTACCAACATTGTGGGATGGTAAGGACACATCAAGGAAATAAATTGTCTGCTGGCATTGTGGGAGAGCGAGACATGACAAGAATATGTATTTGTCTAGACCAGACACACTGGAAATGACTTCTTTTGGGGAAATCAACCGTAAGTTTGCAGTTGATTGTTCGCAAAACCTGCTACTGGAAATATGCTTGATGGAGACATCTCTGGACCAGACCCACTAGGGATGACTCTTTTTTGTGATGTATGATTGATGGAGACATCTCTGGACCAGATCCACTGGGGATGACTCTTTTTTGTGATGTATGATTGATGGAAACATCTCTGGACCAGATACACTGGGGATGACTCTTTTTTGTGACGTATTGAAACAGGACACGTGATGGTCAATGCAGCCTGTATGAATGATTTTGTTTGCACGTTGCATATGAATGTGAATATATGTATGGACATGTGAATGATTGTAAGTATGCATGCATGTATGCATGTATGTATGAATGATTGTTATGAAGCTTGTATTTGTATGATTGAATGATATTTGTACACGACTGGATGAGACAAAAGCTTGATCAGAAAAGATGAACATTGGGCCGACGTATCCGTACAACCACTCGGTAGTCCTCCGCTGGGGACACCATCGTTATAGGTGAAATAAATCAGATCCTCGGGGTAAAAACCCGGTATGGTGTGTCAATCCACGTTAAGAGCGATTGCTTCTTGGGGTAAAGCCCATCGGTCGGAGGTCTGGCAGAAGTCGCCATTTTGTACACTGAAACCGAATATTTTCTCATGGTCTTGTTTCAACAATCATGCTTTTGCTTTTTTCTGCTTTTTTCTTTTGAAATCCCTAACTTTTGCCTGGATCGCCCTTTCGGGTTTTCAATCCACCGGGAGTATATTTTTTTTATTTTGCCCCTAATTTTTGCCTGGACCGCCCTTTCGGGTTTTCAATCCACCGGGACGCTCATTTTTGCCTAAGCCGCTCTTTCAGGTTTTCGACTTATCGAGCTTTGTTTTTTTATTTTAGCAATGACTGTATTTGCCTTGTTGAAACTGTCTGCTTTCGGAACAATGTTGATATATGCTTGTATGACTCATGAATCTAAGAAATATGTTTGTCATTTGTATATTTTTTGAAAAAAGGAACTACTAAAAAACTTTAAATTATTTTTTTTTGTTTTTGCTTCAAGTACTTTAAATTGAAAGAGGGAGAAACAAAATTGCAAATAAATTTGAATTCCAAATAGAGGGCACAGGCTCGAATTTGATTAAAAGAGTGGCGATTGGCGAAAAGCACAACCCCACAGATCGTTACAAAAATGAAAAATGGTAATTGGGTGGGAAAGGTACGTTAAACACAATGATCGCTATTCTCCCTAACAACTTTGAATTTGCAGTCTAAAATGTTGTAAGCCAAAGATATTCTGTCAATCGAGGTACTCTGAGCAAGTGATGCCTGATCCGATGCAGTTACTTGTCTTATTCCTTAACTTTTGCATAGATCGCCTTTTCAGGTTTTCGACCTATCAGGATATTACTTTCTGTTTATGTCTCTAATTTTTGCCTGGACCGCCCTTTCGGGTTTTCAGCCCACCGAGACGCTCATTTTTGCCTAAGCCGCCCTTTCGGGTTTTCAACTTAGCGAGCTGTTCTTTTATTTTTTAGACAAAGTATTTCTTGACTGCATCGGCATTCACAGGACGAGGGAGCTCATCACCATCCATGGTTGCAAGAGTCATAGCACCACCAGAAAAAGCTCTTTTGACAACATACGGGCCTTCGTAATTAGGCGTCCACTTGCCCCTAGAATCCGGCTGAAAGGACAAAATCTTTTTGAGCACAAGGTCACCTTCACGGAACTCACGAGGCCGAACCTTCTTGTCAAAAGCCTGTTTCATTCTTCTCTGATATAACTGTCCATGACATAAAGCCGCCATGCGTTTCTCCTCGATTAAATTCAATTGGTCATATCTATTTTGGCACCATTCGGCCTCGGCCAACTCAGTTTCCATTAAGACTCTCATTGATGGGATTTCAACCTCCACGGGGAGTACTGCTTCCATGCCGTATACTAAAGAGAAAGGGGTTGCCCCTGTCGAAGTACGAACTGAAGTACGGTATCCATGTAAAGCAAAAGGTAACATTTCATGCCAATCTTTGTAAGTGACCACCATTTTCTGCACGATCTTCTTGATGTTCTTATTTGCAGCTTCAACTGCGCCATTCATCTGAGGCCGGTAAGGAGATGAATTATGATGCTCAATCTTGAACTCGTCACACAGATCTTTCATCATTTTGTTATTCAGGTTTGTCCCATTATCCGTAATAATCTTGTTAGGAACACCATAACGGCAGATAAGATGGTTCTTGATAAAACGTACGACCACCTGCTTGGTCACATTGGCATAAGACGCCGCCTCAACCCACTTGGTGAAGTAATCAATAGCCACTAAGATGAAACGATGTCCGTTGGAAGCCTTTGGTTCAATCCGACCAATCATGTCGATACCCCACATGGAGAACGGCCAAGGAGAAGAGAGAACATTCAGAGAAGTTGGCGGTAGATGTATCTTATCCGCATAAATCTGACATTTATGGCATTTTCTAGCATGTTTGTAACAATCAGACTCCATTGTCATCCAATAGTAGCCGGCTCTTAGCATTTTCTTGGCCATTGTGTGTCCATTAGGATGGGTTCCGAATGAACCTTCATGTACTTCATGCATCAATAGATCAGCCTCATGTTTGTCCACACACCGCAGCAGGACCATATCAAAATTCCTTTTGTATAACACCTCATCGTTCAGGAAGAAACTACTGGACAGCCTTCTCAGAGTCTTTTTGTCTTTGCTAGATGCCCCAGGGGGATATTCTTGCTTCTGAAGGAACATCTTGATATCATGAAACCAAGGCTTGTCATCCACCACTTCCTCGGTTGCAAACACGTATGCTGGTCTCTCAAGGCACCGAATACTGATGGTTGGTATCTCGTTCCGGCGATTAACCCGGTACATTGAAGATAGAGTGGCCAAAGCATCGGCCATTTGATTCTCGTCACGAGGAATGTGATGTAGCTCCACTTTATTGAAGAAAGTTAACAATCGTCTTGCATAATCTCTGTAAGGAATCAAACCAGCATGGCGAGTTTCCCATTCCCCTTTGATCTGATTAATCACAAGAGCTGAGTCCCCATAAATGTCGATGTTTTTGATCCTTAAATCAATAGCTTCTTCAATGCCCATGATGCAAGCTTCATATTCTGCAATATTGTTAGTACATTCAAACTGTAATCTCGCAGTGAAAGGAATGTGAGCACCTTTAGGGGTAACAATGATTGCCCCAATTCCACTACCGTAAAGGTTGACGGCCCCATCAAATATCAAACCCCACTGGGATTCAGGATCTGGTCCCTCGCCAAACATCGGTTCATCGCAATCCTTCATCTTCAAATACATGATCTCTTCATCTGGAAAATCAAACTTGATCGGCTGGTAATCTTCAACTGGTTGGTGAGCCAAATGGTCAGCAAGAATACTACCCTTGATTGCCTTTTGGGTACGGTACTCAATATCGTATTCGGATAACAACATCTGCCAACGGGCAATTCTTCCGGTTAGAGCTGCCTTCTCAAAAATGTACTTAATTGGATCCATTTTGGATATCAACCAAGTAGTATGATTAATCAAGTAATGTCGGAGACGTTTGGCAGCCCAAGCCAAAGCACAACAAGTCTTCTCAAGCATGGAGTATCGAGACTCACAATCTGTGAATTTCTTACTCAAATAATAGATTGCATGCTCTTTTCTACCGGTTTCATCCTGTTGCCCCAGCACACAACCCATAGATTCCTCTAGCACGGTTAAATACATGATGAGCGGTCTTCCTTCAACTGGAGGGATAAGGATCGGAGGTTCCATTAAATACTCTTTGATACTGTCAAAAGCCTTCTGACAGTCCTCTGTCCAAACAATCCCCTGATTTTTGCGAAGCAACTTGAATATCGGCCCACACGTGGCAGTCATATGGGAGATGAATCTAGAGATGTAATTTAGTCGACCCAGGAAACCTCTAACTTGTTTTTCTGTTCGTGGAGCTGGCATTTCTCTGATGGCCCTGACTTTGTCTGGATCTACCTCGATACCCTTTTGACTAACAATGAATCCCAGGAGCTTTCCGGATCTAACACCGAAAGTGCATTTGTTGGGATTTAAACGGAGACGATATTTCCTCAACCTTTGAAACATTTTCGCTAAATACTCCACGTGCTCTTCTTCGGTGCCCGACTTGACAATCATATCATCTACGTATACCTCGATTTCTTTGTGCATCATGTCATGGAAAAGGGTGGTCATGCCCCTTTGATAGGTAGCACCCGCATTCGTTAGACCGAAAGGCATTACTTTGTAACAGAATGTGCCCCAAGGTGTAATGAAAGCGGTCTTCTCTCTATCTTCAACTGCCATCTTGATCTGATTGTACCCGGAGAAACCATCCATGAAGGAGAAAACCTTGGATTTAGCTGTGTTATCGACCAATACATCAATGTGAGGCAAAGGAAAATCATCTTTCGGACTGGCTTTGTTCAAATCTCTGTAATCAACACACATCCTGACTTTGCCGTCCTTCTTCGGAACCGGTACTATGTTAGCCAACCACTGAGGGTATTCTGATGTAATAAGAAAACCAGCGTCAATTTGTTTTTGTACCTCTTCTTTGATCTTGAGGGCCATATCTGGATGAGTTCTTCTTAATTTTTGCTTTACCGGAGGACATTCTGGCTTCAGAGGCAAATGATGTTCCACAATTTCGGGATCTAAACCGGGCATATCCTGATATGACCAGGCGAAGATGTCAACATATTCTCTGAGTAAAACGATCACCCTTTCCTTGACAGATGCTTCTAAGGATGCCCCAATCTTGATTTCTTTCTTTCCTTCGCCGGAACTTAAATCAATTAACTCCACATCTTCCTCATGAGGCTGAATGACTTTCTTCTCTTGATCTAATAGTCGTTTGATCTCATCAGGGATCCCTTCATCCTCTTCCTCTTCAGCCTCGTAAACAGGGAACTCAAAGTTGGGAGAGGGCCTAGGAACATTGTGTTCAACGGGTTCATTGATGCTTAATCTGCATATGATTTATGATTGATTTTATTAAATAAAAGAATGCAAACCTTTTGGAAAATGATTAAAAGCTAGGAAGTAGAGGGAAAATAAAATATATACTTTGTTTTTTTTTTGTGTTACCATTTTCCAGAAATAAAAAGAAAACAAAAACAAAAGTCATGATAAAAACGACAATTTCATTAAAATACTTGAAGCTCAAAACAAAGCCCCACATGCGTTCGCTTTTGCCTTGGGCAGGACAAAAGAATTTTTTTTGGAAAACAAGAATAGACAAACATATTACTTAGATAGAGGAGTGACAGAGGGGACATCAACAACGACCCAATTGCGGCAAATTCCTCCTGGAATCACGAAAGAAGGCTGCTCTTCTTCAACTTTGTCTTCAATGATAGCATTAGTTTCTGGTGGAGTGTAAATTGGTTCAGCACTGACGAAAGTACCCTTATTTGGATTGACCTTTGTTGTAGACGTAGTAGAACCCAGACCCTCCATGCGTCTTCTTTTCGGCATTTGTAATAACTTCCCCCATTTCAGATGTGACCTTTGTTGTACTTCCCTTTGCCCATCTTTTGCAGAAGACATAAATGTTTTCCCCTTTTTCGACCTTTTCTCTTCAATAGAAAGCCCCTGGAAAGACGTACCGTCCCTAACATCAGCACTGATATGAGAAAAAGCTGACAAATGGCTCACCAATAAAGCTTCCTCTCCATTCACAATCACCAATTTTCCTTCCCGCACAAATTTCAGCTTTTGGTGAAGTGTGGAAGTCACCGCCCCCGCTTCGTGAATCCATGGTCGCCCCAACAAACAACTATAAGAAGCTTGAATATCCATGACTTGAAAGGTAATTTGGAACTCATAGGGCCCAACTGAAATGGGTAGGTCTATTTCACCGATTACTGATTTTCTTGACCCATCGAAGGCTTTCACGATTAACGCACTCGGCTTCAAAGGCGCACCAGAGTATGCGAGCTTGTCGAGAGTAAACTTGGACATTACATTCAAAGATGACCCGGTATCCACCAACACATTTGATAAGGCATCAGATTTACAAATTACCGAGATATGTAATGCTAAGTTATGATCCTTTCCTTTTTCAGGGAGTTCCTCGTCGCTGAAACTCAAGTTATTGCAGGCTGTGACATTCCCCACTATGCTACCAAATTGGCCCAAGGTTACGTCATGGTCGACATATGCCTGGTCCAAGACCTTCATTAGTGCATCTCTGTGCGCATCAGAATTCAACAAGAGTGATAAAATTGAAATCTTGGAAGGGGTTTGTAGTAATTGATCCACGATCTTATACTCACTTCTCTTGATCATTTTCAAAATTTCATCTGAGTCTTCATACACCCTTTCAACAGTCCCGCTAGAGTCAGGAATTTGTGTTTTTTCAACAGGACTACCGGTCTTTTCTTGAACCACTCCCGGAAGAATACGCCCACTCCTCAGTATTTTGCTATTATCTGCAATATTGTCCACGGATATCAAAGGAGGAATAGGTATTTCCACCCCATCTTGCAACATGGTGGCATCATATCTATATGGCACAGCTCTCAGGGACGTATATGGCATAGGCCCTGGCACGCAGATCACCAGCGGGGTAACTGTGGGCTCTCCACTATTATATATCATCTCGAGACGGTCAGAGATATTGAATTCTGGTACTATGACGCAAACATCCTCGCTCTTCTTTGTAACTAACAACTCTCCTTTATCCATCAACCTTTGTATGTCCTCTTGAACTCGGGAACAACCTTTGCTTCACACATCTTACTATGAATGGGCACCAACGGGGTTTTGATATCTTTTATACTGAGAATGGTGCTTGTTTCTTGGCAACTTTGGATAAAATGGACAGAGGACCCGTGATTGGGCAGCGGATTGTTTCGGACGTTGGGATTTTCATCTTTGAAGGACAGCACCTTATTATGGATTAATTCTTGAACAGCTTTTTTGAAGGCGTAGCAACGTTCTACATCATGGCCAGGGGCCCCTTGATGGAAGGCACAAGTTAGGTCACTACGGTACCAAGTAGGTAGTACTGCTGGCGCAGGTGGAGGTGGTCTCGTCTGGACAAGATTTTTGGCGAGTAGGGCGGGGAGTAGGTCAGCGTATTTCATGGGTATGGGGTCAAATGATGGATTTCTCTGGGTGCGATTGGGATAATTGTAGGGTTGTTGGGGAGTTTGTGGTCGAATTTGTGGTTGCTGTGGGTATGGTCGTTGAGGATATGTTTGTTGATAAAGTGGTGGATAGTGTGAAGGTGGTCTTTGGGTCATTTGTGGCTGGTAGGGCGGGTTTTGAGGCACTGGTGAGACAGCTGCAACGTGTTGGTAGCCCATATACGGTCGTTGATGCTGTCCATGAGCCACCATACTTACTTCTGACTCCTTTCTCCTTGCAAAGTTACTTCCAAACCTCTTCGCACTGTTGACCGGAACACTTTCTCTGACCAAACGTCCTTGTCGGACCCCTTCTTCAAGTCGCATTCCCATGTTTACCATCTCAGTGAAATCACTAGGTGCACTAGCAATCATTCGTTCATAGTAAAATGAATCAAGAGTATTTAGGAAAATCTTGGTCATTTCTTTTTCTTCTAGTGGTGGACAAATCTGAGCGGCAATCTCTCTCCATCGCTGGGCGTATTCTTTGAAACTCTCCTTGTCTTTTTGAGACATTCCTCGAAGTTGATCTCTATCTGGAGCCATGTCTAGATTGTATTTGTATTGACGGACAAAAGCTTCGCCCAAATCATTGAACGTTTGGATCTTGGCACTATCTAAGCCCATGTACCACTTCAAAGCGGCACCTGTCAAGCTATCCTGAAAGTAGTGGACTAGTAACTGATGGTTGTCTGTTTGAGTAGACATCTTTCGGGCGTACATTACCAGATGGCTCTGAGGGCAAGAATTTCCTTTGTACTTCTCAAACTCGGGGACCTTAAACTTAGGTGGGATCCTAACGTTTGGTACCAAGCAAAGGTCATGGGCGTTTTTGCCGAACAAATCCTTCCCACGAAGGGCCTTAATCTCGAGCTGCATCTTATCAAACTGATCTTGAAGATTATCCATACGGCCATAAGTCTCTGGATCCTCCGCATGATAGACTGGTTCGCTCACATAAGGAACGGTGTGAGCTACGGAAGCTGGAATGGTCATTGTTGACTGAGGGACACACATAGTGACTTGAGGAAGAACCATCCCAGGTTGGGGAACAACAGTAGCATGCGGCAAAGTAGGAGTGGGGACCTCGGGAACTTGGGGTCGAAGCCCTTCATTAAAATTCATAGGCATGCCCCAAGGATAACCTTCGGGCATGACGTGCTGATGTGCGTTGACGGGTACCACTGGAACCGGGGCGGTGACAATTTCAGAGATGACTGTAGCTTGAGGAGGAGGGGTTAGTGGCCGATTCTGCGCAGCCACCAACGATGTCACCATGGCGGTTAGCTTCTCTACTTCAGCCCGGAGCGTTGTTACTTCCCCATGGAGCTCAACATTCTCTTGTTCAACTTGGTCCATTCTCTTTTTCCTGTTTGCTCGAGTGTTGTACGTGCGAGATGGCTGTGGGCGTGGTCGTCGGGCCACTTTAACTGGGACAGAGAGGAGAGAAAGAATATGAGACTCGATTTTTTTTGAAACTTATGAATGTGATATGATGCATGAATATGTTATGTTAAAATATGCAAGATTTTTTCGAAGGACTTTAAGACAATAATTTTGTAAACATTTTTAAGAAAAGGAAAAGTAAATAAAAATTGCATTAATAATTCAAAGGTTACAACCATTTTTTTTCAAAAAATAAAAACATAGAATAAAACTAAATTCAATTTCCATGAAGCCAACTAGCCATCAAAATGTGAATCGAAGCCAGAGGAAAATAAATCCCCTTGCCTCTTCTTCCTCTTGCTATCTTGTCTCAATAAGGCATCCTTGACCCTAATCATATCTTCCTTCTCGGCCAACAGACCACTTTGTAGAGAGAGCATCTTCTCTTGTTCTTTCAACTTCTCCTTCAACTCTTTGTTCTCAATCTCAGACTCTCGGAACCTTCCCTCCCACGCTTTTTTCTCAAGTTTCAATTTAGTCAAAAGTTCCTGGAACTCATCTATGGTCTCGAATGGGATAATTGAAGGTGGTGTGGTAGGAGAAGATGCATCGGCAGAAGATGAAAAACTATAAGGCATCCCGCGTTCTATAGCCCTACTTATTACCCACTTTGTGTATTCTTCGGAGACAATACCAAGCTTCCTTCCTAATTGATTCTTTCCTTCCCTATGGACATTGTACCAAGCCCGAGCAAACTCTTTCCTCATGTATTGGCTCCCTTCTTCATTGGAATAAAATATGCCGGTCAAGAGGACACTCTCAGGCCGATCCCTCATGGGATATCCGAACTGTCGTCTAGCAAGAGTAGGGTTATAACTGATTCCTCCTCGTATGCCAAGAAGAGGCACATTGGGGAAATCTCCACAACTATCAATGATTGCGCTTATATCAGAAGCGGCATTATACCAAACTATATCGGCCGAGGTAAGAGGCATAATCCTTTGGGACCACCGGAGCTTTTCTGGATTCTCTTTGAAGCGACTAGTCTGAGGTAGGTGCGAAATAAACCACCTATATAGTAATGGTGCACAACAAATAATAAGTCCGTTACCCTTTTGAGTTCTATGGTGAATGGAATGGTAGGCATCCGCAAGTAGGGTAGGAACAGGGTTTCCTCCCAAAAAGATTTGGATGGCACTACTATCAACAAAGTAGTCGACGTTGGGGAATAACACCAACCCATAGATGAGTAGAGCGAGGATAGCTTCGAAAGCGTCCACACTCCCCTTTTCAGCAAACATGAATGCCCTTCCGAATAAGAAATTGGCAGTCAATCCTTGAGATCCCCCCTTTTTAGTGATATTAGAGGCAATGTCAGAACTATTCAAATGGAGAGCTTGTGCAATAGCTGAAGGCGCGGGAAATTCTTCCAAGCCGGTATAAGGTACTTTTTCCGAGATCGGCAAACCAACCCAATAAGAATATTCCTCTAGAGTAGGAACCAACTGATAGTCAACAAAAGTGAAGCAATGATAAATTGGGTCGTAGAACTGGACAAGTGTGTTAAGAGCCCCTTCTTCGACATTTGTATTGAGGATGCTCAAAAGCTTCCCATATTGCTTTTGGAAATCTTCGGGGAAAGGGACTAGAGATCCTAGCTCTCTTAGTCGGGAAAGGTCTGGCTCCTTGAAACTGTACTTCTTAGTGTTCCTTTTCTTTAGGTCCATAATCTGCGATGTTTACAAAATAATCCTCTTAGGTCCTTCGAAAAAGATTTTTTCCTTATGATGAAATGAATGCATGGATGCATGATTACGTTACAATGATTCACAACATAGCTTGAAGGTTGGGATACATAATGATGGAGCTTAAGGGTAAAAGCCCTCCCATATGATAAGTACTATGGTTATTTGTACCTGCATGACGGGTTCTACAAAGTTCCCAAAGTCATCAACCGCCTTATGAACATCATTGGATTACGTGACTACTCTCGTTCCAACAATATTCACAAAATGATCTCGTTTGAGTGTAGTCTCGCGTGACAACTAAATTCAAGACTTACTCTTGATTAGTCACCGCACTACGCCCTAAAAAGGCCAAGATGGGTTAAAGGTAATCTAAAGGTCCTCGGCTTCTCCGGACACTCACATTGAAAGTAATAACACCATCATGACTTATCATGACGACGAGTACTACCGTCGCGAGGCCTCCACCGAGCGGGATCATATCACATGTGCTTCATAATCTAAAGACATGTCACTATGATTTCATCCCATCCTATCTTATTGTGTCGCTCAAGCCCGGGTTAGGACTTATCTCACCACTCAAGAGATCCCAAGAAAATATATATACACATATAAACAAATAAGCAATAATAGCGCAAAACAAAGATTAAAACAAGTTAGGTTCAACCCGCTTGGTTGTCCCCAGTGAAGTCGCCATTTCTGTCGCGGTGATTTTTGGATATCGAGTTATTAATTAACTTCGAATCGCAAATTGATATTCCACCACCGATCTTTAATTTATCCGAGGGAAAGGGAAAAAGTTCGAAAAAACCCTATTTTTAAGAGAACAAGGTTCGGGGGTTGGTTATACGAAGGGAAGGTATTAGCACCCTAAGTATCTATAGTACTCTATAGGAACCTCTTGTTTTATTTCTATCTATGCGCTTTATTTTTATTTGCTTGTAAAAAATGTATAAGTGGGAAATTAAAGTGATGATAAAAATGCTTAAAGGATGAAAAAGTAGAAAAAATGTTTTTGTTGATTTTATTGATTGGAGAGATAAATCTCATGCCTACGTACCCGAGGGATCAAACCACCGTAGTTCGGGGTAAAAAGACGAGTAAATTTGTTTGTTTAATTTTAAAGTTTTTTGAAAATGGTTTTAAAGACCAAAAGCCAAAAGCGGCAAAAATGTGAAGTTGATTGATGTTAATTTGTGAAGAAAGTCTAAATGGTTAAATTGATTGAGATTTGATTATGAAATAAGACGCGGACACTTGGTTTAAAATCCAAGGTTAGTTGAGAAAATGTTTGAAGTGATAAAAGACACTTGGTTTGAATTCCAAGGTTTTTTGATAGAAATGTTTGATGAAAATTTTGTGTTTTTTTGTGATATTTCGAAAGGAAAATAATTATGTATTTTTTTGAAAGAGGTTTTGACCTCATTTTTTGAGAAGAAAATGACTAACTATTTAAAAAGGGGAATGTTGGGTTTAAAATTTAAAAGGTAGCGCTAAAAAAAAAACGTCGCAATAAGCAAATTAAGCGCGAAGACGGTCCGTAATGATATTTGATCAAAACGGTGTCTTTTCCCTCGGAATTTAACGTTACGCATATTGGCGGAAAGCGATAAAAAAATAAATATGCATGAGATGCAATTTTTCATTTAGGGTACATTGGCCTAATCACACTCTAAAATTTTTGCGAGAAAATAAATATGAAATGATGCAAGAGACGGGGTATGCTATGCACTTTTATTTAGAGTTTACATTTGGCCTATTTACATCCTAAATTCAAAAGCAGAAGTAAATAGCAATTAATAAGCGATAAATACTCAATGTTACGATAATAAAATAACGGTAAAAAAAAAAATGATGAATAAATCGACGTAATGAAATAAATATGATATGTAATGGATGAATAGCATAAGTAAATAAATACGAAAATAAGACAATGAAAATAAACCTCGACATCATGCTTTACAAGGCTAAACAAAGCTAAAATAGCTTATGCCAAAAGCATTTATCTCATAAGCTTAAAATAAAATTAATTAACAAAACAAAACATGAAATAATATTACCAATATCTAAATATCAAATAAATAAATAAGCCTCGACATCATGCTTGATTGGCTAGAACAAAAGCTAAAATAGCTTATGCCAAAAGCACTTATCTCATAAGCTAAAAAAAATAAAAATAAAATTAAGACAGGGGGGTGTGAATCATAAAACGAAATAACAGGGGGGTGTGAATAGCAGTATGATAGTCAGGCCCAGCCCTTACAAGGGCCCAACCGTGTGTTACCAAACAAAAAAAAGCCAGGACAAATCCTGGCTGTCTGATAGATCAGACGCCTCTGGATTAATCCTGAAATGGAGAGATCTCAGCCATCTGATGAAGATCAGTGGCTGAGATGAGCGGGTGCACGGTGTGCTGCGATAGACACGCGCACAACGGATCGGGTTGGGGTATATATACCCCAAACCCTAAAAAAAATCACATTTTTCTCAATCTTTCTCTCTCTCACCGCCGCCCCATCCTCTTCTTCCTCTCAACTCTCTGTTTTTTTTCTCAAAAGAAAACTCCATAAAAAAACTCTCAACATCAATTCCAAACAAAATCATTTCTCAAACTCAATTGTTTCAAAAAAACTCAACATCAAACCCAAACAACAACAAATCTTAAACACAAATCCATATTCAAAAACAACAAAAACCCCCTTCTTAATCCGGATCGAACCACCAAATAAAATAGAAAAAAAAATGAAACGAAGAACAACCTTTGATTTGTTGAAGCCGAAATCGATTCCTTTTATTTTTTCTTTATTGATTTCGTTTTCGGTTCTGGGTTTGGGTTTGAATCGATTATGGGTTTTTCGATTTGGATGGTTTGGTGGTTTGCTCTTTGATTTGGTTTTGGTTTGATGAAGGATAAATGATGATGAAGATGTATTTTTGTTTTTTGATTACTGATGAATTTTCGGTGATGATGGTTGCTGGGTTGATGATTTAATTCGGTTTCTGGATTTGATGAACGAAGGTGATGATAGATTCTGTTTTTTGTTTAATTATTTTTTTGATTTCTTTGGTTCTGTTTTGGATTTTTGATTTGGAAAAAGGAAGAAAATTTTGATAGTTGGTGTTGCTGCGGCTGAGTTTTTTTCTTCTCCAGATCTGATTTTTTGCTGTTCACTATATACACCCATTGGGTTCTAAGATGGGGAACCAGGATCTGAATTTGGACAATGAAGGACACTGTTTTAGACAGAAAAAAAATGTTCCCTGTACTGTGTGTTCCCTGTACTGTGTGGGAGAAAAGGAAGTTGACTTTTCATTTTTTCTGGTTTTTTTTAATCAGGAAAAAAAGGACAAAAGGACAAAGTAAAAATAAAATAAAACAAAATAATTAAATTAAATTAACTAAAATACGAAAATTAATAAAAACAGTAAATAAAATAAAATAAAATAATTAACTAAATTTTAAAAGGAAGAAGATAATAATAATGGTAAAAATAATAAATAATAATAATAGACAAAGAATAAATATAAAAGAAACAACAAATGAGGTATTTTAAAATACCTCTCTGCCGAAATTTCGTCAGAAATGACAAGAAGGGCAAGAAGGTTTTTAAACGCCGAACAAAATCAATTGGTCAAAAAATGGGGTATAACAGGCTTATTGGTTTTGGTTGAATTTATTAATGTCAATGGGTGTTTTACCAATGAAAAACGTTATATGTTAAGTATGGAGACTTGATTAACTCACCAACATGTGATCTTTTGGATGATTTTGATCACACTTCACAGTCCCATAATTTGTTTCATTTGAGTTCTATCAATGGTGGTTGTTTGTCTTGATTGATAGATGCATGAGATAATAATTATCTCTGTTATGAGTTTAGTATTCTGTTAATTATTTATTACCTTAACTTGACATATGGCTAAAAGTGTTAAATATAGGACTGATTAATATTTAAGTAGTGTTAAATAATTTAAGAAAATCACATAATTCAATTCAATTATAAGTCGGTGTCGTATCGGTATTGGACACTGACATGTCAATGCTGATAATAATTTAAGAAAATGACATAATTCAATTTAATTATAAGTGTCGGTGACGTGTCACGAACGCGTGTCCGACACCGGAACATGCCTAATTCGATGACTTTATGTGCTTCATAAGTAAATTCAATATACTTGTATTAGATAAGAGTTATTCTTGCATCATTATATTTTATTAGCATTATTTATTTAATGTCTGCAAAAATGATAGCAGTCCTCAAAAAGTTCAAATATGGATAGAGAGATGGTTGTTGACAACGGTGATAGTGTGAATAATAATGATGATTTGATCGATGACATTAATCAAGTGAAATCGCAGTTAAAACAAATTACTAATGTTGGGATGGGTTATGAAATCTAACTGTTGAATGTCTTGATTGAAGACATAGATAAGAGGCAGCGCATATGCGTTGTAGTTTTGTTGTGTCATATTGTTCGTGCATTGCATTTGTTGGAAAGGATATTGCCAAGTTATGCTCGTAATCCTGTTGGAACAAAATATGTGTTAGAACACACCCTTGAGTTTTGATGATAACAAAGTATTAAATGGACAATTGATGTTACTAATGTTTAAATTAAGAGTGCAGGAGAATCCAACGCTATATCGAGAGCACACTTGATTTAGACTCTGATGAAACCTATGGAAGTCTGAATCTTTACACTCTGAAAGAGTTCAGAAGCTACAACGTGGTCAGAAGCTAAACAAAGTTCAGAAGCTCAAAGAGGATCAAAATGTCTGCAAGAGTTCAGAAGCTCAGAGAAGTTCAGAAGCTCAAAGATGTTCAGATGCCTACAAGAGTTCAGAAGCTATCTGCTAAGTCATGAGTTATTCAGAAGATGAAGACGTTCAGAAGCTGAATTACGAAGGACTATCAGAGGCCATCCATTCAAGACCAATCAGACTCCAAGTTATCAAAGGTTCATCAGAAGCAAAGGAATTCCCCAAATCATCAGAAGGGCTACATCAACTACTCTTATCAAGCCTGATGATTTGTTCTAAGGTCAACTAATTACAACGGTCACAAAGGATGTGATCCTACTCTCTCTAGGAGCTAGTTGTACCTTATTACTGTAATTTGGACAAACAGTAAAGGTGAAGCTTCACTGCAAAAGAAGACGTGGCTTTACTCAACGGATCTTCAAAGACTACAGCTGTCCATTTTACAACGGGAATTTCTCCAACGTCTCAATGTCTTTCTCAACTCATATAAATATGCAAAAGAAAGAATTGATGACTAACGATCTTCATTAGAAAACATCTCTCAGAATAAAGTGAGAACTTGAATTGTAATAGATAACATCTCTCAAATGAAGTGAGAATAGAAACTAGCTTAAGCCTCTGAAGTTATTATGTTTGTAATAAGTTTAAGCTTAGAAGTTAGTATTACTCCTGCGTCAGTAATTGTAAGTCTTCTGCTTAGTGTAGAAGCAAGTAAGTCTTCTGCTCAGTGTAGAAGCAAAGCAAGAAAGTCTTCTGCTTAGTGTAGAAGCAAGTAAGTCTCAATCTTAGTGATTAGAGCAAAGAAATCTTCTGTTGAGTGTAGGAGCAAGGAAGTATCTCTGTCTTGTGTGACTTAGAGCAGGAAGTCTTGACTTTGTGTGCTTGAGCAAGGAAGTCTCTGATCTTGTGTGATTAGAGCAAGGAAGTCTCTCTGTCTTGTGTGACTTAGAGCAGGAAGTCTTAAGTCTTGTGTGACTTGAGCAAGGAAGTCTTAAGCTTGTGTGCTTGAGCATCTGATTGTAATCTTAGTGATTATAGTGAACTCTCTTGGAAACAAGGGGACTGGAGTACTCTCAATTTGTCAGGGGAACCAGTATAAATTGTTGTGTGTTCTTCTCTCTCTCACTCTCTCATTTACTCCTTCATCATTCACTTAGTCTTAAGTTAATTGTGTGATCAATTCCACTGTGCTTAAAGACTCTGATAGATTTAAATATCTTGAAAAGTTTTTAAATATCCAAAACACAATTCAACCCCCCTTCTTGTGTTTTCTCCACGCACCTTCAATTGGTATCAGAGCTCCGGTTCTGTTGGTAAATCACTTAACCGTGAGACAGTCAAGATCCAAAGGAGAAAAACACCATGGCTCAAAACATGGATGATTGGAAGCAGAAGTTATATCAACAAGTTGTTGATCTTATAAAGGAAATTGAAGATGGACTGAACTTAAATGAAGATCTGAGCAACAATCAAAATCCTTCCACATCAGGGGTTAAACAAACTTCAAAAATTGAATCTACAACTACTACTCTTTGCTTCATTAGTGATGATAATGAAAGCATTCAGAAAGCAACAGTAAATGGTTTGTTAGATCAATATGAGGAGTTTAGAATGGAGAAAAATGAGAGTATTGGAGAAATGAGCTCAAGATTTCAAGCCATCACAAGCAAGCTTGAAGACTTCAACAACAAACTCAGCAACAAAGAGCTTGTAAGCAAGTTGCTGAGGAGTTTGCCTCTGAATTGGAATGAAATTTCAAATACTATCGAGGAAACTGAAGACATCAACTCAATGAATCCTGAATCATTGATTGATTTACTCAGAGTCCATGAATTGGCTCTGAAGGATATGCAAGAGTCGAAAGGTGAAGAAGCAGAAGCAGCAAGGAAAGGAAAGCAAGCATTGGAACATGAAGATCTTGTTGAAGAACCTGATGAAGAATATCTTGAAAGGTTTTCAAGAAAAATTCAAAGATGGTACAACCTCAAGAAGAATGGAGGAAAACTAGCTAAAGGAATGACAACCTGGGATGTACTAGACAACTTCTCTAAAGATGAATCTGAAAGAGCACCAGGAGCTGAAGGATCAAGTTCTGAAGATAGTCAGCAGAAGTATAAAAAGCTTAAAGCATACTATGAGAATTTAAGTAAGCAAGCAAATCACTCTGAAGATCTTGTACAAAACGATTTTATCAAAACAAAAGATCTTAAGAATGATTATGCTGTATGTTACAAACCCTTTGAGCACTCTCTTGCTCTCAAAGAGTATTGCAACACTAATGCTGATCAAAATAAAATTGTTTCCATGCTTTGCAACCTTAAGACCAACAATACTAATGGGATTGGATACTCTAGTAATAAAACTCTAGAGGAACCAAGCTCATCAGTTATTGATGGAAGCTTCTCACTCCCTAATCTTTACACTACATTTGTATCTGATAGCACTCAGATAAAACAAATGAAGGATAAAGATTTGGCAACTAACAGTCTAGGACCCTCAAGCAAGTGGGTACCAAGAGACAAAATTGTTTACTTGATTGCAGGTGAAACTAAGACTCTGAACCTTCCAATCACATGGATGCATATGAATGTGAATGGAAGAAGAGCAATTGTGCATAGAAGGCACATTTTTGAAGAGTCAAATGGAGAAGAAGATGAAATGGAATACATAAGGAGCAAGAGGGAGCATGAAGAATTTGAAGCTTGTGTTGAAAATGATAACAACTCAGTGTGGTGGAGTGATTGTTCAGGCTATGACACTGACTACACCTAAAACCAAGAGCTTCAAAATCAAGTAAGTAACTCTCATCTCCTGAATGACATATCAGAGGAATAACATTCAAAGGTTGAAAATGTCTTCTTAGTACACAAAATGTTCAGAACTAAAAAAAACCTTGAAAAATCATGTCTGAACACATTTTTTAAGTATCCTGAAAGACACATTCTCAGACTCTGAAGTATTTTGGATCTCAGCATCTGAAGTAGTCCAGACTCTGAGAAAATTTTTCAACCCCTGAAGGTTAAGCCTCTGACAAGGAAATGAATTGCAAACATTTGAGTGTTTCTTACTGAAACGTTTTGGCGCTAAATAGACAACACGTACACACGTTCTGATTGGTTTGAAACAGTTAATGATGGTTAGTTTTCTTTTTGATTTAATATATTGTGTGCTTTAATTTGTTTTATTGTTTTTAAACAAAATCACTTAAACACTTGCACACTTTACACTATCACTTCCCACATCTTCGTCTTCAAAATCACATAACAAATCTCTTCTCTCTTATTAGCAAACTCTTCACCCTAACCTTCTGAAATGGCATCTACTTCTACATCAGCTTCAGACTCATTGTTCACTTTTCCTAGAAACTTCTCGATCAACACCATCGCTTGCAAGGAAATGTTTTATACAGATTTGTCTCTTAAGATAGAGGGAAAATCTCTGAACCTGGTTATGGAACAACCAGTGGACTTTGATAGTTTGGAAAAGAATCATTTTGATGTTCTTAAGCTCTTTATTGATCATAATGGGAGCTTCAGATACATGAAGTTATTAAATGATCCAATCTATCCTACTCTGATAAAAGATTTCTGGATCAGAAGCAAGGTGAAGACAGTTGAAGATTATGACAAGGAGCTAGCTGCAAGGAGAAAAGAAAAGGCTGAAAATGAGTACAAGACCCCTCAAGAGTTAGGATTAAGAATCATTGAGGAAACTGAGGTGCATTCTGTTGTGTGCGGTTTTGAAGTAATTCTCACTGCTTCAAACTTGGCTAAGGTGCTATCTATCCCAAATGAAGGCATCTACTACACCTTTGGTCACAATGAAGCAAAGAACTCTGTGTTTCTGAAGACTATGACAAAACAATGATATGTCAAAGGAAAAAGTTGTGAGAGCAACAGGATATGTGATCTGAAGCCCACTCAGAGAGTATTAGCCAAAATTATGTTGAGTTCTATATTTCTAGGAAGTGAAAATTCTGATCAATTGTCATGGGATCATAGACACTTTGTCTATTTTCTCACAAGGAAATATGATTTAAATTGGGCTAAATACATCTTCGATCACTTATGCAAAGCTGTGCTTAACACTCAAAATCAGGCCAAGTCTGATATACATGTCATCTACCCAAGGGTACTCAGTGAGATTTTCTACCAATGTGGAGTGATAGACATAATCAAAGCTGTGGGTCATGACTGCTTGTTAAGGGAAATCAGAGCCTCCACAATATCGGTTCATACACTTTCTCACATGAACTTGTTGTCAGAACATGAGGTACAACTTTCAGATCCTTTGGTACCTCAGTCTCACTCATAACCTTCTTTGGTGAAGAAATGGAACATTGACATACCTACAGTTTCTAGTGGTATTGTCAATCAGTATATTCAACTGCTGGATAACCTAGGAGAAGGGTTTGAGATTGAGAAGGAAGAATTGAAGAAGAAGAGAAGGAGGCTAGTGAAAGCATATAAGGGTGAAGGCTCAGAAAGTGATGATGAACCTCTCAGTGTCAGACGAAAGAAACTTACCAAAGAGCCTGAGGAAAAGATTGCTGAAAGCTCAGATCATAACAAATCAGGTGATGTATCTCTATCTAAACCTGTTGTTGCTACTACTCAAGACATTCATTTAACTTCATCATCAACCCAACCCTTTCCAAATTATAACCAGGCAAGTTCTGAAGATAGTCTTACCATAAAACAACTTATATCAGAACCTGTCAAATCAAAACCTTCTACCTGAACCAGAATTCATCAACATTTCTTCATCATCCTCTTCAGTGGATTTAAATGAGTTAGATGAAATCCTAGCTAGCTGTGAACGCCTTAATGCTAAAACCAAGCCATCTATGACTCACACATCTTCATATTCTCATCACCAAACTCCATCTAAACTACAACCCTCTGAACCTGAAAACCTGAACCTCCCACCATCAAACCATGTTGAGGCTATGGTCAAATAACTTCTTATAGAAGACTTCCACCTCAAAGGCTTTGTCCAACCAGTTCTAGTCCTCAACAAATACCTATCCACTTCAATCCTCAACTCACCAATACACTCTTATCCAATGAACCTCACCCAACCAAATTAAACTATCCTGATGTCTTGAGCAAATGCAACGACCTGTTTAAACAGATTCATGGTCTTTATGATCTAAGGCAAACTGATATGCCTTCATCTGAGTATGTTGCTCAATGGGTAAGTCTGACAGAGGAACTGGTAAAAGAACTGTACAATCTACAAAGGGTAGTTGTGGAAGAACAGAGAAAGTTTGACAAAGGGAAGGTCATCAATGCTGAGGAAGACATTCAGACTCAAGGAGACACAGAGAGCGATCATCCTGAATCCTCTGCTGTAAGAGAAAATATTGGGCAAAACCTTTGGGAAAGGCTAGCCTCAATAGTGGACGATCTAAATGTACCACTTCAAGACAATCTGAGAGGTGATCAAGGTAATCAACAGCATCTGAGGAATCCTGTCTATGAGAGTGATATCAGAAGGATTGAAGACAAAGTGGACAAGTTTATGGGATTGATGGAAGAAGTAAATGCTAATCAGAAAAATATCATGATAACCCTAGCATCTATCTATAGTCAACCTCAACCTTAGGATTATCTTGATTTCTTATGAGATTTCATAACTGATTAATATCTTGTTAGGCACATTAGTAGGATAGAGTTCATATTGTTATATAAATTTTATCTCTATGTTAAGTCTAACATATTTAATCACTATGTATATCTAGATGCTTATATGTCTGTTTTGATTCTGATTAACATGTCTGATTGCTTGTTTTAGTTTTAGAACTAAATTTCATTTTCGATTAAACAAACAATCTTGCAAATTGATTTTTCAAACAATTGAGTTTCATTCATAAAATTGATTTTCAATGAGTACAATAATTGATTGTTCTTAAAGAATCAAATTACATAACAAGAGAAGAAATATAAATAAGAAATCAAAAATAAACAAGCCAAAGTAATGAACTTTATTTCATTGAGAACATAAGTTCTGGATTACATATAAAGTTTTCCAAGGATTATCTTCTGGTTGCTTCAAAGGCCATATTTGAAGGTTGCACGCCTAAATATGACCTTTGTAGAGGGGGGAAGGTTGAGATTTTGGCTGGAGTCATCCAACCAACTAGTAGTCTTTCTTGAAGAAACCGACTCAGATGCATCAGTTTGGTTTTCCTCAGGAAAAGACTCTAGCCCCTCTAGAGCCTTGGATATCAGTTTGATTTTCTTCAGGAATATATGTCTTCAGAACTTAAAACAGTCAGAGTCCAAAGATTTTTCTTCAGACTCTGAACTGAGTTCTTCTGTAACAGACACTGGCTTTGTTTCCATTGGTTTCTTCTTATGTTTTCTCCTATCTTGACTATCTCTCATTGAAACTGCTTTCTTCTTCTCTGAGCGTTTCATTTTTTCTCTCAAGAAATCTATCAATAACCTAAGATTATTCTGTATGAATAAAATGACTAGGTATCTCTCTCCTTTTATAAGCATATTTCAATTGTCGAGTCTTAAATGCGTTCAACCACTCCTGATTTGACGGCATTGAAAGTTGAAATTTTTATTAATTGCTTATACTACCTTTTTGATAATGACAAAAGGGGGAGAAAGAATATTGGTAAATCAATTGTTGGAAGAAGCGAAATTACTTATCTTTTTAGGGCTTTGTAGTGCTTCAGAGAGAGAACGTAGGAGAATGGTCAAAATAGTAGCATGAGGTACATGCTTTGATATGACAATCTGATCTTTGAGGATTTCAAAATATTGTACTAAAGAGCTCTGAACTGCTTTCAAGTTTTTTGATTCAGGCTCTGAGCTATTTTCTTTGAAAAGATTTTTTTTAAGCTCTGAACTGTTGAAAAATATTTTGAACTCTGAAACTGTTAATGATAACCATCAGAACCAAGTGTGTGTGTAGACGTTTCTAGTGCCTCTGATCCTATTGTCATTTAATTTAAAATTCCTCATCTTGCATCTGCATTAAGAGCATAATTTCAAGGAGAATACATTTATTAATTGAAGTTTATTCTTCATAGTTAGTTCTTGAGTAAGAGTGCAACTTTATTCAAAGATTATCACACTATGAAAAGAAGAAGTTCTCAAACCTTGTTCTTTATATAGTGAAATATGAATAATTTAAATCATATAATAAAGTAATTCTGAAACTGATTAAAATTAACTATGGATACAAAGTAGGGGGAGCTTACAAACCTAACCCTATGGGATATCAGACTTAGGGGGAGCTTGCAAAACTCAGAAGCCTAATGTCAACATAGCTAATTTTTATCAACAACAATTGTATTTAATACTTATGTTTGTCATCATCAAGAAGGGGGAGATTGTTGGAACAAAATATGTGTTAGAACACACCCTTGAGTTTTGATGATAACAAAGTATTAAATGGACAATTGATGTTACTAATGTTTAAATTAAGAGTGCAGGAGAATCCAACGCTATATCGAGAGCACACTTGATTTAGACTCTGATGAAACCTATGGAAGTCTGAATCTTTACACTCTGAAAGAGTTCAGAAGCTACAACGTGGTCAGAATCTAAACAAAGTTCAGAAGCTCAAAGAGGATCAGAATGTCTGGAAGAGTTCAGAAGCTCAGAGAAGTTCAGAAGCTCAAAGATGTTCAGATGCCTACAAGAGTTCAGAAGCTATCTGCTAAGTCATGAGTTATTCAGAAGATGAAGACGTTCAGAAGCTGAATTACGAAGGACTATCAGAGGCCATCCATTCAAGACCAATCAGACTCCAAGTTATCAAAGGTTCATCAGAAGCAAAGGAATTCCCCAAATCATCAGAAGGGCTACATCAACTACTCTTATCAAGCCTGATGATTTGTTCTAAGGTCAACTAATTACAACGGTCACAAAGGATGTGATCCTACTCTCTCTAGGAGCTAGTTGTACCTTATTACTGTACTTTGGACAAACAGTAAAGGTGAAGCTTCACTGCAAAAGAAGACGTGGCTTTACTCAACGGATCTTCAAAGACTACAGCTGTCCATTTTACAACGGGAATTTATCCAACGTCTCAATGTCTTTCTCAACTCATATAAATATGCAAAAGAAAGAATTGATGACTAACGATCTTCATTAGAAAACATCTCTCAGAATAAAGTGAGAACTTGAATTGTAATAGATAACATCTCTCAAATGAAGTGAGAATAGAAACTAGCTTAAGCCTCTGAAGTTATTATGTTTGTAATAAGTTTAAGCTTAGAAGTTAGTATTACTCCTGCGTGAGTAATTGTAAGTCTTCTGCTTAGTGTAGAAGCAAGTAAGTCTTCTGTTTAGTGTAGAAGCAAAGCAAGAAAGTCTTCGGCTTAGTGTAGAAGCAAGTAAGTCTCAATCTTAGTGATTAGAGCAAAGAAGTCTTCTGCTGAGTGTAGGAGCAAGGAAGTATCTCTGTCTTGTGTGACTTAGAGCAGGAAGTCTTGAGCTTGTGTGCTTGAGCAAGGAAGTCTCTGATCTTGTGTGATTAGAGCAAGGAAGTCTCTCTGTCTTGTGTGACTTAGAGCGGGAAGTCTTAAGTCTTGTGTGACTTGAGCAAGGAAGTCTTAAGCTTGTGTGCTGGAGCATCTGATTGTAATCTTAGTGATTATAGTGAACTCTCTTGGAAACAAGGGGACTGGAGTACTCTCAATTTGTGAGGGGAACCAGTATAAATTGTTGTGTGTTCTTCTCTCTCTCACTCTCTCATTTACTCCTTCATCATTCACTTAGTCTTAAGTTAATTGTGTGATCAATTCCACTGTGCTTAAAGACTCTGATAGATTTAAATATCTTGAAAAGTTTTTAAATATCCAAAACACAATTCAACCCCCCTTCTTGTGTTTTCTCCACGCACCTTCAATCCTTCTAGTCGCGATCATTATGAGAAGGAGCGTAGACGTGTTCAATTAATGACACATTTGGTACAAACAGAAAGATGTCGAGACATCATCCGCATGAGTCCTGCAGCATTTATGAAATTATGTGAAAAATTGAGGTCCACTGGTATAGTGAAGGATTCCACAAAAGCAACTATAGAGGAGCAAGTTGCTAAGTTCTTGCACATTGTTGGACATAATGTTAAAAATCGAACAGTGTCTTTCTTTTTTCATCGTTCAGGAGAAACAGTAAGTCGTCATTTCCACAATGTGTTACGGGCTATAATATCTTTAGTAGATGAGTTCATTTTCCAACCCACTGGTGCAGGAGTACCTCTAGAAATACTTCACAATCCTAGATTCTTTCCTTTTTTTAAGGTAAAAATAATTTAACAAAGTTAGAGTGTCTTGAAGTAAACAATAGCAATAATTTTTACTAATAATCTGATTTAATCATTTAAAAAGGATTGCATTGGGCTATAGATGGCACTCATAGTCGTGTCAAGGTACGAAGAGCAGATGCCCCTCGATTTCGTGGAAGGAAAGAGTGCACCACAAAAAATGTTTTTGCTGCATGTAGCTTCGATATGAAATTCACATATGTGTTAACTGGCTGGGAAGGAACAGCATCCGACTCTAGAATTTTAAAAGACGCTTTGTCTAGAGAAGATTCTTTAGTAATTCCTGAAGGTTAGTGGTAATTAATATATTAGTATTTGTTAGAAATAGAGTTGTTGTATAATATAACTCTTCTTTAGGAGTAATGTGTACACAATTTTTGTAGGCAAATATTACCTTGGGGATGCAGGATTTCCCTTAAAAGCTGGGATACTTACACCATACAGAGGTGTTCCTTACCATCTGAAGGAGTACTCAACTAGGGGTCCTCAAAATCACAAAGAATTATTCAATCTTCGACATTCATCACTTCGAAATGTCATCGAGAGGACATTTGGTGTACTTAAAAAGAGATTTCCAATTATAGGTGGTGGTAATGAGCCATATTATTCTTTTCCGGTCATGACAGATATTTTCATTGCGTGTTGCATACTGCATAACTACTTGATGGGAGTTGATGTTGACAACCAAATCATTGCTGAAGTTGATCAAGAATTGCAACAACGGGGCATAGACCGAAGTTCAACGAATCAGCGTGACGAAGTGTTGAGAATAATGCCTAAATATCTTTTTGAAGATTTTAGAATTAAATATAATTTAGATTTATATTTCAAATAAAATAATATTAGGGTTTAAGATTTATATTTCAATTTAGAATATTTAAGATTTGTTTAGAATTTTTAGAATGTGTTTGTTTTTAAATTATATGATTTGTTTTTATGTATCTCTATATATAGAGCCACATAGTTATGAATAATATAATGAGAAAAAAAAAACAAGAACATGAGAGTATTCTCCATGTAACAATCTATTTTCTTTTCCGTTTTCTCCATCAAATCTATCCCACCAAATTCCGCAATACCCAAATACACCAAAAAAAACCATATCACGAAGATTATAGACAAGGGGCAAATATAAGAGAGAATGTTTCAAATGGAATGTGGAATGAATACCCGTTATAATTCTTAAATGCAAACTTTTTTATCATTGTATTTTTTTTACTTGAATGTTGAAACAATAATTAGTAGTCATAGTGTCGGTGTTTCCTATTTCGTCGTAGTTGTTAATGGAACAAGACTAGTTTTAATATTTGCTTGCAACTTTTTTGTACAACCACATTATCAGTTTTTATGGTTGTGATTGATATTTATTATATTGCTTCTTTTAGCTCCCCAATGTCAATCTCTTTATCCCTAATATTAATGATAATTAGTGTGTGCCTATTTTTCATGTAATTTTTTTTCCAGATGAAGGAAGATTCAAAAATGATGAAGGGAAAGAATAATAGAGATGACTTTTATCAACAACCAAAGGACATGATGAGGTGGTCAGAAGAAATGGATCTAGCACTTTTGAATGCATTAACAGAAGAAGCACACAAAGGAAATAGGCATGATAGTTCTTGGACTACTGAAGCTTACAACAATGTTGTTGAGTTGTTGAGAACCACAATTGAAGGTCACATTACAAAGCAACACATAAAGAATAGAATGAAGACACTAAAAGAGAACTTTGGTGAAGCTTATGATTTGTTCAATAGCTTGAGTGGTTTTGCATGGGATCCAATCACTCGAAAGTTTGAAGCAGAGGAGGAAGTGTGGGATGCCTTGATAAAGGTATCTACTATTAGTGTCCAATTTGAAATTTATTTACTTTGTAATGCGGCATAATGATTGTATGTGAAACTAATGTGATTATTATTATTATTATTATTATTATTATTATTATTATGTTCAGGAGAAGCCACATGCTGTGAAGTGGAAAAGAATGTGTATCAAGAATTATGACATGCTGAAAGATTTGTTTGGAGTAGATAGAGCTAAAGGAAAAACTTCGGGAACTGGTAAGGAAAAGAAGAAAAGGTGGGAGAAGGAAAAGGAAAAAGAAAAAGAATTTATTGACTTAAATGATAATTTTGAGGATATAGGGATGCATGAACCTGAATCAAACTATGTGGAAGAAACACCTCTTTTTCCGTCGGACTTTGATGCATTCAGTCCAAGTCAATCTAACCAGTCAAATGGAACCAATGCAACTAGGGGTGCAAAGCGAAAGGCACATGTTGCGGAAGCCACTGAGTCGCAGTATGAGAAGGTTTCGGTTGGCATTGACGCAATAGCGGAGGCTGTCAAAGATGGTAATAATTTGTCTGAAAAGTTGTATCAAGTTGTAGAAAGACAGGTTATTGTTGCTGAAAGACAAGTAACCGTTGCTGAAAGGCAAATGGACATAGCTGAGAAGGAGCTAACCATCATCCAACAGAGTAGGCCTCGCCATTACAGTGAGTCTGATGTGTGGAATGTGTTAACTGATTTGGGCATCAACAATAATTGTAAAATGGATTGCTATCGTTTTTTGTGTGCAAATGATTTGAAGAAAAGAGAACTATTTGGTGTCCTCCCTGAAATGCGCCTTCAAGCACTCATAGATATGATGGCAGAAGCTAACAAAAAATGATGGCACTTGATAATATTTGATTCCCTTTGGTTTATGTTAAATTGTTTTTCTTTTTGAATTTTCTTTAAGTATTTAATATTACAATTATGGTACTTTGCAATTTGGTTTCCTTGTTGGGTATTTTCCACCTTCTGGTGTGGTTTTTCTTTTATGATTCAGTTTTCAAGAAATTGTTGTTGCTAAAGATTTCATGCACTGTTTTGGCATGCTTATGAAATTTGTGGTATTTGTTAATTTCAAGAGGAAATTTCCTTTTATTTCTAGACCTCATAATTGATATACTTGTTGAAAAAATTATAGCAGTGTTGATGTGTATCATTCCAACACTACATATATTTTTTATTTTATTTTAGCTTAAATTCAATTGTGACACTTATTTTAGACCAGAAGGAGTAGAAGTTTTTTGACGAAATATATATTATACTTACTGAAGAAATTATTGGTAGCAACTATCCAATAACTACATGAATTATTATCCATAACTAATATGACTATATCTTATATATATATATATATATATATATAATGAGATGCTGTGTTTTTTCTGCTATCTGATATTGGTTTGTGTTGCCTGCGTCTGTTTGTGTTGTTCTGCATGAGTTTCTGTCTGCTGCTGGTGTTTTTGCTGCGGTGATGTTTATGGTTTTTTGCTCGTTGTTTAGTATGTGTTATGGTTTAGGACTTGGCCTCAAGTGTTGTTGTAATTGTCATTTGATGTCTCTAGCATCCTGTTGGTTTGCTCTAGGTGTACAACGTATGAACATGGAAGTAGGTGTTGAGAGTTAAATTTTTTTTAATCATGTGTCGAGAGTAGTGTGTCTAGAGTTGCCTTTGAATTTCTTAGCAAGGTGTAGTGTGAAATTGGAGTATGCATTATTTCTAATTTGTAATGAAGAGGGGAGTTCATGGCTATTTTAGTTTCAATTTTTCAAAAGTGGAGGTTTAATCACATCAACAAGTGTATTAGGTGTCCAGATTTGTCTTAAATTAATAGCATCAACCTGATATGTTGTACTGATATGATGTTTGTATTGGATTTGGAGATATGAGGTATTGTGTACTTGCTTGGATGCCTATCTAATATAGTTTTCTTTTTTTTGGCTTTAAAAAAAAATTGAATTTTAAATTACAAGGATACATTTGTCTTTTACTATTATTATTAATTTCTCTCTATTCATATTTATACTCATTCTCTTCTCTATTTCTATTCATCCAAACAATAGAGAATTTGCACTCAACTTCTCTCTTATTTCTCTCTTTACTATTTCTCTCTTTCCTATTTCTTTGAACATCCAAACACAGTGTAAGCATTCCTCTTAAAAATATAATTTAGTAAATAAAACACTAAAAGTATAATATATTATGTAAGCACCAGTTTCTTTATTTTTGATAAAAAATATTTTAAAAAATGACGTTATTAATAAATGTATTATTTCAGCATTTTTTTTAATCAAAAAATGAAAGAAATGATTAAATTGTGCACATTTTAAAATATAAAGGACTATAACGGAACAAAAAAATAAATGACTAATATATTATAATTAAATAAGATAAAAGAGACTTTATCTATTTTTATAGAAAATGCTAACATGTGCCTCTTAAGAATTGAAATATTGCAATGCTTGCTAAAAACTCACTGGTTCTATTTCAGAAAACAAGCAAAATGTATCAAGAAACACTTCATAGTCACTTAAACTTTCTCCTACTTGTTTACTTTCAAGGTTCATCTACAATGACATCCTACTTATGAAAAGCCTACTCACTCTTCAATGATAGCTTTGCCTATTTTAAATCCCCTTCCCAAAAACTAACAAGAAAGTTACAAAACTTCACTCCATAATAAGCTAAACAAATAAAAAAGAGATTGAAACAAAATATCAGGATATCTCAAGACACAAGGTAGGTTTAGTCCTGAAAATAATTCACATATCTCATAATAGCAACACAAACTACAAAATTTTAAAAACCTCCAAGGCAAAGATGCTTTGATTACTCTAATGATCTACTAACACTCAACTCAAGATACTTGGGAGTGGAATGTTTAGATTAAAATTTAAAAAAATAAAAAGAACAATACAAAGAAACATCAGGTCAAAAGCAGGAGGAAAAACATATATTTTATCATGAAATCTATTTTAGTTGTTCTAGTATTCCTTTTCCTTCTCGTACCGCTAATCAGCTCTCAGTTAGTAGCTCCACGAGCTCTGCCTTCTTCATTTTTGAGAACCTTTTTACACCGCGAGACTTTGCAAGTGCCCTCAACTCAGTCAGCTTTAATGCATTCAAATCCTCATTTTGAACCACATGCTGCTCTTCCACACTTTCATCATTATAGGTTTGTTCAGAGTCATGAGAATCATCGTCTGAGTCATGAGAATCATCCTCTGACAACTCTGGGAAGAACAGCTCATCCTTTACATAAAGATCAGTTCCAGCCTCAGGTTCTGGCTGTGGCTCGTCCTCATGTTGCAAATTTATTAGATCATGAATGTTCCCATTGTATTCACTGCCAATTGGTACTGCATTAGTATTATCCTCTTTATTAGGGACAGGCTGGTACCTTACACGTGGAACAGGAGACCTTCTTTGGAAAACTGATCTAGGCCTAGCCGACGAAGCAATGTTGGCAGCTCGAGACTCATCCTTTGGAGCACTATTTGAATTAAAAAAGTTAGTGCTTTGTCCTCCGTCAATTTGATTACTTTCTTGCAACTGGTCAGAGTTATGGTCTTTTCCACTGTCTTCTCCACTCTTTCTCTTTACTTGCTCAGCTGAGTGTTTCTTCAGTAGGTTGAGGAGGGAATCAACGGCGCTTTTCTCTTTAACATTCCCTCGGGGTGCTTCAACTTTCTTTTCTTCTTTGACAGCGGACCTCTCGCGCAGCCGAGCCTGAACCTTCCTAAATAATTCAACAATCTCCTTCTCTCTAGTGCCAGGGGATGAAGTGGCCTGGAATTTCCCTGAAGAAAGTGATACCACTGGTCCATTTTTCGAAGATAACATATCTTCTTCAAAACTCTCGAACATATCACTTCCATCATTGTTCCTATTTCTACCTCTGGAGGGCCCGTGCCTGTTGTTTTGCCTTGAGAAATCTGGGTTTCTCGTTGCTTCACATACAAAAGATGCAGCCATAGAACCCAACTTTAGTCCTCCAATTTTGACATGTGAATGAATTCTACGACGACCTAGAGAAGGGCATGAATATACAGATGTTCTTCGAGAAACATGTGAACACGGAAAACACTTTCCTTCTGGTATTACACAACCTGCAAAGAATTTTATAGGACATAAAAATTACAGAAAGACATCAAATGACACAAATTACAGTGCCTACCACATGAACCAATGGCATAGTACCAAATTTTCAACCACTTAATTTACTTACGAGGTCAAGATTGTTTATAACTTTATAGAGATCCAACTGTAAAAAAGCAAGCTCAGAAACAAACTAATCATACTACAATCATTATGACTTGCGATATATCTACAAACAGGTTGCAGATAAAATATACAGATTCAAATTGGTTCAATCATCCGAGAAAGAAACAAAATCTCTAGTTTGGTGGGTATACCTCTAAAAGGTTCATAAAAAAAGTGTCCATAAAAAAAATTATATTTTAAATTTTTACCAACTGGACTTTGAGTATCAAATTTAACTGCCAAAATGTGTGACACATAGTCGGTCAGTCTAAGAAAGTTTGTTTTTAGATTCATTAAAGAATCAATGTATTTAGACAAATACATAGTCTAGATACATCAATTCTTTAATGAATTTAAAAACCAAACTTTTTCTTATATATAGGACCAGAGGGCATAAAAATTTACAATATAACATAGTCAAAACTCAACAAACATACACACAGTTAAAAACATAACTAACCAAGACATTTGACTCAAGTGGTTAATGAGTCCCCTAGGACAAATTGTTTGGGAGAACCCAAGTTTGATTCCTTGTGGAAACAATTTTGGCCAGGTTTTAAATCCAAAGGTTGTGAAACAGTAGTAAATCCAAAGATTGTGAAACTCAAAACACTAGGTTAAACTCAATGAGCCTAGGTTGACTCGACTCGTAAACTCGTTACATAAGAGTTGTACAACAAGGTTAGACTTGGTAACTGATATGCGAAATATAGGTCACAAAAAAATATATCTTGAACCCACTAAGATAACATTAATTTCCCCAGAAAATGAAGCCAATATATAGGTTGAACCTTTTCTATGAAACAACCACGCCCAATTGCAAAAAAAATTAATAATAATTTACCCAATTGAAGACACAATTTCTAAAACCCTAGTGTAAAATTTGTATTTTTTAAGCTAAAAAAATAAAAAAGGGTTTTAGAAGTTGAAGTACACAAACCTACTTAAGCAACGATAAGGTTTTTGAATCTTAAAAACAGAGAGGCAAAGGAATAAGAAAGAGATAGAGATAGAAACTAACCAACGTTGTTGGCGACGATGAGATGCACCGTTTGAGACATTGTTTTCTCTCACACAACACTACACGGCGGTGTGTGCCGGTTATATAACCTGCAGGTTCCAATTCCCGTGTTTTGTTTGATAAGGGGTGTTCTCGGCAATATGTTATTGTTTTAGGGGTAAAACAGTCATATCAAGCCATCATTTTTCAAACAACAAACAATTTTTATTTTTATTTTTATTTTTATTTTTTTGAATGGCAACAACAAATAAAAATCTGTAAAAGATAGAAAAAATGTACTGTGTTGTAAGAGATAATAATTTATTTAGGGGGTGTATTGGATTGAGATTTTAAAAGACTATTTTTATAAAAAAAGTCTTGAAGATTTCAAAAGATTGTGTAGGATTATATTGATTTTATGAGATTTTAAAAGATTTGTTCTGGACTAGGCCAAGGAGCTGTCCCAAATCCACTCCTGCTCGGAAGATAGGGCAGGCCCAATAACGACTTGCCCCTGCCCGACAGTCAAGCACGCGGTTCATTCTGCGTGCTGCTCGACATTCATCCATGGAGCTTATCCACTCGTCCTAGGATCGTGGAACTGCTCCACCAAGATAACAGCTGGCAACTGCTTCTCCTCTTATTTAGGAGTTATCTTGGCAGTCCACCTTATTGGGCTGCTCAACACGGCCCACTAAGGGTACCTTTGGCCCAGCGCTGGGGCAACTATATAAGCTCTCCTTGACAGGAGAGCAAGGTACACAATTCCATTCTCTCACTCTTACTCTCTCTCTATTCTCTGTATCTCTCTGTCTCTGACTTAGGCATCGGAGCACCTGCAGGTACAACCCCCCCTCCGGTGGTGGAATTGCTGCTTGACGCTATCAACGACGGACCTCTGGCCATCACTCCTTTTTGATCAACAGGTTAGATCAGTGACGCCGTCAGTGGGAACCTGAAGTTCTCCCCATCTTTTCTTCTTCCTGCAACAACGAAAGATCAAAACCAAATTTTCCAACCACAATCATCATGGCCAGTGCTTCAAACACCGACAACGACGATGTCAACAACAACGTCGACGTTGCTCCTCCGTTCACCTTGAACGTCGGCGGTCCTGTCCTCATGCCGGTTTACGGCAACGATCAGCCCATTCCTGAAACTGATCACAGAGACGGACGAGAAACCTCTCCCGAATCTGATGATGAAGATGCGGTGCAGTTCCTCTCAGAGCGAAAAAAGGGGAAGCAGTCGCAAATCGCGCCTGGAAAATCGGCAACAAATCCTCAACCGAACTCCCCGCGAGTTACGGAAAACGCTGCTCTGCTCGACGCCTTGCGCGAGACTATCCGGACTGTTAACGAGCAGAACAATAGTATCCGGGCGCTGGAAGACGGCCACCGGCAAATTCTGGGGTATATCAAGCCCCCTTCTCCCCCGCGGAGAGCTGAACGCTCGGAATATCCACCTGCTCGCCGAGCAGGGACGAGCCAAAGAAGACCTGTCCTCGAGCGCGTCCAGCCACAGGTCCAGAAGAGGAACAGAACTCCTCCCCGCGAGGACTCTGTCGCCCGAACAAACAAGAGGGGCAAAGCGGCTGCTCTCTTCGAGCAGAGACCCAGATCTCCTCCTCGGAGGAAAGAGATCCTGCTCGGAGGCATGGCCCAAGGTAGTCGGGGAGACGACTATCAAAACCGGCGAGAGAACTCTCCCCAACGAGAAGAAACTCCAACCCACTCACCGGGCTGGAGTGACGATGAAGTTTACAAGGGTCCACTGTCCAGGCAGATCATGGACCTGGAACTTCCTCGTGCGCTGCAGAAGCCACCCCAGCTGGGGAAGTATGACGGGCTCACTGACCCCGACATACACATACAGAACATTGATGTTATCCTTAATTACCAAGCAGTAAGGGGAGGCATCAAGTGCAGGATTTTTCCGACCACACTGGTTGAAGGTGCCATGGCTTGGTACAGAAGCTTGCCCCAGGGATCCATTACCTCCTGGAAGGACTTGTGCAAGCAGTTTACCAGTCACTTTACCGCTTCCCGGAAACATCCGAATACGGAAGCAAACTTGGAAGCTGTCCGCCAAGGACCCAACGAGACCCTCAGATCCTATATTGAGAGATTCAACAAAGAAGCTGTGCAGGTTGATGTCACTGATGACATGAAGAAATACCTGATGAGGAAGAACCTCCGCGATGAAACCAAGTTCAAAGAGATGGTTGCCATCGAGAAACCTGCTACCTGGGATGAGATCCTGCACAAAGCCCAGGCTTACATGCAGTTCGAGGAGGAAACCATGGCCGACGCCATGAGATACCCCCGTCAAGAGGATAATCGCCCTCCCCGCGAGCAGGGCAATAGAAACGGGGACAAGCGCAACGGGGACAGGCGCGGGCGTGACAAGTCACGGGAACCCCGAGGACCTCCTAGCCAGTTCACCAATTACACTCCCCTGCTCGTACCACGAGAGATTGTCCTCGCCGAGTGCGCTGCCTCGGATTTCAAGAATGTTGGGATTAGATTCCCGAAATCCACCCCTTTCAAGCCCGGGCAGGATAGGAGCAGATATTGCGCCTATCACAAAAGCTACGGGCATCTGACTGAAGACTGCATCCAGCTCAAGGATGCCATAGAAATTTTGATCCGTAATGGCAAGTTGAAAGACTATGTCAAGCGGAAGGAGAACCCTCGCCAGAGAAGAAGCGCGAGGACACCCCCGAAAATGAGCCCAGAGCTTCCGGGGAGAAGAACGTCGCCTTGGCTGTCTGGCGACCAGAGGACTTCTACGTCCCCAAACGCCTCAAAGACACCTATGAGTATCACATCCTCAACGAATGGGAAAATTTTGCTGAAACCATGGTCATTTCTGGCGGTGTCTTCGACAAACACACCGTCGGCTCGGTAAAAAGGAAGTTCGAGGAGCTCATTACTACCTCCTCGGGCATGGCTGTCACCCTCGGTAAACCGAAGACATCGTCGCAGCCTCTCTCATTCTATCTCGAAGAGCTGCCCGGAGGATCTGCCAACTCACAGATCCCCCTCCTCATCAGAGCCGACATGGCAAACTTTGACGTTCGACGCATCCTCGTCGACTCGGGCAGCTCGTGCGACATTATGTACGCACATCTGTTCAGGACATTGCAGCTGGATGAGTCCCATCTCACACCGTATTTGGGCTCAGATCTCCAAGGATTCAACGGGGCAACCACAAAGCCCTGGGGTTACGTCGACCTGATCGTCACCTTCGGCCACAAGGAAACGGCCAAGTCGATCAAAGTCAAGTTCCTGGTGATAGATTGTCCATCTCTCTACCAGTGCATCATCGGCAGAACTGCAATCGCAGACCTGCCCGCCGTAGCCTCCACTGCCCATCTGAAGATAAAGTATTACACTGACAAAGGGCAGGTAGCTACTCTCCATGGAGACATTGAGGCTGCGAGGAGGTGCTTCAATGCAGCTTATAAAGGGCAGAGCTATGTCGGCCCTGTCCCTGAAGCGAAGAAGAGCAAGACTTCTTCCGAGCAGCCCGAAACGAGCACAAAGCCTCCTCCTCCACAACCTCCCCAGAATGTAAGCTTGGTGGACCTCGACAGTCGTCATTCCAAGCAGGAACATAAAGAGGAGAAAAAGCTGCGCAAGGACAAGGCAGAGGACGACGCGGCGAGCAGGGATAACCTTCGTCCCATCCCCGACGGGGATTTCGAGCTGATCCCCCTTGGAGAAGATCCGAGCAGGAACTTGAAGATTGGAAAGGACGTCCCAGACATGGCGAGGAAACAGCTGGTGGCCTGCCTGAAAGACAACGCTGACCTGTTCGCCTGGAGTGCTTCCGAGATGCCAGGCTTGGACCCCAACATTGCTTGTCACCAGTTGACCGTCGATGAAGCTGCTAGTGCTGTAGTGCAACGTAGGCGTAGGCAGTCTCCTGAAAAAGTGGAGGCTGCAGAAAAAGTTGTAAAAGACCTCTTAGAGGCAAATTTTATTTCTGAAGCCAAGTATACAACTTGGTTGTCAAACGTTGTACTCGTGAAAAAATCTAATGGAAAATGGAGGATGTGTGTTGACTATACCGATCTCAATAGGGCATGCCCTAAAGATGCTTACCCTTTACCTTGCATTGATAGATTAGTTGATAATTCTTCTGGTTTTAAATTACTGTCTTTTTTAGATGCATATTCAGGGTACAATCAAATCACAATGGCTATGGCCGACAGGACAAAAACGGCCTTCATGACCGAGTCGGGCAACTATTACTACAACGTAATGCCCTTCGGCTTGAAAAATGCCGGCGCTACTTATCAGCGGATGATGAACAAATTTTTCCGAGGAGAGATCGGGGACATGCTCGAAGTGTACATGGACGACATGATCGTCAAATCCCACGAGGAGGTGGATCACACCATCCACCTTCGAAAGGTCTTCGAGCAGGCCAGGAAGGTCAATATGAGGTTCAACCCTGAGAAATGCACATTCGGCATCCGAGCAGGGAAGTTCCTCGGTTTCTACCTCACCGAGCGCGGAATCGAGGCTAACCCCGACAAATGTCGAGCATTCACCGAGTTCCCAACTCCCAACAACAAAAAGTTCATACAAACACTGAATGGAATGTTGACCGCATTATCCCGCTTCGTAGCAAAATCAGCTCAACACGCACTTCCCCTTTTCAAATTACTTAGAAAAGAATCTGCTTTCGAGTGGACTGAGGAGTGCGAGCAGGCCCTTCTGCACTTGAAGGAGGCACTGTCCGAGCCCCCAGTTCTGTCACGCCCGGATGTCGGGGAGGTGCTGTACCTCTAACTCGCCGTCGCCTCTGAGGCTGTCAGTGCAACTCTTATACGAGAGACACTAGAAGGACAGAAACCAGTATACTTCACGAGCAAAGCCTTGCAAGGCTCCGAGCTCAGATACCAGCGAATCGAAAAAGTCGCACTGGCCCTCGTCACTGCGGCGAGGAGACTGCGATACTACTTCCACGCGCACACGGTCGTCGTCCGAACAGATCAGCCCATCAAGTCACTTCTTGTCCGACCAGACATGGCGGGCAGGATGCTGAAGTGGTCGTTGGAGCTCTCCGAATTCGACATCCGCTACGAAAGCAGGAAAGCACTCAAAGCTCAAGTATTGGCCGACTTCGTGGCCGAAATGACTTGCTCTCCCTCCTCGACGGACGGGGCGAACAAGTGGACCATTTTCGTCGACGGAGCGTCCAACGCAACCGGGGCGGGCGCATGGATCATCCTCGAAAATGAGGAGGGCATCCTGATCGAAGTTTCACTAGCACTGTCCTTTCCGACCTCAAACAACCAGGCAGAATACGAGGCCTTCCTCGCAGGATTGCGCCTCGCCGAAGACGTGGGCGCGAAGGAAATAAAAATCTATACTGATTCGCAGCTCGTCGCATCGCAGGTCCTAGGGGAATACCAAGCCAAAAATGACAACTTATCTGAGTACTTGGCCTTAGTGAAGGAAAGAATCACAAAGTTTGACTCCATCGAAATACAGCATGTTCCCCGCGATCACAACAAACGGGCAGACATCCTGTCAAAATTGGCGAGCACCAAACGAAAGAACGGAAACAAATCCGTGATCCAGGAAATCCTCTCCCATCCGAGCATACAAAAACCAACGATGGTCCTCGACATAAACGCCACCGGGGACGCCAACTGTTGGATGACCCCAATATACAACTATCTCGCGCACGGAACACTACCTAACGACGAGAAGGAGGCAGCAACGGTCAAACGAAGAGCGTGCTCGTATACCCTCCTCGACGATAAACTTTATAGAAGGGGCTTCTCCATCCCCCTCCTGAAGTGCGCTGACGAGGCCACTGCCGACTACATCCTCCGCGAGATACACGAGGGAATTAACTCACAGCACCTCGGGGGTCGCTCTCTGGCCAGAAAGGCATTGCGAGCAGGATATTACTGGCCAACTATGCAGCAAGACGCTAAAGAGCACGTGAAAAAGTGCAACAAATGCCAACGGCACGGGGACATGCACCTTGCTCCCCCTCACGAGCTCAAGTCATTATCGTCCCCGTGGCCATTTGCATGGTGGGGCATGGACATCCTCGGTCCCTTCACCAGAGGAAACCTCCAATGTAAATACCTCATCGTTGGAGTAGACTACTTCACCAAATGGGTGGAGGCAGAACCACTCCCCGAAATAACTTCGTTTAGGATCCTACGTTTCTTCAAAAGAGATATCCTATGTCGTTTTGGGATACCCCAAGTTGTGGTCACAGACAACGGCACACAGTTCACTGACAGGACATTTAGGGGATTCCTTGCCAAAATTAACACAAAACATCACTTCACATTCGTCGAGCACCCCCAAACTAACGGGCAAGCAGAAGCCGCGAACAGAGTCATCCTGCGCGGACTACGACGACGGCTCGGTGACGCCAAGAAGCAATGGGTCGAGGAGCTGCCCCACGTACTATGGGCATATCGAACCACCCCTCACTCCACTACCAGGGAGACGCCTTTTCGTCTAGCATATGAGACCGAAGCAGTCATCCCTGTGGAGATTGGAGAACCGTCTCGTCGTACTGAAGCCCCCCTCGACGAAGAGATGAATGACGAGGCAATGATAGAAGAGCTGGATCTCGTCGAAGAGATCCGAACATCAGCTTCCCTCAAAGAAGCCTCACTAAAACAACAAGTGGCTGCTCGACATGACACCATAGTCATAAAGAGAGACTTCGAAGTCGACAGCCTCGTCTTAAGACGAAACGCAAAGGACTCCCACGAGGGCAAGCTCGCAGCCAATTGGGAGGGACCATATCGTGTCCGCAGCAAAACGGACAACGGTGCATACCACCTCGAAACCCTCCAAGGGAAGGAAATCCCTCGAACGTGGAATGCCCAAAAGTTAAAACAATATTATAGCCAAGTTATTTGCCAACCATGCACCTACGCAAAGGCAGCATCTGCTCTTAAAACAACGAGCAGAGCTCCTCGACAACGGATGTCCCGCAGGCACCCGCGCTCATCTAAAAACGCTTAAGGTAAACTCCGAGCTCAACACACGAGCAGAGCCTCTGCCCGACGAGGACAACTCATGAAACGAGCTCCATCGTCGTCGTGCCGCAGCCTAACACCCAGCTCGCGATGGGATGTTCAGGTCGCGGACCGAGCACATCCACGTGCTCGGATCTGCGTTGGTCTAGAAAAACGACTCTAGACGCTTAAGTAGTTCCCTAAACTATTTAAGTTATTTCCGAGGACAGACGTCCTCGACAGAACGTGCCCGTACAACAATTAGCGAATCACAAAATTTTAAGGATTTCTCACAAGTTAAAGTCCGAGCAGAAATTCGTATAATTAAACGAGCACGAAAATAAACATTCGCACAAACAGGCAAAACTTAGCAAGCACATACACAAATAAATAAAGGCCAAAGGCCAACAATGTCATAAAAATACGGGGACGAAACCCACTTGTTCGAGCATTACAAAAATATGGCACGCAGGCCCCAAAACACAAGTCCAACAAAAAACTGAGAGACAAATGAGTAAATGGCACGCAGACCCAAATAAATCCGAGGACGAACTAGTGATCACTCTCCCCGTGACCTTCTTCGTTGACGTCCATCTGCTCATCCTCATTGCCGTCGTCGCCCTCCTCGTCGTCCTCCTCCTCCTGTTCCATCTGCCGGTACTGCTCAGGAATGACGATCTGCCCATTCTCGACTTTACGGAGCAGTCCGGTTCCTTCGGTCACAAGCCCGGGGTTGACGACCTGCAGTTGAGCCACGGCGTTGTCAAAGCCATACTTGGCGCTCTTAAAAACATTTTCCCTTTGGACCTAGATCTCGCCGACCAGCTCTGCCCGAGTAGCCAGGTTCCGAGCACAGTCGGGTTCGTCCTCGGCAGGGATCATCATCTGCTGTAGGGACTTCAACTCCTCCTCGACAGTCGCCCTCCCCTTCTTCTCCTCGTCATAGCTGACCATCAAATCGGCCAACTCCTTCTTAACTTTGTCGAGCTCAACATTTGTCTCCCGCAGCTCGGCTGTCTGCTTGGCATATATCTCCCGCTTCCCCTCATAGTCGAGGATACTGTTCTCGAGCTGACGGTTTTTAGCCTCCAGCTTCAGGACTTTCTCCTTCAACTTCGCCACTTCTTTCATGGGGCCACCTTCGTTGAGGGTCATTGCTGTCTCCGCCACCCTGAGCATAGTGGCCAGATCCTTGGCGAGCATATTGGCTCTCTCCTCGGATGTGTACCCCAGAATGAGGTCCTTCTCCGACTGCATCAGCAATGGAGGGTTCATCTCCATGAAACCCCTCTTCCCATAGGTAGGAGGGAAGACGAAACCCTTCTCCTCGGCAACAGCAGACAAGTCAATGACCTGCTCGTCCCTTTGTCTCTTCGCTGGAGGAGGCTTAGCAACTGACGAGCTCCCCTTAGCGCCTACTGGTGACGAGGAGCTGACAGGTGTTGTTTGACTCGAGGAGATCACTTGGGAGATGGCAGCCCGAGCAGGTTTTTTCTTGGCCGCACTTTTCTTGTCCGCCGCAATCTTCACTAGCTCATCGGCAAAGTCAGCCATTTTATCTGCCAAAAACAAAAGTTAGTCGACTTACGAGGAGAAAAACAAACAGTTAAATTTGAAACAAATGTCGAGCACGAGAATCAAACAGATACCTAACAAATCTTTCCTAGCATCCCTGCTCGTACACTCGAGCAGAGATTTCGTATTTACAAACCGAGGCTCTACCCTCGGGTTCCCGAACTCATCCTTCGCAGGCACGCCCGCCTTGGTCATGAATCTTACGGGCTCAAACCCGGCGACATAGCTCCTAATCCTTTCAAACCCCACGCGCTCCGCCGGGGAGAGATTTTCATCTCGGACTAAGTAAGCATCCGTAGGCAGTGCGAAATGCTTATCCGACCAGCTCAGAGGGAAACGAGGAATCTCCCGAGGAACCGGTTTCCCCTCCTCGCCCAAAACGGCCACAACCTTGTATAACGATTGACGGGCCTCCGGGGACATTGGCTTGATTACATAATACCTCTCTTTAAATCGCCGAACCGAGTCAACGAACATCCTAAAAATTTTGCCCTGTTGATGTTTCAAGGACACCCAACCTTGCCTTCCTCGGAATGTTTGCCTTTGAATTTTGAATATTCGAGAAAACAGCGGCACAGTGGGTTCGACCTCGAGATACTCGCACAAAATCTCGAAGGCCCTTATAAAGGCCAACGAGTTCGGATGCAGTTGCGAGGGGGCCAGGTTGAGCCGATCGAAAATCCCAATGGCGAGGGCACTAAAGGACATCCTAAATCCGAGCTCCTTGAAAGCAAACTCATACATGGTAAACCCGCTGTCCGAAAATGTCGAGCACACCCTTTTCCCCTCAACGGGCAGGTAAGCTTCCCAATGCACGGGGCCACCTTCGGCCCTCTCCTCGACAGTAGAAAAAATATCGGCGTCTCCTCGTTCTAACGACGATGCAATTCCCCGAGGTTCGGCCGCAACCCAGGATAGCGTCGGATCCCTTATAGTGTCGACCAACCGACTCTCCTCAACTGGCTCCTCGATATCCGCCATAAGGTACCTGAAAAGCAGCGAAAGAAAGTGAATTCGACAGTCAAATCAAATCCACCCTTCCACTGCAATTCAAGTGAAAGGGCGTTAAAAATGGCGAGGACGCTGTCCCCGACCAAAGCCCTTATCAAATGGCAAACTAGAACAAGTTAACAAACGGGGAGACATGGGATTTCGATGACATGAAACGGGGAAAAGGTCCCCGACAACCTATTTAGAGAATACAGCGGGGAAAAGGTCCCCGACACAAATTCTCAGCGAATACGTAAAGTTCGAAACGGGGAGAAGGTCCCCGACAAATAATAGCAATAAACGCAAATCCCCTGTGCTCGTAAGCCAGGGAAGAATCATGGTTAGTTGGGACGTTGCGCTCTCCTCTCCCCGACGTAGGCGAGGAGGAGCCACGAAGCTCTCCTCGACACAAACGCAAAATTTCCCAGGAAACTCTAAATTGTTCATCTTCTTCATTGATATTCATCATGTTGTTCATCATGTTCATCAATATACATACTGTTTTTCCAGAAAAAATCCCCCATTGATCCAGAAATCTGGGAAAACCACCTAAAGTGGCGTTTGGCAGTGGCAAGTTCACCACCAAACACCAAAAACAGGTGAATCTAACAGCAAAGGCAGCGGTTTTGCTAAAAGCAAAAATGCCACTAACCACCAACACGGTGTGGTTTTGCAAACCAAAACCCATTTGCTAAAACTTAAACAAAATCACATTTTTCACATCAAAACAACATCAACAAAGAAAAACAGTAGCAAAGGAGCAACATTGGATGAGTACGTTACCTTGTGATGAGGAAAAATCGAAGCTTTTGGGTAAATAGAACTTGATTTGATCTTTGAACTTGCAAATGTGGGTAAGAAAAACGCAGAGGCAAATAGATGGAGAGACAAAGGATGCAAAAAATGAAAAGGCTCCCACTTTCCTCCTATTTATAAGCACCTGCAGGCATGCGCGTACGTGACAGAAATCACACGCCTTCCCCATCCAATGGCTACGATCAAATTACATCCAACGCATCAGATCCAATCCCAGAAGAAATGAAAAGACGTGCTCATCCAACGGCCTACAATCCTCCTCGTAAAACGAGGAAACCGCAGCCTATTCCCTAGGTCATCATTACGCCTTTTCATAGCTGGGACACGTGGCAAACGCAGACGAAACGCCTGTCCCTTCAAGTCCCATCGAACAGACCACGCGTCGCGAGCACGCATCATTTTTGAACTTCCTGCCCGACGGGCGAGCACAAAATTGCATCACAAACAAATTAAACCTTGTTACGAGCACGTGCTCGACACTAGGAGGAAACGTTTCTCCTCGAAGCGTCCTCGACACCAGTTTGCCTGCGAGCAAAACTGACAATAATTACGAGCACGGGTTTACCACAACCTCTTCTCGTAATCATTATACCTTGAAGCTCCCCGCGAGCATCTCCTCGTGAAAATAGGAGGAGAAATAAAATATTTTGTCCTCGACACGCGAGCTTGAACTTAAAGCCACTACTCTTATGACTAAGAGCAATGGCTTGGGGGGCTCCTGTTCTGGACTAGGCCAAGGAGCTGTCCCAAATCCACTCCTGCTCGGAAGACAGGGCAGGCCCAATAAGGACTTGCCCCTGCCCGACAGTCAAGCACGCGGTTCATTATGCGTGCTGCTCGACATTCATCCATGGAGCTTATCCACTCCTCCTAGGATCGTGGAACTGCTCCACCAAGATAACAGCTGGCAACTGCTTCTCCTCTTATTCAGGAGTTATCTTGGCAGTCCACCTTATTGGGCTGCTCAACACGGCCCACTAAGGGGACCTTTGGCCCAGCGCTGGGGGCAACTATATAAGCTCTCCTTGACAGGAGAGCAAGGTACACAATTCCATTCTCTCACTCTTACTCTCTCTCTATTCTCTGTATCTCTCTCTGTCTCTGACTTAGGCATCGGAGCACCTGCAGGTACAACCCCCCCCCCCCCCCCCCCCCCCCCCCCCCGGTGGTGGAATTGCTGCTTGACGCTGTCAACGACGGACCTCAAGCCATCATTTTTCAAACAACAAACAATTTTTATTTTTATTTTTTTGAATAGCAACAACAAATAAAAATCTGTAAAGGATAGAAAAAATGTACTGTGTTGTTAAGAGATAATAATTTATTTAGGGGGGTGTATTGGATTGAGATTTTAAAAGACTATTTTTATAAAAAAAGTCTTGAAGATTTCAAAAGATTGTGTAGGATTATATTGATTTTATGAGATTTTAAAAGATTCTTTATTAAAAGACTTTTACAATCAGGATTCCTAGCACAAGATTTTAATGGATTTCTACGGATTTTCAAGATTTCAAAATATTTTACGGATTTTTAAGATTTTAAAAAAAAATTAATACAAAATGGAAAAATAGTTAAAAAAATTGAATGAAAAAAAATGGTAATATTGCTCTTGTGTTTTGAACAACAAATTCTAGTCATTGTTTTCATAATTTGTTAACACCGAAGATGAGACTCGTCAATAGATTTCCTTAGAAATTCATTAGAACAACATTCTTTGCAAATCAAGTGCTAATGAGTTCAAAGCCTTCAAAATCTTGTAAAAAAAAAATTCCTTTATTATGAATTAATCATATATACAACAAAACAATTTCAAAATAAAAAAAAATTGAACAAAAAACAACAACAATATGAATCTATCATATTTTCTTTGTAAGGTATGAATCAATCATATATAACAATGAACGAAAAAAATAATAAAAATAATAATGAACGGAATTTTTTTTTTTGCAGAAACCTGTATAGCAATGAAAATTGTTTGAGTAACAATCATATAAAAATGAAACCTGTATTAAACAATTAAACCTGTATAAAAAAGATTTGTTTGAGTAACAATCATATACAACAATTATTTTTATTTTTTTTGAAGCAATATAACAATGAAACCTGTATAAACAAATTGCAGAAAACTGTATAACAATCATATATTATAACAATGAAAATCCTATATAAAAATTATCGTGATGTTGTTGTTCTTTTGCATATATATAGTATTTTCGATTTGCTTTGCAAGGAAAAGAACGATAACAATATTTCGGATAGATTCAAGCCGTAAGGAATAACTTGATGGTAGTCTCACCGGCTAAAAAAAGTCTTGGAAAATCATGAAAAGTCTTGAGGATTTGAGTGGGATTGTTGGATGAGTGTTTTATGTGTATTTTGAAGTAAAAAGTCTCTCAAAATCCATCACAAAAAGAAATCCATCAAAATTCCTAGACTTTTGAATACCAATAGACATTTTAAAAATGATATGAAATCTCAACTGAATACCAACAGATTTTGTTGCCCTTAAAAAAAAATCTCAATTGTCTTGATTGAATACCACATGATTTGTTTAACTTTTATAAAAGTCTTGATGGAATACCACAAGATTTTTTTATCATAAAAAAGTCTTTTAAAATCCAATGAAATCCTAATCCAATCAAAAAAATATTCTTTCTTCTTAAATACTTTTATTTTATTTTTTTTAATTATCAACTATTAAATTAAGAAAGGGAAACAAAACATTAGGAATTTTTTTTTGGAGAGAATCCAAATCTCATATTAATTGGGCAACTTTTTAAATAATTCTCTCATATATGTTTTTACTATCTCTTTATTTCTAACTTCCATTGTTTTATCTACTCACCCAAAAAATCTAGTTACACCCAAATTTCATCAAAATTTAATTATAATACCAAAACTATTCTTTATATAAACAATTTCTCATTGTTTATTCTATTTTTAATGTTTCTACTTCATTGTTCTCTCTTTTATAAACTCTATTAATGTATTCTATCTCACAAACTTCATTAATGTAATATTAAATTCAATTGAAAATTGAATTTGAAATCTTTCATTAAGATTTATACTCATTCAATTCTATGGCATTCTCTTTTATGCAATTTCATGTTTTTTTCTTGCACGATTGCTTAGGTTAGTGAATGTAAAATATTTAAATGAACTGTTAATGCAAATGTAATCTAAATTCACATAGTGGAAAATAAATTTCCAAGTCACGATAAACTAAGTTTACATAACTTAAGTAAACCCAGTAACATAATCTTATGTAAACTCGGTTCGCACTTACATTCGGCGGTTTTAGGTTTACGTTCTCAGTTTACATAAACTTAAATAAGTCATCGTGAATTAAGTTTACATAACCTAAATAAACTCAATTCACATAATCTTATGTAAACTTAGTCCAGTTACATTCGGCAGTTTAAGGTTTACGTTAATTTTTAGTTTACATAGACTTAATTAAACTCTTTTTACATAAAAGAAGAAGAAACAAAAAGAGTTGTCGCAAAGTTGTCAAATATTTGTTGTACATATATCACTATTTTTTACTCCAGAATTTTGTGGTGTCCTATGATGGAATAGAGTGTTGCACGCAAAAACAAAGATGCCACACGACATGATGACAAAAACATAGTATGGGTGATTCAACTGAGAGGAGATATTTAGCGTCGTCATCACATCAACATCGAAGCAATAGAGATAGACATCATAATTCCATGAGTTCAACGCTCCGTGGTGATGTATGAGATGGGTTCAAGTTGGGTCGCAGTGTAGGGTTTTCCTAATCTTGAAGTAGGTATTTGGGAACATTTCTTTTTGTAGAAGAATGGAATTGAAAAAGAGAAAGAGGAAAATAAATATATTTATTAATCATACCTATGGTGTCAAATTACTTTCGGAAAAAATTGATGTTAGCATATCATTGATGTATGCTCTATGTGATCATATAGAGATCTTAGAGCATGCAATAAACCGTCTTAAAACCTTTTTGCACCTTTAAGTTGATACAAGACATTGTTTTCTTTTATTTTTTATTTGGACGATTCAAGACATTCTTGTTTTTTTTTTGGTAGAATTGAACCCGAGGATTCAAGACATTCTAACACTAACAATATGAATTTTCAAGGAGCAATATGATTCTCTAGAAAAACCGTTACAATATTGAATTGAAATATATAGAATTTTATTTGTAATTGGATCCCGATAAACATATAAATTTACTAATTATTCATTTATCTAACCCTTATTCATGAAATGATGAAGTCTCATAATTGATGAGGCCCAAAAGAGGAAATGAGATTTGGATTACATACCGTCAAAACTGTATGCAACCAGAGAAGATTTGAGATCAGATGGTCCAAATTTAAAACAATTTTTTCCTCTTTTGTTTAAACTATTTAAATCTCAATCATCTAACCTTAATCGGATGGTTAATCGGATGGTCAAACAGCTAAGATCAAAAGTTTGATTCAGCTAAGATTGACTTAGAATTCACCCTACAAATATCGAGATTTATCAACTAAAATGACTGCCATGCCATGATGGATGGCAAGTGCTCATTTGGAATTAGGAATGTGAGCCAAGTGGCATTAGGACTTCACACCTTTTGGTCATCAACCCTCACAAAGACTAAAAAAGGTGTGAAAAAACAATTAACAAAGACTAAAAATTATTCAACCAAGTTCAAAGCCAAATTGACTTGCAAATAGAACAATAGGCAGGAGCCCTTTGCCAGAACTTCAGCTTACAACAATGTTGAACTCAATCTTTAACACAAGCCGCTTCAAATTTTCTGGTTGGGAAAAGATTCAATCAAATGTCTAAAATGCAGACTAATCTAAGGACATCCACATAATACCACCATCTAATAGCAAAAATTTAAAAATCGTATATTTATTCTTCATCCTTGCTTCAAGTAAAATCCGTAAGGAGAAACAAAGGGACAGGTAAACTCAATAAGTTAGTGCTTCTCAGAACTAAAGTTCAGGCTTTGTGACTTTTTGCCATCTCATCAACATCAAGTTCCACTTCCAACACCGGTGAATCATTTTGCATGCTGAAAGGACTGGGAGTGAAATATATCAATAATCAAAAGAACATTTGTCTTTTGTACACAAAGTATTAATCTCAGAAATTTGGTTACCTGTTCTGCACACGGCCATGGTCTACAGCATTTCGTAGGCAGTATAGGACCCTGCCTACGATGTTGGTCATGTGAACTGGACCAAATGTTCGACTATCAATTGCTTCCTGCCATTTGGGTTGAGAGCATTGAATAAAGTATCATAATCATTCCTTGTTTATGAGAAATGGAGTCGAGAAACATAACCAATATACTACAGATCATCATAATATCCCATGTGGGAACTTTCACTTAATGCTTAAATTAGTTCAGTTACAAAATTTCAAAACTGTAAAAACTAAAAGAACAAAAAATTTCATGTTCAAATAATTATTTTCTTAGTTTTCACTTAACATGGGACACATAGCTACATCGAAAAACTTAAGTAGACAATGGAATTTAAGTTCAGGATACTATTGCGGGTATTATTTAGGGAGAAGCTATTTTGGTTAAAACAAAAATTAAGCATTTTCACTTGGGGAACCCTAGTTACTATTGCAGCTATTATTTAGGAAGAAGCTAGTTTGGTTAAAACAGGAATTAAGCATTTTCATTTGAGGAACCCTAGTTACTATTGCAGCTATTATTTAGGAAGAAGCTGTTTAGTTAAAACAGGAACTAAGCATTTTCACTTGAGGAACCCAGGTCACAAGCATACATACATGACCTTGAACCTTATCAAAGTCATCAGCAGAATTCTAAAAGCTGCTTAAGTGAATTGATGTGAGGAACTGTGGTCTATTTCGTTTGTTGAGAAAAGGGGGGGTTTAACCGGCAATGGCAACTGAAGTCCAGAATCTAGATACAATCAACAATGTCAGCATCTATCTATTGACAGGTGTAAAAATTGGTTTTAACAATCTGATAACCCAAAAAAATAAAATGTTAACTGATCAAACCATTAGTTAAACCTAGTTATCATGTTAATATTACACACTAAATTTCAGAACATTCAAACAAGATGTATAACCTTAAATACTTGCATACAATTAATAACTAATAATAGCTTGATTAAATGATATTTTAATCTAAAATTTATAATTCAAAATGAATACAGTAATAGTGTTTCAGATTGTAACAGGGGTGCATAGTGATCCACCTAAGGATAGCATAAAAGTAATGGTAAACTATCGACGCAAATATAGGCTATAGCTAAGCCATTTATACCTTGGCTTTCAATTTTGCATTTTCAGCCACTACCCAACATTGATCCTTGTCAAGAACAAATGATTCATCCTTTTCATCAGTAGAAGCCATTTCATAACCTTCAGTCGCAGCTAATCTTCTGACTAGATAGTCCTCTGGCTTTTCAGGGTTCTTCAAGACCACAACATCTCCTACATAAACATGTCTGTCAAAGAAAAATGTATATCACTAACAAATAATGGAGATGAGGATATACATAAGCAGCTCCAGATGAAAAAGTCCATTGTCAGTTAATCTCTTAACTAACTTTTATGGAACTCAAAGAATAACAAAAACAAAATGGAGTAAGACCAGTTTCCAAATTTTTAAAATTCACAAGGTAAGTTGGCAATTGTTTTGCTGTGGACCATGGAGGGGAATGATCATGACTTATGCCATCCTTAAGCTTCAACCTGATAACAAGTTCAAAAAAAAATGCACCCCAAAGAAAAATCTACACATAACTACTACCTGGATGAGCATGAAATTAGTCACACCATTGGAACCAGCTAATTTATAGCTTTATTGATAACATTTTCCCAAAAAAACAAATACCATGTCTCTGGAAAGGTTGTTTCCACAACTACCATCTGACTAATAGGTAACAAGAAAGCAACCTTGTCATTCCAGCAAGGCTCACCCTTGAGCACGTCATTGAATAGAAGAATAACAACCAAAGTGTTTCCCTACAAGGTGGATTCGATGAACCCTATCCTGTCATAAATCATGTCTAATGCTCCAATATTTAAATCCAAACCTTAAGCAATGGTTTGACCTAGTTTGATCTCCCTCTGCATGTAACTATTGGATAATCCCCTATCTGATCTACCCTCCTTAATGGTGCTTCAAAGGGTCTTTCCCATACATACCCAGACCCACTACCTAAAATAAAAACTCTACCATCTTTACCAAAATGCAAACTACCACGAGTTTCCCTCTAATAATTGATTCCTAACCTTATGTTGTTTTTTTAACCACTAATCTACTCATCTATCTTAACATTTTTGTCTCGTCAACACAAACTGAACATAAAACATAAATAGAAAAATAACAATGATATTGGAAAAATGTCTAAACCAAGTTAATGATACATTACTACATAACAAAGAAAAGAACTAAGAATAGCTACAACTTTTCACAAGCAACCTGGTTATAACAAGCTGAAGCATTCGGGCCAATAAAATAAACCAAAAAAATTTATGATGCATCAAAACTGAGCTGCTATAGCATGAAAAATTTGAGCAAATGAACTGACAAGGTCTTAGTTTCAAGCATAACTAAAGTCATTACAAATTTGTGTAATTCATGACCGATAAAGCATTAAAAGGAAACAAGAACACAACAAATTCAAGACAAACAGCACAAGAAACACACCGATGAGATATACAATATGTGGCAAATATGAAATAAAAAGTTGGAGAAAAAGAAATTAGTAAAATGCCAAAAGGGTGCCTAATTTTTTTTACAATTAAAAAAAAGGCTTGGAAGTTAGAAGTTTAAAATAGACACAACCGCTGTATATGTATTTTTATTCAAAGGTTAAATGACTGTGTTGAAGCCGAAAACTAAATTTTAAACTAGACATGTGTCGTCGTTACATCGTGCAGGATACAAATTAGACACAAACATGACACCAAAGTGATGTGCATGTGCTATTTAATGCTGTCCATGTAAAGTAGGCAGCAGAAATCAAACACATGGTTAAAATGCAGCAGAAAACCGTAAGGTGTAAATATATATATATATATATATATATATATATATATATATATATATATATATGCAGACTCGGCAGAAGAGATACTGGCGTGTAAATATTTCTTCATCAAGTGTACATGCAGGGCCGGTAACATAAAATGGCAGTCTATCTAAACACACATTTAAAAAGAATGGTTGATGATATACAACACACCAAGAGTCTCAAAAGGTACATAAAAGCATGTAAAATTAGAAGCATCTTTGTTGTATTATTTCAAGCTTTAAAAACATCTTGCAATGTAAGTCAATAGAATTGACTAACAAAAGGACATTGTATGATATACTACATGAGTATGATTACCTTGGGTCTGGAATTGGTATTCTCCGCACAAGAAGAGTTGCTCCTTTTCCAGCAATAGTAGGGGCCATTTCCTCTCCTTTATTCCAGTGCAAGAAGGTCATCTTTCCATGATAGAAGTGCTTGAAAAGAAAATCTGTTAGCTCATTATCTTTGACATGACCTCCTTTAAGATTCTGACAAATTTCAACATTGTATCAGTCAGATGACACTTCTAAGGAGGACACTGAAGTGCAGCTAAAAATGTGATACACAGCTGTGGGAGTTAAACTACAAGGAAGAATATTACTCTAAATACCATTGCTCTGTTGATAACTTCGCCATTGTTCTATTCTATATGTTTTACATTGTGCTTCTTTATTATGTAGCACACACAAATATAGGCCTTAAGAAACAACTTCACCTTCAAAACCCAAGCTCAAATAAAATAAGCGCCGTGCAAAGTGAAGCTTTAAAAATGTCCCCTCCCCTCAAATTCAATGGACATAACAGCAGATAAAGAATGTGTTAGGGACTCTGAATAACTTTTATGTTGCAGTACAAGACATATACTTAATACTCGTGTTTTCTAAATTAAAATTGCAGGTCAAAATACAAGTGTAGCGTAACTAGAAAAAACCTATGCATTCCTAAGACATATTAATCCTAACAATCTAACAGATCCGAAGGAACCCATGGGCTTTTCTATTTACTACATTTTAACAAAGTAATATAAATACTAAGGAAATTTTTTAATGAAACCCAAAATCAAAACATAATGACTACAAAATAATTAATGCAAGAGTAAAGGGTGAAATATAAAAAGCCAAATGAAGAGCATTTTCAAGATAAAAGCCTAATCTTGGAAGCTAGAATCACATGCCCTCTAACACCATGTTTATCTAATGCTACCCAAAACTCTTGAAAAATAAGACAGAAACTGGATTCCAGACCATCCACACCTCTCTTAGCATAGCATATGCATTTAAAAAGGGGATGGAGAGCCCCATTTACAAGCATTGACATTGTACTCGCCAGAACACGCGTGAATAAAGAAAAAATGTGAAAAAACAACAGGTGTTTGATGGTTGATGGCCTTCCCATGTCCAAGGCTGCATAAGCATGCAGTTAGAATTATTTATTTTGTTATTGGACGTTTAGGAGAAGGACCTTCATTTAGACCCAAAACGTCACAGTATCTTGTTATCATCGTTTCCATTTGAATACTTTAAACCAGAACAATTTTAAATGGACTTGCAATGATTAGTTCTTTCTTACAATCACAAAAAACATTGCTCTCCAAATGTACCATCATTAGGTATTGAAACATCTGATAAAGACTCGCAACCAAATTCGGGAAAAATGAGTCAATCTTTCTTTAGAAAGTACTTAAACCAATGTATAGAAAATAAACTACGCATAACATCACAGAAATTGAATGCAGAGTAAAATTCAACGCCACATATAATTTCCAATTCATAAATTCAGATACACAATTGAAATTCCTGCACCTGATAATCGAAGCACATTTGAACAAAGTTACTTAGCAAGGGTAATGAATAAATTTCACACTTTTTTATTGTTGAAAATGAAACCCTAGCTCAGCAACAAATGTAAACAATTACCATTGACAAAAATCAGCAAAACTCAAATCGGATAACAAAATTTCAAAATAACAAAAATAAACACACAAATTAGATAAAAATGAAAGCAAAATAATTACGAGAATTTGGAAAGTGATTATAGAATTAAAATGAAGAAAGTAAAACAAATGATATAATTAAAATTGAAATTAGGGAGAAAAAGAAAAGGACCTTGTATCCGAGAGCGAGAGAGTATTGAGCTTTGGATTTAAGGTAGCGAATCCACGTGATAGTGGAAACCATTGGAGAGTGTAGAAATGGGCACTGCAACTGTTGGGTCAATAACAAGAAGAACGAAGATGCAGAAACCTCTTTTCTCCCTTAAACCCCAAAAAAATTGATTTCCTTTTTACTCTCTTTGTTATTTATAAATATAAATATTAAAAAATATATATAAATAATTTATATGTTTCGTTTCGAGTTTTGAAGATTTTTTTCATACTTTTTAGTCTCTACTTTTAATCATATTCTTGTATACTTTCACATTTTTGAATGATTTTTTTGTATTAATGTGTATAATATTATAAGAACATCTCCGATAAAAACTTAGAATTTTTTAACATAAATTTGAATTATTTATGAATTTTTATGTGCAAAAAATAAAAACATTCATATTTAATTTATCTCTTGTTAAAAAAATTTAAGTTTTTGTACGAGAGATTCATATAATGTACTAAACATGACCACGAAAAAAAAATTCAAATGATATGCACGAGTTGAATGAAAAGTATGGACTAAGAACACTGACGGAAGAAACTTCATGGACTAAAAAGTGTGAAAAAAATCTTCAGGGAGTAAAAACGAAATTCTGCGAAACTATAGGGACCAAAAACATATTTAACCCTTTCCTTTTTTAGAAAAAATAATATCTCTTATATTATAAGTTTGATCCGACTTATTATTTTAAGGATTTTTCTATCATGTGCAAATTTGCACATGTTAAGAAGTTTTAAATAGTAAGTTTGTATTGAAACTTGTACATTTTATATTAAATGTATAGTTTTTTAATAAAAAATTGTTGTTTTTCATTAAATACTTACTACTTTAGGTTACTTTAACATGTGCAATGTTGCACATGTTAGACAAACTCATTCTTTTAAATCTAATTTTTTCCAGCACATTTCCCCTCTCATTTTATCATAAATTAATTCAAATAAAATGTTAAAAAATAGTTTACCAAGAATTGAACTCATACCCTTTAAGATATATTTTGTTCATGTTGTCACTATACTAGATCAATCAATTTTATATAATTTTGTAATGAACATCTAATATATATAGAATTCTATATATCTCTCTCAGCATGTTAAATATTTATTAATAATAGTATTACAGTAAAAAAAATTAATATTATTATTAACTTCCTATTATTATTATTATTATTATTATTATTATTATTATTATTATTATTATATTATATATATATATCTCGCACCAATATTGATTTATGATAAGCGCAATCATAATTTGGATGGGTTATCTAATAATGGTTACAAATCTCTCGCACCAATATATATCTCACACAAATATTGATTTATGATAAGTGAAGGTGCGTGGGAGAAAACACAAGAAGGGGGGTTGAATTGTGTTTTAAGTTTTTAAAATCTTTTCCAGATAATAGTATCTATCAAAGTCTTTAAGCACAGCGGAATACTCAACACAAACAACTTGAATCTAAATGTAAAGATGGAAGAGTAAATAAGAGAGTGAGAGAGAAAGAGCGAGAGAGACACAAGGATTTATACTGGTTCCTCTCACAAAACGAGAGTACTCCAGTCCCCTTGCACTTCCAAGGGATTTCACTAATCAAAAGATTACAATCCTAGTGCTCAAGCACACAAGCATGAGACTTCCTTGCTCTAAGTCACACAAGACAGAGAGACTTCTTGCTCTAATCACACAAGATAAGAGACTTCGTTGCTCAAATCACAAAGATAAGAGACTTTTCCAAATTACTCACGCAGGAGTAAATACTAACTACCAAGCTTAAAACTATTACAATAATAACTTCAGAGGCTTTAGCTAGTTTTCAAGTTCTCACTTAATCTTGAGAGATTAAATATTTGAAGATCAGTTATTCTCAATTTCTTTCTTTCACATATATATATATATATATATATATATATATGAGTGAGGAAAGATATTGAGACATTTTAGAATCCCGTTGTAAATGGACAGCTGTTGATTCCTTATTGCTTAAGCTGTAACTTTTGAATTTACTCTAAGCAGAGCCGCGTCTTCTTCACAGTTAAGCTCACGTTTTACTGTTAGTCCAAATACAGTAATAAGGTACAACTAGCTCCTAAAGAGGATAAGATCACATCCTTTATGACCGTTGTAATTAGTTGTCCTCAAAGAGATCATCAGGCTTAGTAAGAATTGGTGATGTAGCCTTTCTGATGACCATTGGAATTCTCTTTGCTTCTGATGAGCCTTGATATCTTGAAGTCTGATTGGTCTTGAATATTTGGCCTCTAATAGTCCTTCGTAATTCAGCTTCTGAACGTCTTCATCTTCTGAATAACTCTTGACTAACACCAAATAGCTTCTGAACTCTTATAAGCATCTGAATGTCTCTGAGCTTCTGAACTTCTCTTAAGCTTCTAAACTCTTGTAGACATCCTGATCCCTTTTGAGCTTCTGACCACGGTTTAGTTTCTAAACTCTTTCAGAGTGTAATGATTCAGACTTTCATAAGGTTCCTTCAGAGCATAAATCAAGTGTGCTCTTGTATAAACTTAATATTTTCCTACACACTTAATTTAAACATTAGTAATATCGATTGTCCATTTAATACTTTGTTATCATCAAAACTAAGGGTGTGTACCAAAACACATTTTGTTCCAACAATCTCTCCCTTTTTGATGATGACAAATATAAGTATTAAATACAATTGTTGTTGATAAAATTCAGCTATGTTGACATTAGGCTTCTGAGTTTTGCAAGCTCCCCTAAGTCTGATAATCCATAGAGTTAGGTTTGTAAGCTCCCCCTATTTTGTATTCATAGTTAATTTTAATCAGTTTAAGAATTACTTTATTAAATGACTTAAATTATTCATATTTTACTATGCAGAGAACAAGATTTGTAAGTTTCTTCTTTTCATAGTGTAATAATCTTTGAATAAAGTTGCATCCTTACTCAAAAACTATCTATGAATAATAAACTTCAATTAATAAATATATTCTCCTGAAAATTATGCGCTTATTTAAAATGCCAGATGAATTAGACAAATATCTAAATGAATTAATGAATGACAATAGGATCAGAGGCATTAGAAACTTATACACACACAAGGTTCAGAGTTTATCCTGATTAACAGTTTCAGAGTTCAAAAAGAATATAATATTTTTCAAAACAGCTCAGAGCTTAAAAAAATACAAAGATTTTGAAATCCTCAAGATCAGATTGTCATTACAAAGCATGTAACGCATTCCACTAAATTGACCACTCTCCTACACTCTCTTCCTGAAGCACTACAAAGCCCTAAAAAGCAAAACAATTTCGCTTCTTCCAACAATTGATTTATCATTATTCTTTCTCCCCCTTTTGTCATTATCAAAAAGGTTGTATAAGCAATTAATAGCAATTGCAACGTCCAATGCAGTCAAGTCAGGAGTGGTTGAACACATTTATGACATTGGCGTGTGAAATGAGCTTATAAAAGGAGAGAAACCTAGTCATTTTATTCACACAGAATAATCTTAGGTTGTGATAGAGCAATTGAGAGAAAAAATAAAACACTCAGAAAAGAAGAAGGTAGATTCAAAGAGAGTTAGTCAAGATAGGAGAAAACATACGAAGAAATCAAGAGAAACAAAGCCAGTGTCTGAAAAAGAAAAACTCAGTTCAGAGTCTGAAGAAAAAACTTGGGACCCTGACTGGTTTGAGTTTCTGAAGACATATCTTCCTGAAGAAAATTAATCTGATATCCAAGGCTCTAGAGGGGCTAGTGTCTTTTCCTGAATAAAACCAATCAGATGCATCAGAATAGGTCTCTTCAAGGAAGACGACCGAACAGTTGGATAACCCCAACTCCGCTCTTCAATGGTCATGTCATAGCCCATTTTTTGACCGATCGCTTTTATGCGTCTTTTTAAGATGGATTTTTCTTTGTCATTTCTGACGAAATTTCGGCAGAGAGGTATTTTAAAATACCTCATTTATTTTGTTTCTTTTTTATATTTTCTTCTTTTATTATTATTATTTAATTATTTAATTTGGTTTTTATTTCATTTCATTTTTTTTTAGTCATTTTCTTTTTATTATTATTATTTTCGTTTTTATTTTGTGGTGCTTTTTTTCAGTTTTTTATTTTTGGGTCCAAATATGTGTTTTTGTCCAATCCAAGCCCAAGGGCAATTTTGTCCAAATGGGGTATTTTTCATCTGCAAAACCCTAGGTCTAACACAGTACAAATAATGCATTTATTGCACAGTTTCCAGGGAGGAGATTCATCAGCCGCAGAGCAAAATTTCATCAAACAACACCAAAAAAAAATCAGCCGCAGAAACCACAAAACAGAAATCAAAATCCATTTCATCTGTTCATCTTCATCATCAAACAAAATCCAGAAACTCATATACAAAATCAAATCGAATCAAAACCGTTCAACCAAACCCAGATCAAATTTCAAACAGAATCAAAAAAATCATCAAAACCCACACAAATTTCACAAATTCGTCAAACCTTTATAATCGTTCATCACCCTCCACCAGAACCCAGGATCATCAATCAAAATCAAAATCAAATCCAAATCCCAAAATCAAAACCAAAACTGAAAACCAAACACAAAACGAAATCGAAATCAGAATCCGAAATCCTTTTCCATACATCGAAAAATCATAACAGAACTAAAATAGAACAAAGAGAAGATGAGAATCGAAGAGTAAACAGAGCATCAAGGTTGATTTATTTCTTTTTTCCTATTCCATTTCTGTTCGATCTTGTCACGGGAGGGTTTTGTTTGTTCTTTTTGGCTTTTGATTTGAGTTTAGGGAAGTATTTTGTGTGGACTTGATGTTGAAGCTTTTAAAAAAAATGGAAGTTTAGACTGAAAAAAAAACAGAGGGTTGAGAGAGAAGAAAGAACATAGCCGCCGGTGAGAAGGGAGAAGAAGAGAAAGTTTTGTGTATTTTTTTAGGGTTTTCTATTTATACTCACTTTTAATCCTGTGCGCGCAGGTGCACAACCTTATCGTGCACCTGCGCGCCTATAACCTTCAGATCACGATCTAACGCCTCAGATTTTTCTTCCTCTTTATTTAGATCAGGGCCGTCTGATCCATCAGACGGCCAAGATTGATCCTGTGTTTTGTTTGTTTTTTTTTGGGTAGAAATGCCTATTTGGGCTGGGCCTTGCACATTCTGTTTACTTTCTGCACCCCTTTTCTGTTTTTATTATTATTTGCACCCCCTTCTGCTTTTATTTTTTTCCCTTAGATTGTATTCTTAGGACTTGATGTAAATATTAAATAAAAATTGCATAGCATCATCTTGCATTCATTTGATATTTATTTTTTTTGCAAATACCTTAGAATGTAATTAGGAATAAATGTACACTATAAATGAAAAATCACATCTCATGCATATTTATTTATTGCTTTCCGCAAATCGTTAGCATATTTAATTCCGAGGGAAAAGACACCGTTTTGATCAAAATATCATTACGGATTGTCTTCGCGCTTAATTTGCTTATTGCGACGTTAATTTTATTTTAGCGCTACCTTTTATTTTTAACCCAACATTCCATTTTAAATAGTTAGTCACTTTTATTCTAAAAAACGAGGTCAATACCTCCTCAAAAAAGTCAAAACAATTCAAACATCGAAAATCATCAAAAACATTTCATCATCAAACATTTTCAAAAACTTTGGACTTTAAACCAAACGTTTCTTTTTATCGCGAAAACCTTGGATTTTAACCCAAGAGTTCTTTTTCATCGCAAAACTTGGATTTTAAACCAAGTGCCTTGGACTTTAAACCAACGGCATCTTTTATCGTGAAAACCTTGGATTTTAAGCCAAGAGTCTTTTACCGCAAACTTGGATTTTAAACCAAGTGCATTGGACTTTAAACCAACGGCGTCTTTTATCGTGAAAACCTTGGATTTTAACCCAAGAGTCTTTTTATCGCAAACTTGGATTTTAAACCAAGTGCCTTGGACTTTAAACCAATGGCTTCCTTTTTCGCTAAAACCTTGGATTTTAACCCAAGTGTCTCTTTTTCTCGCAAAAACCTTGGAATTCAAACCAAGTGTATTTTTTTTCAAATCAAACATTTTAATCGTGCAAAAAACCTTGGATTTTAAACCAAGTGATTTTCTCGCCTAAAATTTTAATCATGCAAAAACCTTGGATTTTAAACCAAGTGTCTTTTATCACTCAAAATCTTTTCTCAATAAACCTTGGATTTTAAACCAAGTGTCCGCGTCTTCTTTCATAATCAAATTACAATCAATTTAACTATTTAGACTTGTTTCACAAATTAACATCAATCAACCTCACATTTTTGCCACTTTTGGCTTTTCTCTTTAAAACCATTTTCAAAACCTTAAAATCAAACAAATAAATTTACTCGCAATTTTTCCCCCGAACTACGGTGGTTTGATCCCTCGGGTACGTAGGCATGAGACTTGTATCTCCAATCAATAAAACCAACAAAAACATTTTTCTTCTTTTTCATCACTTTAAGCATTTTTTTTTATCACTACTTTAATTTCCCACTTATACCCTTTTTACAAGCAAATAAAATTAAGCGCAAAGTTAGAATAAAAACAAGAGGTTCCTATAGAGTACTATAGATACTTAGGGTGCTAATATCTTCCCTTCGTATAACTAACCCCCGAACCTTGTTCTCTAAAAATAGGGTTTTTTTTTTCGAACTTTTTCCCTTTCCCTCGGATAAATTAAAGATCGGTGGTGGAACATTAAATTGCGATTCGAAGTTAATTAATAACTCGATATCCAAAAATCACCGCGACAGAAATGGCGACTTCACTGGGGACATCCAAGCGGGTTGAGCCTAACTTGTTTTAATTACTATCTTCGCGCTATTATTCTTTTACTTGTGTATGTTTGTATATATATACTTGGGTTTGATTTTGAGTGGTGAGATAAGTCCTAACCCGGGCTTGAGTGACACAATAAGATAGGATGGGGTGAAATCATAGTGACATATCCAGAGTAGTCTGGATTATGAAGTACATGTGATATGATCCCGCTCGGTGGAGGCCTCACGACGGTAGTACTCGTTGTCATGAAAAGTCATGATAGTGGTATTATTTTCAATGTGAGTGTCCGGCGAAGCCGAGAACCTTTAGAATCACCTTTAACCCATCTTGGCCTTTTTAGGGCGTAGTGCGGTGGCTAAATCAAGAGTAGTCTTGAGATTAGTCGTCACGCGAAACTACACTCAAACAAGATTATCCCGTGGATGTTAATGGAACGAGAGTAGTCCCGTAACCCAGTGATATCCATGAGATGGTCAATGACTTTGGGAACTTTTTAGAACCCGTCATGCAGGTACAAATAAACCCTAGTACATACCACATGGGAGGATTTCACCTTTGACTCCAACATTATACTTTAACCCCACCATGTTTTCCGCATCATGCATGCATGCACTCATTCATAAATTCTTTTTCCTCATCCGATATCGAAGAACTTAAACAAATTTTTTGTAAACATTATAGAGAACATTCATTTCAAATGACACATAACAAATTTTTCTCTTTTTTCTCCTTACAAAATCCATGTCTAAATGTTTACAACTAATTTGGGATAAGTCCTTCGATAACAAAAAAAAACGCATTGCATATTTTAGCATAAACACATCATACTGCATTCATAAAGTTTCAAAATCAAGTCTCATGTTCTTTCTTTCCTCTCTGTCCAAGTCATGTGGCTCGGCGTATTCAGTACAAAGCAACTTGTATCCGCAATACTCGATCTAATTTGAAGAGGAAAATGGAAAATCTCGAAGGAGAGAATCAGATGCTCCGTGAACAGGTGTCATCCATGCAAAACTGATCTTACATGTGCTTTCCACCAAGGGGCACCCAGTCATGATGTTGAACACAATTATGCCCTTAAGAAGGAGGTTCAGAATTTGGTCCATACCAACATGTTATCTTTTAATGATCCAAGCTCGAACGATCAAAGTTCATCCTCAGCTTAATCATGGGTCCTCCGTCATTTTCAAGAGAATCAAAAAGTTTGTTCCTAGGATCGCTAGGCCTTTTATTTTCAATTGCAATTTCTTTCTTGCCAAGCATTTATTTGCATTTTAAAGTTGTATCTTTTAAATTAATATTTCTAAACAATGAGCATGCATATTTTGGAATCCATCCATTCGTATTCACTCCTTTCTTGTGCCATCACAAATGGCAATGTTTTTCTATTTCACTTTTCATATTAACAAACTTGAGGGGAGAATCATGTAAATTAAATGTTTAAAATTGCTGATATATGCTTTCATTAGTAAGGACCCGGTTGATGATGTAAGGCATTGTTTCACTTCCCAAACACCGGAAAAATAAAGACATAATCCGTAGTCAACCCCTTTGAGCCAGAAGTTGGTGTTCTTTCTATAATAAAAAACCCTTAATCTTGACCCGGGGCAGGGTAGTCTTTCAATAATTCAATGACACATCCCAATACAAGAGGGTAAATCTGTTGAGATAGAGGAAGTCTTGAAATGACAAAACTCACAATAGCATGTGGCAGTCACAATCATCCTACACCAAAACAAAAAAAAAAACACAAACAAAACAACAACAAAAAGCCCGCTAGGTAAAAAGACTTAGGCAAAATTCAGGGCATCCCGATGGACCACGAAATCCAAAAGAATTGGTCCATGCAAAAATAAGGGATTAAGAGCAAAATTATGCAAACAAGCTTGTGAATGAAAAGTGACTGCCCCTGCAAGAATCTCATCAAAGCTTCGACCAAAGCGTCAACCTCAAACATCATTGTCAAAAGAAATCCTCTTGTCAACCAAAGCATGTCTGATGAATTAATTGAATATAGGAATGAAAGACATCAAAGAAGAGTGGGTGGGTTAAAACAGAATTTTGAGCCTAATCATCTTTCTTTTCAAACAGAATTTTGAGCCTAATCATCTTTCTTTTCAAATGAACCAGGCCACGTTATAACCCTCAAAAGACCTAATTGAAGCTAGGTTTACTTTGAAAGCATAATCAGCAAAATTATTGTTAAAACTGACTCCACCTGTTTGTTGAGTAACTATCTTTTGCACACACCACATATGTTTTATATAAAGTTTTTCGATTCCAAAACTTGCATGTACATTACATCAGAAATATTTTTCAAAAGAAACAATTTTGTTTGCAAATTTATATTTGGCATCAAGGAAATTCAATCAATCGGTCTAATCAAGGACAAATCAATTCAAAGCGCTCCTAACTTGGGGCAAATTACATCAGGAACCCGCCAATCAGGGGCAAGTCTTTATATACAGTGGCATACACTTCAAAGATTCAAAGTCAATGTTTCACTTACTTGGGGCACCTGAAGTGGTTTACAGGGGCAATCAAGATCTGCCAAAATAGTTGTTATATTTCTTCCCCCTTAAGCCAAGAATCAGCCTTCGACGGAGTTAATCTTTTTGGGTTTTATTGACATGTGCAGTGTTCCCCTAAAGGAGAGTGTTGCTATAATGGGTTGGGTATGTGATCTTGCATTCTTCAACTAAATACTGAACTTGAATGTTCCCCAGCTAAACTTCGAAGCGAAGTTCACATTTGTCATCCCTTCGTCGGATTTTCTTTATTAGAAGATTGAATTTTGGAGGATCCTCCCGAAGAAGTATTTTCCTCTCCCTAGTGAGATTTGAGCATTGAAGAAAGACTCTACTCTATCAGTGGTTTGATTTCTCTCCAGTGATGCTTCCTTCTTGATTGAGATTGGCTGAATATCCGGTTGTACTGGTGTTGTTTGGTAATCTCCAATTTGTCTGTTTATCTGTTTTGTCTGTTCTGTCAGCATATACATTATACACATCATAACATTCATGCATTTATTCATTCATCACGCATAGCCGAATTTATATTCGTTGCTCATTTTTGCATTTTGATATTTGTCCCTTCTCCTCATAAGGTGTATGTACTTCTCTCAATTAGAGTTTACCCCTTAAGCAGAAAATCACACTATTTTTTGAATCTCCATTAAGCTTGTCCCTTATGGAAGCATTTTATTCAGCGTTCTACTCCAGTTCATATTTGGATAAGAACAACCCTTTAGTTGAGCTATTTTCTCACTAAAGTCTTGATTGACCGTTTCTCTCCAGATTGTTCCTGGATTAAATTTTGATCCCCCATCAGTTATTGTTTGGAAGATGGTTCAGGAGATTGCATTTATTTTGCAAAACTCGATACTCCACAACATAGTTTTATTTCCCTAGTGGAATCACCAGCATTGGTTCGCCTTCAAATCTTTCCAGTAAAATTATCATGTCTATCCACAGCAAGTGGTTATCATTAAGAAGGTTGTATGATTTTCTTTTCCCTAGTGAAAGAAGAAGCTGAGACCCGTTTGGGAGGCTCATTCAACAGCAAATGGCATCTCTTCGAGAAGTTTGCATATCAACAGCAAATGGCATCTCTTTGAGAAGTTTGCATATCATCAGCAAATGGCATCTCTTTGAGAAGTTTGCATATCCTCAGCAAATGGCATCTCTTTGAGAAGTTTGCATATTAGCAGCAAATGGCATCTCTTTGAGAAGTTTGCATATCATCAGCAAATGGCGTCTCTTTGAGAAGTTTGCATATCATCAGCAAATGGCATCTCTTCGAGAAGTTTGCATTCAACAGCAAATGGCATCTCTTTGAGAAGTTTGCAGTCAACAACAAATGACATCTCTTTGGGAAGTTTGCATACCAGCAGCAAATGGCATCCCTTTGGGAAGTTTGCATATTATATCAGTCTTGTTTCTTTCTAACAAAAAAAAAAAAAAGCAAAAGCAAAAAAAAAAAGCAAAAAGAACAGCTCGCTAAGTCGAAAACCCGAAAGGGCGGCTTAGGCAAAAAAAATGAGCGTCCCGGTGGATTGAAAACCTGAAAGGGCGGTCCAGGCAAAAATTAGGGGCAAAACAAAAAAAGGTATATATTCCCGGTGGATTGAAAACCCGAAAGGGCGGTCCAGGCAAAAGTTAGGGATTTCAAAAAAAAGAAGAGAAAGCAAAAGCATGATTGTCGAAACAAGACCATGAGAAAATATTCGATTTCAGTGTACGAAATGGCGACTTCTGCCAAACTTCTGACCGACGGGCTTTACCCCAAGAAGTAATCATTCTTACCATGGATTGACATACCATACCTGGTTTTACCCCGAGAATCTGATTTATTTCACCTGTAGGGGTGCTGTCCCCAATGGAGGACTATTGAGTGATTGTACGGATACGTTGGCCCAATGCTCATCTTACCTGACCAAATCTTTTGTCTCATCCAGTCATGTACAAATATCATTCAATCATACATACATACAATTAATCACATATTCGTACATACATTCACACATACATACAATTAATCACACATTCGTACGTACAATCATACATACATACATACATACAATCATTCGCATATCCATACGTACATTCGTATTTACATGTAACATACACACAAAATCATTCATACATACTGCATTGACTATCATGTGTCTTGCTTCATAAATCACAAAAAAGAGTCATCCCTAGTGTATCTGGTCCAGAGATGTCTCCATCATTCATATTTCAAAACAAAAAAGAGTCATCCCCAGTGGATCTGGTCCAGAGATGTCTCCATCAATCATAAATCATAAAAAAGAGTCATCCCCAGTGTATCTGGTCCAGAGATGTCTCCATCAATCATAAATCATAAAAAAGAGTCATCCCCAGTGTATCTGGTCCAGAGATGTCTCCATCAATCATAAATCATAAGAAAGAGTCATCCCCAGTGTATCTGGTCCAGAGATGTCTCTATCATTCATACAAAAAAGAGTCATCCCCAGTGAGTCTGGTCCAGAGATGCCTCCATCATTCATATTTCAAGTGCCAGGTTTTGCAAACAATCAACTGCAAACTTGTGATTAATTTCCCCAAAAGAGGTCATCTCCAATGTGTCTGGTCTAGACAAATACATATTCTTGTCATGGCTCGCTCTCCCACAATGTCAGCAGACAATTTATTTCCTCGTTCTGTCCTTACCATCCCACAATGTTGGTAGACACTGCCTTTACTTGCTTACCATCCCACAATGTTGGTAGACACTGACTTTACTTGTCCTGACCATCTCACAATGTTGGTGGACACGGTCTTTACTTCTGTCCGTACACAAGACGTTATCGCTTTCAGTCTTTACTTCTGTCCGCATACAGGACTTTATCTGCTTATGTCCGCACACAGGACTTTATTGCTTTCTGTCTTTATTTCTGTCCGTACACAGGACTTTATCGCTTTCAGTCTTTACTTCTGTCCGCACACAGGACTTTATCTGCTTATGTCCGCACACAGGACTTTATGGTTTTCTGTCTTTACTTCTGTCCGCACACAGGACTTTATCTGCTTATGTCCGCACACAGGACTTTATTGCTTTCAGTCTTTACTTCTGTCCGTACACAGGACTTTATGGTTTTCTGTCTTTACTTCTATCCGCACACAGTACTTTATTGCTTTCAGTCTTTACTTCTGTCCGTACACAGGACTTTATGGTTTTCTGTCTTTACTTCTGTCCGCACACAGGACTTTATCTGTTTATGTCCGCACACAGGACTTTATCGCTTTCAGTCTTTACTTCTGTTCGCACACAGTACTTTACTGCTTTCTGTCCGCATACAGGACTTTATCGCTTTCTGTCTTCATTACCCCTGTCAAATAATCTTCATTACATTCAAACACTTGTAAACATAACACTCATAAGCACAACACTCGTAACATCATATCATAGCATTTTATAGTTCAATCCGGTCAAAAAATGGTGTACTCTGTATTTAAGTCTCTTCCATCGTCGAACCAAAACAAAAACATCATCAAAAATCATCTTTTTCTTTTTATCTCCGATGGAAGAAACTTAAATAGGGGCATCTGTCATACCCCATTTTTTGACCGATCGCTTTTATGCGTCTTTTTAAGACGGATTTTTCTTTGTCATTTCTGACGAAATTTCGGCAGAGAGGTATTTTAAAATACCTCATTTATTTTGTTTCTTTTTTATATTTTCTTCTTTTATTATTATTATTTAATTATTTAATTTGGTTTTTATTTCATTTCATTTTTTTTTAGTCATTTTCTTTTTATTATTATTATTATTTTCGTTTTTATTTTGTGGTGCTTTTTTTTCAGTTTTTTATTTTTGGGTCCAAATATGTGTTTTTGTCCAATCCAAGCCCAAGGGCAATTTTGTCCAAATGGGGTATTTTTCATCTGCAAAACCCTAGGTCTAACACAGTACAAATAATGCATTTATTGCACAGTTTCCAGGGAGGAGATTCATCAGCCGCAGAGCAAAATTTCATCAAACAACACCAAAAAAAAATCAGCCGCAGAAACCACAAAACAGAAATCAAAATCCATTTCATCTGTTCATCTTCATCATCAAACAAAATCCAGAAACTCATATACAAAATCAAATCGAATCAAAACCGTTCAAGCAAACCCAGATCAAATTTCAAACAGAATCAAAAAAATCATCAAAACCCACACAAATTCGTCAAACCTTTATAATCGTTCATCACCATCCACCAGAACCCAGGATCATCAATCAAAATCAAAACCAAATCCAAATCCCAAAATCAAAACCAAAACCGAAAACCAAACACAAAACGAAATCGAAATCAGAATCCGAAATCCTTTTCCATACATCGAAAAATCATAAAAGAACTAAAATAGAACAAAGAGAAGATGAGAATCGAAGAGTAAACAGAGCATCAAGGTTGATTTATTTCTTTTTTCCTATTCCATTTCTGTTCGATCTTGTCACGGGAGGGTTTTGTTTGTTCTTTTTGGGTTTTGATTTGAGTTTAGGGAAGTATTTTGTGTGGACTTGATGTTGAAGCTTTTAAAAAAAATGGAAGTTTAGACTGAAAAAAAAACCAGAGGGTTGACAGAGAAGAAAGAACATAGCCGCCGGTGAGAAGGGAGAAGAAGAGAAAGATTTGTCTATTTTTTTAGGGTTTTCTATTTATACCCACTTTTAATGTGCACCTGCGCGCCTATAACCTTCAGATCACGATCTAACGCCTCAGATTTTTCTTCCTCTTTATTTAGATCAGGGCCGTCTGATCCATCAGACGGCCAAGATTGATCCTGTGTTTTGTTTGTTTTTTTTTTGGGCAGAAATGCCTATTTGGGCTGGGCCTTGCACATTCTGTTTACTTTCTGCACCCCTTTTCTGTTTTTATTATTATTTGCACCCCCTTCTGCTTTTATTTTTTTCCCTTAGATTGTATTCTTAGTACTTGATGTAAATATTAAATAAAAATTGCATAGCATCATCTTGCATTCATTTCATATTTATTTTTTTTGCAAATACCTTAGAATGTAATTAGGAATAAATGTACACTATAAATGAAAAATCGCATCTCATGCATATTTATTTATTGCTTTCCGCAAATCGTTAGCATATTTAATTCCGAGGGAAAAGACACCATTTTGATCAAAATATCATTACGGATTGTCTTCGCGCTTAATTTGCTTATTGCGACGTTAATTTTATTTTAGCGCTACCTTTTATTTTTAACCCAACATTCCATTTTAAATAGTTAGTCACTTTTATTCTCAAAAACGAGGTCAATACCTCCTCAAAAAAGTCAAAACAATTCAAACATCGAAAATCATCAAAAACATTTCATCATCAAACATTTTCAAAAACTTTGGACTTTAAACCAAACGTTTCTTTTTATTGCGAAAACCTTGGATGTTAACCCAAGAGTTCTTTTTCATCGCAAAACTTGGATTTTAAACCAAGTGCCTTGGACTTTAAACCAACGGCATCTTTTATCGTGAAAACCTTGGATTTTAACCCAAGAGTCTTTTACCGCAAACTTGGATTTTAAACCAAGTGCATTGGACTTTAAACCAACGGCGTCTTTTATCGTGAAAACCTTGGATTTTAACCCAAGAGTCTTTTTATCGCAAACTTGGATTTTAAACCAAGTGCCTTGGACTTTAAACCAATGGCTTCCTTTTTCGCTAAAACCTTGGATTTTAACCCAAGTGTCTCTTTTTCTCGCAAAAACCTTGGAATTCAAACCAAGTGTATTTTTTTTCAAATCAAACATTTTAATCGTGCAAAAAACCTTGGATTTTAAACCAAGTGATTTTCTCGCCTAAAATTTTAATCATGCAAAAACCTTGGATTTTAAACCAAGTGTCTTTTATCACTCAAAATCTTTTCTCAATAAACCTTGGATTTTAAACCAAGTGTCCGCGTCTTCTTTCATAATCAAATCACAATCAATTTAACTATTCAGACTTGTTTCACAAATTAACATCAATCAACCTCACATTTTTGCCACTTTTGGCTTTTCTCTTTAAAACCATTTTCAAAACCTTAAAATCAAACAAATAAATTTACTCGCAATTTTTACCCCGAACTACGGTGGTTTGATCCCTCGGGTACGTAGGCATGAGACTTGTCTCTCCAATCAATAAAACCAACAAAAACATTTTTCTTCTTTTTCATCACTTTAAGCATTTTTTTTTATCACTACTTTAATTTCCCACTTATACCCTTTTTACAAGCAAATAAAATTAAGCGCAAAGTTAGAATAAAAACAAGAGGTTCCTATAGAGTACTATAGATACTTAGGGTGCTAATACCTTCCCTTCGTATAACTAACCCCCGAACCTTGTTCTCTAAAAATAGGGTTTTTTTTTCGAACTTTTTCCCTTTCCCTCGGATAAATTAAAGATCGGTGGTGGAACATTAAATTGCGATTCAAAGTTAATTAGTAACTCGATATCCAAAAATCACCGCGACAGGTCATATCAAGGCTGCTGCCACAATATGTCCTTTGAGGCATCCAGAAAATAGTCTTTAGGAATTTTTATATGTAATCAGTAACCCATGTTCTCAATGAAATAAAATTAAATTGCTTTGGCTTGTTTAATTTGATTTTCTTATTATGTTTCTTCTCTGGTTATGCAATTTGATTCTTTAAGAATAACCAAATATTGTACTAATTGAAAAACAATTTTATGAACAGAAACACAAGAGTTTGAAATACCAATTGAAAAACTGTTTTTAAATGGAATAAGCTTTTAAAAGAAGGTTTTGAAAGCCAATTGAAGAAAAAATAAAAAAAAAATCATAAAAGATTAAATCTCAATTGAAATAAAAACTAACAAAAGTTTAAAGAATTAGAAAAGAAATAAAGGCATCCAAAATAAAACATAGTGAATAAATATTTCAGAATAGCACAAAGAAGTAAAAACATACAAAAGTATAGACTCAATCCTATCAATGTGCTTAACAAAATATTAATCAGCAGATAAACAATTAAGCATTCAAAGAAATCCTAGGGTTTTATTGTGGACGACTACAGAGAAAAGCTAGGGTTTTCATGATCTCCTTCTGATTTCGATTAATTTTCTCCATCAGTCCAATGTACTTGTCCACTTTGGCTTCAATCCTCTCAATGTCAGCTTCATAAACTGGATTCCTCAGGTGCTCTTGGTTGGTTGGATTAGCTCCCAGATTGTCTTGAATTGGTTCATTCAGATCTTGCTCAATTGAAGCTAACCTATCCCTCAGGTTTTGCTCAACATTTTCTCTCACAGTAGAGGATTCAAGTTGATCCTTTTCTGCGTCCTTCTGAGTCTGAATGACATCCTCAACATTTGCAGCTTTTCCCTTGTCAAACTTCTTCTGCTCTTCAACATCTGCCTCCTGAAGACTATACAACTCTTTTACCAAATTCTCAGTCAGACTCACCCATTGAGCAGCATACTCAGATGAAGGCATATCACAGTGCCTTAGATCATGAAGACCATGTATCTGCCTAAATAAGTTGTTGCATTTACTCAAGATATCAGGGTCATTTGAGTTGGTTGGGTGATGTTCAGTGGTTGAGGGTGTAATGGTGTGTTGAGGTGATGTTTGTGGTTGAGAGTCAGTTTGAATAGCAACACAGATGCTGTTGATGTCCCAACCTCTTGGGTTTTCTTAGCAACATGACAGTGTTGGGTTGGTATTTGTTGTTGTTGGTTTTGATCAGGTTGACTAAATGAACTTAACTGTGTATCAGAGGTAGTTAGTTCTTTAATCATTTAATCAACCTGATCTCTGGTTGGTGAGTTGAGGGTTTCATCAAATTGGAGTACTTCAGTGTGTACTGACTCATTAGAATCAGTTGCAATCACTTCAGTATGTGTACTGGTTTGTTGTTCAAGTTCAATTTGATGTTCAGGTTGTGTTTGTTGGTCAGGTTCAGTTTGTTGTTCCGGAGATGTTTGAGGTTCAGGGTGTGTATGAACTGGTTCTGGTGAGGTGTGTGGTTCAGAGTGAATTATCTCTGGTATAGGGGATTATGAATGAACAGGTTCTGAGACAAGTTGTTTTAAGGTGAGATTGTCTTCAGGACTTGTCTGGTTAATGTTTGGAATGGGGTCCTGAATCTGTTCAGAGGTTGGATGGATGGATGGCTTCTGAACTAGATTTGTGGTTTCAGTTTGGTTAGATAATTCACCACCTAGATGTTGTTCAAGGAATTGTAAAGGTGAATTTCTGGGTTGGGTTGTTGAAGGGATTAATTGAGTATCTTGAGCAATTACTGTTGGAACAAAATGTGTTTTAATACACACCCTTGAGTTTTGATGATAACAAAGTTTTAAAATAGACAATTGATGTTACTAATGTTTAAATTAACTGTGTAGGAGAATCCAAAGTTATATCAAGAGCACACTTGATTTAAACTCTGATGAAACCTTATGGAAGTCTGAATCTTTACACTCTGAAAGAGTTTAGAAGCTACAACGTGGTCAGAAGCTAAACAAAGTTCAGAAGCTCAAAAAGGATCAGGATGTCTGTAAGAGTTCAGAAGCTCAGAGAAGTTCAGAAGCTCAAGGATGTTCAGATGCCTACAAGAGTTCAGAAGCTATCTGCTAGTCATGAGTTATTCAGAAGATGAAGACGTTCAGAAGCTGAAATACGAAGGACTATCAGAGGCCACTTATTCAAGACCAATCAGACTCCAAGATATCAAAGGTTCATCAGAAGTAAAGGAAATTCCCGTAGTCATCAGAAGGGCTACATCAACTACTCTTATCAAGCCTGATGATCTGATTAAGGACAACTAATTACAACGGTCACAAAGGATGTGATCCTACTCTCTCTAGGAGCTAGTTGTACCTTATTACTGTATTTTGGACAAACAGTAAAGGTAAAACTTCACTGCAAAGAAGACGTGGCTTTACTCAATGGATATTCAAAGACTACAGCTGTCCACATTACAACGGGAATTTCTCCAACGTCTCAATGTCTTTCTCAACTCATATAAATATGCAAAAGAAAGAATTGATGACTAACGAACTTCATTAGAAAACATCTCTCAGAATAAAGTGAGAAATTGAATTGTAATAGAAAACATCTCTCAAATTAAGTGAGAATAGAAACTAGCTCAAGCCTCTGAAGTTATTATCTTGTAATAAGTTTAAGCTTAGAAGTTAGTATTACTCCTGCGTGAGGAATTGATAAGTCTCAATCTTAGTGATTAGAGCAAGGAAGTCTTCTGCTTAGTGTAGAAGCAAGGAAGTCTCTTGTCTTGTGTGACTTGAGCAAGGAAGTCTCATGCTTGTGTGCTTGAGCAAGAAAGTCTCTGATCTTGTGTGATTAGAGCAAGGAAGTCTCTTTGTCTTGTGTGACCTAGAGCAAGGAAGTCTCTTTGTCTTGTGTGACCTAGAGCAAGGAAGTCTCTCTGTCTTGTGTGACCTAGAGCAAGGAAGTCTCATGCTTGTGTGCTTGAGCATCTGAATTGTAATCTTAGTGATTATAGTGAAATCTCTTGTAAGTACAAGGGGACTGGAGTACTCTCAATTTGTGAGGGGAACTAGTATAAATTGTTGTGTCTCTTTCTCTCTCTCACTCTCTCATTACTCCCTCATCATTCACTTAGCCTTAAGTTGATTGTCTGAATTATTACGCTGTGCTTAAAGACTCTGATAGATTTAAATATCTAGAAAAGTTTTTAAATATCTAAAACACAATTCAACCCCCCCTTCTTGTGTTTTCTCCACGCACCTTCAATTGGTATCAGAGCTCCGGTTCTGTTGGTAAATCACTTAACCGTGAGACAGTGAAGATCCAAAGGAGAAAAACACCATGGCTCAACAAGTTAATGATTGGAAGCAGAAAATTCATCAGCTTGTTGCTGATCTCATTAAAGGAATGGAAGATGGACTTAATATGAATGAAGATCTGAGCAACAAGCAAGTATCTACATCAACATCTGATGTTTGTACCTCAAGTGCAAGAGACAAGGAAGCAGCCAGAAAAGGGAAGCAAGCAATGGAGCTTAAAGATATTAAGGAAAAATCTGATGAAGAATACTTTGATAATTTCTCCAAGAAATTTCAAAGATGGTCTGAATTCAAGAAGAATGGAGGAGAGATAGCTAGCAAGAAGAAATTGACAACCTTTGAAGAGCTGGACAAACTTTCTGAAGAAGAAAAGAAAGTCAAGCTACCAAGGAGATCAAGACCTGAAGTGCAAGCAAGACCTGAAGCAGCAGCAGAGTCTGAAGTGGACTCAGAGTCTGAACATTCAAGTTATGACTCTGACCAAGACATCCTGAATCAGGTATATTCTCAACTTCCTAAACTTGAACTCATAAAACTACTAAATGCTGGTTCACGTAAGTTTAAAAAGCTCAAAGTTAATTGTGAGCACTTAAGTGAACAAGCAAGTCAATTTAAGTGTTTATATCAAGAGGCTCTAGAAAAGATTGAAGATCTGGAAAAAGGGAAGGCCAGCAGTAGCAAACCTTATAAGAACTCAATTGATTCTAAAGACCTCTGTAATACACACATTGGCAGTAGTGACATTATTTCTTTATTGTCTTCTCTTAAAAGCAATGGTGTAAATGGAATTGGTTATTCATGTGCTGACACATATAAAAAACCAAGTTCATCAAGCATATTTGAAAATGCTTCACCTTTTGATCTATATTCAAAATTTGTACCTGATACCTCTCAGATGGTACAAATGGAGAATAGAGGTCAGGTAACTAACAGTCTAGGACCCTTCAGCAAGTGGGTACCAAAAGACAAAATTGTTTATTTGGCTGCAGGACAAATGAGGAAAATAGACTCTCCACTCACATGGACTCATGTGACTGCAAATGGAAGGAGAGCAATTGTGCACAGAAGGCACATTTTTTATGAATCTGATGGTGAAGAAGATGAAGAAAAATTCATAAGGAACAGAAGAAGATATGATCCTTATGATGATGAATATGAAGCTTGTTCTGAAGATGACAGTAACTCAGCTTGGAGGAGTAACTGTTCAGGCTATGACACTGACTACAATTGAAACAAGAAAGCTTCAATGCAAGGTGAGTATTCTTGACGTTTCAATGACAATTCAGAGGAATAACAATCAAGGCTAGAAATGTTTTTCAGAACACTTGATTTATTCAAACATAATGTTCAGAATTAAAACCTTGAAAAACCATGTCTGAACATATATCTTAAATGTTCTGAAAAATTAATTCTTAAACTCTGAAGTATTTTGGATCTCAGCATCTGAAGTGGTTCAGACTCTGAGATTTTTTTTTTCAACCTCTGAAGGTTAAGCCTCTGACAAGGAAATGAATTGCAAACGTTTGAGTGTTTTCCACTAAAACGTTTTGGCGCTAAATAGACAACACGTACACACGTTTTGATTGGTTTGAAACATTAATGATGGTTCGTTTTCTTTTTTGATTTAATGTATTGTGTGCTTTAATTTGTTTTACTGTTTTAAACAAAATCACTTAAACACTTGCACACTTTACACTATCACATCCCTCACCTTCGTCTTTCAAAACCAGAACAAATTCTTTCTCTCTTATTAGCAAACTCTACACCCTAACCTTCTGAAATGGCATCTGCTTCTACATCAACTTTAGATTCCTTGTTTACATTTCCTAAAAACTTCCCTATCAACACTACTGCTTGCGAAGAAATGTTTTCCACAGATTTGTCTCTCAAGATGGAGGCAAAATCTCTGAACCTGGTTATGGAACAACCAGTGGACTTTGATAGTTTGAAAAAGAATCATTTTGATGTTCTAAAGTTCTTTATTGATCATAATGGGAGCTTTAGATACATGAAGTTATTAAATAGTTCAATCTATCCTACTCTGGTAAAAGATTTTTGGATCAGAAGCAAGGTGAAGACAGTTGAAGATTATAATAAGGAGCTAGCTACAAGGAGAAAAGAAAAGGCTGAAAATAAGGACAAGACCCCTCAAGAGTTAGGATTAAGAATTATTGATGAAACTGAGGTGCATTCTGTTGTGTGCGGTTTTGAAGTAATTCTCACTGCTTCAAACTTGGCTAAGGTGCTATCCATCCCCAATGAAGGCATCTACTACACCTTTGGTCACAATGAAGCAAATAACTCTGAGTTTCTGGAGAATATGACAAAACAATGCTATGTTAAAGGAAAAAGTTGTGAGAGCAACATAATAGGTGATCTGAAGCCCACTCAGAGAGTATTAGCTAAAATTATGTTGAGTTCTATATTTCCAAGAAGTGAAAATTCTGATCAATTGTCATGGGATCATAGACACTTTGTCTATTTTCTCACAAGGAAATATGATTTAAATTGGGCTAAATACATCTTCAATCACCTATGCAAAGTTGTGCTTAACACTCAGAATCAGACCAAGCCTAATATAGATGTCATATACCCAAGGATACTCAGTGAGATTTTCTATCGATGTGGAGTGATAGACATAATCAAAGCTGCGGGTCATGACTGTTTGTTAAGAGAAATCAGAGCCTCCACAGTGTCTGTTCATAGTCTCTTTCATATGAACTTGTTTTCAAGACATGAGGTGCAACCTTCAGATCCTTTTGTACCTCAATCTCACCCAGGACCTTCGTTGGTGAAGACATGTAAAATTGACATACCTACGGTTTCTAGTGGTATTGTCAATCAGTACATTCAACTGCTGGATAACCTAGGAGAAGGGTTTGAGATTGAGAAGGTAGAATTAAAGAAAAAGAGGAAGAGGCTAGTGAAAGGATATAAAAGTGAAGTTGTAAAGGAAGGAAGAAAAGAGAAGACCAAGACCAAGGTTGGAAGCTCAGAAAGTGAAGAAAGTGATGATGAACCTCTTAGTGTCAGACTAAAGAAACTTACCAAAGAGCCTGGGAAGAAGATTGCTGAAGGCCCAAATCAGGACAAATCAGGTGATGTATCTTTATCCAAACCTTTTGTTGTAACTACTCAAGACACTCATTTAACCTCATCATCAACCCAACCCATTCCAAATTATAACCAGGCAATTTCTGAAGACAATCTTACCATAAAACAACTTATATCAGAACCTGTCAAATCAAAACCACCTATACCAGAAACAACCCATCCTCTTCAGTTGATTTTAATCCTAATGAGTTAGATGAAATCCTAGCTAGTTTTGAACTTCTTAATGCCAAATCTAAGCATAAAATAGCTCAGCCATCTATGACTCAAACATCTTCAGACCCTCATACACCTAAACACCAAACTCCATCTGAACTACAACCCTCTGAACCTAAAAACCAAACACAACCTGAACAACAATTCACTGAAGAACTTGAAAATTCCTCTGATGTTTCAGAACATTCTGAACGTGTTGTTTCAGAAGAAAACCTGAACCTCCCACCATCAAACCATGTTGAGGCTATGGTCAAAGAACTTCTTATAGAAGATTTCCACCTCAAAGGCTTTGTCCAAACCAGCCCCAGTCCTCAACAGACACAACAAATACCTATCCGTTCAAATCCTCAACTCATCAATACACCCTTAACCAATTAACCTCACCCAACCAAATCAAACAATCCTGATGTCTTGAGCAAATGCAACGACTTGTTTAAACAGATACATGGTCTTTATGACCTAAGGCACACTGATATGCCTTCATCTGAGTATGTTGCTCAATGGGTAAGTCTGACAGAGGAACTGGTAAAAGAGCTGCACAATCTTCAGAGGGCAGTTGTGGAAGAACAAAAGAAATTTGACAAAGGGAAAACTATCAATGCTAAGGAGGACATTCAGACTCAAGTAGACACGGAGAGGGATCATCTTTAATCCTCTGCTGCAAGAGAAAATATTGGGCAAAACCTTAGGGAAAGGTTAGCCTCAATAGTGGACGATCTGAATGTACCTTTTCAAGACAATCTGAGAGGTGGTCAAGGTAATCAACAGCATCTGAGGAATCCTGTCTATGAGAATGATATCAGAAGGATTGAAGCCAAAGTGGACAAGTTTGTGGGATTGATGGAAGAAGTAAATGCTAATCAGAAAAACATCATGATAACCCTAGTGTCTATCTGTAGTCAACCCCAACCTTAGGATTTCTTTGATTGCTTATATGACTTCATAACTGATTAATATTTTGGTTAGGCACATTGATAGGATAAAGTTCATATTGTTATATAATTCCTATCTCTGTGTTAAATCTGACATACTTATTCACTATGTTTTTTTTTGCATGCTTATATGTCTGTTTTGATTCTGTTTAGCATGTCTGTTGTTTGTTTTAATTCTTGAACTGACTTTCATTTTCGTTAAACAAACAATCTTGCAAATTAACTTTTCAAAATCTTGAGTTTCATTCATAAAATTGATTTTCAAAAAGTACAATATGTGGTTATTCTTAAAGAATCAAATTACATAACAAGAGAAGAAATATAAATAAGAAATAAAAAACAAGCCAAAGTGATGAACTTTATTTCATTGAGAACATAAGTTCTGGATTACATATAAAAAAAAAATTCTAAGGACTATCTTCTGGTTGCTTCAAAGGCCATGTTTGTGGCTACATGCCTAAATATGACCTTTGTAGAGGGGAAAGGTTGAGATTTTGGCTGAGCCATCCAACTAGTAGTCTTTCTTGAAGAAACCGACTCTGATGCATCGGTTTGGTTTCCTTTAGGAAAAGACTCTAGCCCCTCTAAAGCCTTGTGAAATCTGGCACGCCCAGGAACTAATGTTGAATACAATGTTCCAACACTTCTGTGAACACAATGTTGTAACCAATGTTCCAACCTTATACGAAACAGCAGGAAATATAATTTAAATGACAGAAAACAATAAAGACACAAATGATTTGTTAACCCAGTTCAGCATAAACGAACCTACTCTGGGGGATACCAATCTAGGAAGGAAATCCACTAATGTAGTGCTAGATCTAAGCCCTCAGTAAACGCCCCGTTTACAACTTATATCCTAGACACCTACTTGTGCAACTTCTACTTAAGAACTCTTAAGTATGAGATCCCATCTCACCTCCAACTATCATGCACAGTGATTACAGTAACACAATGATGTTTGCGAAGACACACTTCAAAACAACAAGTTAACTCCGTACTTAGAAGCTTAGGAGTAACTAACACACACAACAAAATCAGTCCTTAGCTTGTGTTATAGAATCCACAAGAAAGGCTCACAAAATAGAACAAGACACAAAACCCTAGAATGCTATTCTTCAATGACGGCTTTGATAACCCTACTGGGTTTTTCGTTCTTCATATATATACTCCAAGCAAAAACGGGCTGAACTCCAGTTTGGGCTTAGAACACACATTAATCAAGAATCAGAACCATACATAAAGTTTCCTAAAAAGTCAGAACATCTTTAGGAAAATATCTCATCGCTGATTCTTTACAAAAGTATACTCCTTGGCGCACAAGAATAAAACGTGGTTTCCTTTTAAAAACGCGCTTTCCTTATTTAAACACGCGCGCAAATCATTTGGACACTGGTTGTACCAATGTTGAAACATTTGGTCCAACATCTTGCTTGTATATTTGTTTTAGCAAAATGAGGCCAATTCAAATATCCAACAATCTCCCCCTTTGGCAAATTTTTGGCTAAAACAATATGAGATTACTTCAACCATTTCAGAGAGATACACAGTGATGTAATTTTCACAGATCAACATGAACACACAACATATGAAACATGACATCATTTCTTCAAAGCAAATTAGTAATTTGAGATCCTCAAGAAAAATTGCAGATAAGAAAATACAGTATCACTCTGAAATATCAGAGGCATACAACAATGAAATAGTGAACACAACTAGCCTCACAGGATAAGCCAAAAGAGAGAAATGGTCTCTCACACAAACTCAGCCACTTGGGAAATATAAATTCCAAGTAACTGGATGTTTCAACATTTATCAGAACATAAGCACATGCATGGATCACAACAAACTTGCTCCCCCTCAAGATCAGAATCATAGCAAACATGAACAAGATCTTTTTCAAAAGAGATTTTTCTCCCCCTCAACACATGTTGTCATACTACTCCCCCTCAAACATACATCACATACATAGCTACTAATACATGCATTATAAACTACACCTACACACATCAGCATAATGCTTCAACATCTGATTCCACATCACACATCAGGGAACATGCACATACTAACATACTAACAATTACTCCCCCTTTTTAGCCACAAAAGTTGACAAATTATCTTCAGGCAGAATAACTAACAGTACCATAAGGACATAAGTGTAGATTATTACAGACCAGCATAGCACAAGAGTTCTCAAATATTCAGGGCAGCGCCCATGATAAGAAAGTCATAATAGAAACATAACCACATAAAAAAAACACAAGAGCTAAGAACAAAGCAGTAGAATCAGTCTTCAGAGCTGCTAGTAGTTCCTTCTCCCTCATCTGTATCACCACCAGATGTTTCAGCAATGGTCTCAACATCATCACCACCTCTGTCATCACCCACACCAGTTCCTTCCTCAGTATCAACTGCAACATCACCTTTCATATTATCAGCATTTGTATCCTCAGCCACAGGATCTTCCTCACGCTCCAGAGCAGCAATCATATCCTCAAAAATCTTCTTCTTAGCATCAAACATACTGTCAAGCTCCTCTTTCTTCTCATCAAATTCCTTACAAACATCCTTCAAACCAGCTATAACATCCTTCCTTGTCATTTGCACAGGAGCAGCTTGGGAGGATGTTCCAACAATATCTGGAACATGTTGTTTACTGAACAGCTTGTAATGAAACATTAGAAGAGATTCCCTCTTCTTTGCCACATCATCAGATGATACAATACCAGGGTGTTGAGTAATGATAATACCACAAATTAAAGAAGGAAAAGCAATGGGCAAACTCATGGCATCAGACTTGCCATGTCTCATGGTTTGTTCAAAAATATATTTACCAAAATCATAGGGAATCCTATTAGCAACAATGTAAATAAATTTTGCCAAACCTGTTGATATGTCAGATGTATGCAGGGTAGGAACCTAGTTAACTGAACCCACACGATTCAACAGAGCATACCTCACAGTCAGCTTCCCAGCAGGTACTTTAGCCCTTGTAGGCCACTCTTTTAGTTGTCCACCAGTAAGTGCTTTGTACAATGCATTGTCAGTCACTTCCACCTCAGCCTGGGGTCTTTCATCTCTACCCAAATACTTGTTAATCACTTGAGGAGAGAAAATCACAACCTTGCCTCTCACATGCACCTTCTGAAAATTCTTGCTCAGGGGATCATCACATCCTTCAGGGATGTTCACCAAAAATTCTTTGACCAATTTTTCAAAACAATCACCAAACTCAGTGATGGTTCTCTTCAATCCAGCAGCTTCAATGAGTTCCATAACTTCATTACAATTAAGAGCTTTCTTTCCTAGCTCTCTTTCCAAAGCCAACCTCCTATGATAGACAGAATTCCACCTTTGAGCATTAGCAATAGAGTGGAAGGAAACATTATCCATGGGGGCAGCATCAACCTCATGAGGAGTTTTCTTAGCACTGGATTTGGATTTCTTGGCAGGAGGAGGACTGTCTTCAACATCCTTCTCAACATCGTACTCAGAGTCATCAAAATAAGCTAGCTTTCTCTTCTGGGGCTTGTTCTTACTGGATTTAACAGGGGTACCTTTGCTCCACCCACGACCTGGTCCAAACAGTACAGGTTTACAAGATGGATCCTTCTTCTTTACAGCAGTCACAGTCTTGGTGACAGTAGCAATCTTGCTTGTACTTCCTCTCAACCTAGCCTTGATAGTGTTTTTCATGACTTTGGCAAGGGGCTCTGTAGGAAAGGTTACATCATGCACATCAATAATGACTTGGTTGTCATTAATAGTGTCCTCAGAAGCATCCTCTGTATTGACTTCAACAGTCTTCTCAATGTCTTCAGATCTTCCTATATAAGCAGTCACAGTTTTCTCAGTAGTAGGCTGAGAATCAGAACTTGTTTCAGGTTGAGCCAAGGATGTTTCAACATCCGGCGCAACATCGTTAGTTGCAGGAACACTGGATGTTCCAACATCCTTCACCACATCAGTAACATCATCAGTTGGTTTTGGAGAACCCAACTCAGAATCATTAACACAAACAGTCTCTCCATCCACCGTCTTAGGTTTCTCAGAAGTACTCTCAACAACAGTAGCAGTAACAGTGTTCTCACAAGTCTTCCCTAATAGGTCATCAGATTTGGTATCATTAGAACCTAGGGTTTTGGATTTCTCCGAATTTAGGGTAACAGACTCATCAACAATCCTAGATGTTTCAACATTTGATTTTCCAGAATCAACAACAACATCAACATTATCGGACGCAAAAGGATTAGGATTTAGGTTCAAGTTTGTCATGGTAAACGAACGTTTCGGTACAGATTTTGATCTAGTTTTCTTTTGACTTCCGATTTTACTAGAGACAGAAGTTGGAGAATTACTTACTTTCTTTGATTTCTCCTTCTTCGCAACAGATTTGCTTCGAGTAGATCGGTTCTCTACTTCGCTTGCATCCACCGACGCCAAGGGTTCTACAAGAGCGATCAAAGGTGATGCTTCAACCTTTGATTTGGAGTGATCGGAAGAACTTTTTGTAGGCGACATAGTGGTTTGATCTTTGACAGGGGAGGATTTTTGTGAAGTAGACATGGCGTAATGAGAGTTTCGGTGAGGGGAGATTGGAGTGATTTTACGGTTTGCAAAGAGAAAGAAGTTTGAGAAGTTGAAGAGGTTGTGTGTGGAAATAGAAAAAGGAAATATGAAAAGGTTTAGGAAGGTGTATATTTGATTTCCTAGATTTGCGTGCAGCACTAAAGGGAGGAAGTTGGTTATAACTGCTGCACCCCCAAATAACTGTAATTGCTACAGTTCTTCAAATAGGCAAATTCCTAATTTTCCCCTTAATTTCTCAAACTGATTTGCATCCAATGCCTTAGTAAAAATGTCTGCCAACTGTTCTTCTGTAGACACATGTTCTAGAGTAACAATTTTGTCTTCAACTAAATCTCTGATGAAGTGATGACGAATATCAATGTGTTTGGTTCTACTGTGTTGAACTGGATTTTTTTGAAATATTTATGGCGCTCAAATTGTCACAGTACAATGTTAGAACATCCTGCTCAACATTGTATTCTTTCAACATCTGCTTCATCCACAACAATTGAGAACAACTACTTCCAGCTGCTATGTATTCAGCTTCAGGAGGTGATAGAGAGACACTGTTTTGCTTTTTGCTGAACCATGAGATCAAATTACTTCCAAGAAAGAAACACGCACCTGATGTGCTTTTCCTATCATCAGCACTTCCAGCCCAATCAGCATCACAATACCCAATTAGTCTAGAATCATTATCATGTGAGAACAGAATACCATAGTCACTTGTCCCATTCACATATTTCAGAATCCTCTTGACTTGAGTGATATGACTAATCTTGGGCTCCGCCTGGTATCTTGCACAAACTCCTACAACAAACGTGATATCAGGCCTGCTTGCAGTAAGATACAACAAGTTGCTAATCATACTCCTACAGAGACTTAGATCAACACTTGTACCACTTTCATCCTTAGTAAGCTTTAGATGTGTAGGTGCAGGTGTCCTTTTGTGTGGAGCATTTTCCATTCCAAATTTCTTCACAATGTTCTTGGCATACTTGCTTTGAGAGATGAAGATGGTTTCTTCCATTTGCTTCACTTGAAGACCCAGAAAGTAAGTTAGTTCACCTACAAGACTCATCTCAAATTCAGACTGCATATGCATAACGAAATGTTGAACCATCTGATCTGACATTCCACCAAAAACAATGTCATCCACATATATTTGTGCAATCATCAATTTACCATTTTCTTCCTTAACAAACAGAGTTTTGTCATTCCCTCCTTTTCTGTATCCTTGACTAATAAGAAAATCAGTGAGTCGTTCATACCAAGCCCTTGGAGCTTGCTTTAATCCATATAGAGCTTTCTTCAACTTGTAAACATGATCTGGATGAGTTGGATCAATAAACCCCTTAGGTTGTTCAACATAGACTTCTTCATGTAAGTACCCATTAAGGAAGGCACTTTTCACATCCATTTGGAATAACTTAAACTTAAGGATGCAAGCTACTCCCAAGAGTAATCTTATAGATTCTAACCTAGCCACAGGAGCAAAGGTTTCATCAAAGTCAAGACCTTCCACTTGAGTGTATCCTTGTGCAACTAACCTGGCTTTGTTTCTAGTCACAACTCCATTCTCATCAGATTTATTCTTGTACACCCACTTTGTACCAATCACATTCAAACCACTAGGTCTAGGCACAAGATCCCATACCTCACTACGCTTGAACTGATTTAACTCATCTTGCATAGCACATATCCAGAATTCATCAGTAAGAGCTTCTTTTATGTTCTTAGGTTCAAATTTTGAAACAAAACATGAATTAGAAACCACATCAATCGATCTTCTTGTGGCAATTCCCTGATCGGGATTACCTATGATAAGCTCCTTTGGATGATTTTTCTGAACTCTTACAGATGGTCCCTTGTTAGTTGGATCATTCTGAGACCCACATATAAATTCATCAGCCTCCTCATTTGAGTTTTTATCACTGTTGTCAGCTTCTTCTGATGGTCCAAATGTTGCAGCACCTTGTTCAACATCCTTTGCCTTTTCTGATGGTGAGTCATCCACTACCACGTTGATTGATTCCATCATAACTTTGGTTCTTGAATTAAAAACTCTGTAGGCCCTGCTGTTGGTTGAGTAACCAAGGAATATTCCTTCATCACTTTTAGGGTCAAGCTTCCTTCTTTGTTCTCTATCAGCCAGAATATAACACTTGCTTCCAAACACATGAAAATGTTTTACCGTGGGCTTTCTTCCTTTCCACAGTTCATAAAGAGTCATGATGATTCATGTTTTTAGTGTGACTCTATTATAAATATAGCAAGCAGTGTTTATTGCCTCAGCCCAGAAATTTAAAGGCAGATTCTTTGCATGAATCATCACTCTAGCAGATTCTTGCAATGTTCTATTCTTTCTCTCAACAACACCATTTTGTTGAGGTGTGATGGGAGAAGAAAACTCATGCTTAATACCTTCTGATGAACAGAATTCAAGAAACTTAGCATTCTCAAACTCTCGCTCTTCCATGATCACTCCTAATTCTTACAATTCCACTACTTTTCTCCCTTTGTAATTGTTTACACAATTCTTGAAATACTTCAAAAGTGTCGGAATTTTCTCTAATAAAGCTCACCCAAGTAAACCTTGAATAATCATCAACCATTACAAAGACGTACCTTTTTCCACCAAGACTTTCTACTTCCATAGGTCCCATTAAATCCATGTGCAATAATGCGACATCTTGATTTGCCTAACAATCTGACATTCACCACAAATGTGTTTCTCTTCAATATGTAACTTAGGTAATCCCCTGATAGCTTCTTCAGAGATGGCTTTCTTCATTCCTCTGAGATGGAGATGACCAAGTTTCTGGTGCCACAACTTTACTTCCTCTTCCTTGCTTAATAAACATGTGAAAGAATTAGCTTCCTTTTGAGATGTCCATAAGTAGCAATTGTCTTTGGACCTTTCCCCCTTCATTATCACCACTCCCTCTTCATTTGTGACAATACATTCAGCTTGTGTGAAATTTACTTTGTATCCTTGGTCGCAGAGTTGACTAATACTGATCAGATTAGCTGTAAGACCTTTGACCAATAAAACATTATCAAGCTTTGGTAAGCCATGATTGATTAGCTTCCATGTACCCATGATTTCACCTTTAGCTCCATCTCCAAACGTGACAAAGCTGGTGGCATAAGGTTCAATATTTTCAAGGAGCCTGCTAATTCCTGTCATATGACGTGAACATCCACTATCAAAGTACCAGTCTTCCCTTGATGAAGCTCTAAATGAAGTATGAGCAATGAGAGCAACACTTTCCCCTTTAGGTTTCCATTCACTTTTAGTTTTCAAAATAGGAGGTTCAGGAGGAAACTCCCTGAAGTGTTTGGGGTACTCATAGAGTTTGTAACAGTAGGGTCTGATATGTCCCTTCTTACCACAGTGATGACATATCCATGAACGTGATCTGTTCATGTGAGTCTTCTGATGTCGCTTAGGATGTTGAAACATCTGCCTGGGCACTGTAAAGTGATGATTACCTTCAGCAGTCATAAACTTCGTATCTGGATCATACATCTGCTTTTTGTTGAGAGCTTCATAGTCAAGCCCAATGGGTTGTGGCTTGACAACTTGTTTTTCCAGAATCTCATCTAAAGCATGTGTACTATGGTGCATCATTACAACTTGCTTCTTTAAGTGCTCAAGTTGAGAGTTTAATTGAGTTACCTCATCATTCAAAGTTCCTATTTTGGCAAGATGATTTTTTCTCTCAGTCTTTAGTTGAATAACCAATTTCCTTTCAGCTTCAAGTTGCTCACATACCTCCTCACTTCTGATGCACAGAGACTTGGAAGATACAGCTAACTCATCATATGACACTTCCTCATCAATTGAATTAGAATCAGACTCAACCACTCCAGTTAAGGCAGTTACATGTCTGGCTGCTTCATTCTCAGCTTCTTCTTCAGATTCATCCTCTTCAGACCATGTAGCAGTCATGCTCTTTTTCTGTCTTTTGAGAAACGTGCCACACTCAGCTCTAATGTGCCCAAAACCTTCACATTCATGACATTTTACTCCCTTGGATTGTCCCACTTTGTCATCAGTTTTTGTCCTTCTGAAATTGTTTCCAGGTTTGCTGATGTCGAATCTGATGTTTGGAACATTTCCTTTTGTCTTTCTATCCATGCGTCTCATAACCTTGTTGAATTGCTTTCCCAGCAGTACCATGGCATCTGAGATACTTTCATCAGTGTCAATGTCATCTTGATGGTCTTCATTATCAGTATTTGACACAAGTGCTATGCTCTTATTCTTGCTACCATTACTTCCAGACCGCTCATTAGCTGACATTTCAAATGTTTGAAGTGAACCTACCAAGTCATCAAGCTTAATAGTGTCAAGTTCTCTAAATTCTTCAATGCATGTGAGTTTCATATCAAACTTCTTTGGTAAAGATCTCAACATTTTCCTCACCATTTTCTCTTCTGAAAGCTTCTCACCTAGAGCATCAAAAGTGTTGGCATAATCTAGAATAGTCATATGAAATTCATGCACACTTTCATCCTCCTTCATCCTGAGTTCTTCAAACTTTGTAGTGAGCATTTGTAGTCTAGAATTCTTTACTTTAGATGTTCCTTCTTAAGTGGTTATCAAGATTTCTCAAGCCTCTTTAGCAACTTTGCAACGTTTAATTAGTCTAAACATATTTTTATCAACTCCATTAAACAATGCATTCAACGCTTTTGAGTTACCAAGAGCCAATTCATCTTCCTCTTTAGACCACTCACTTTCAGGCTTCAGCTCTTCCAGTTTCTTTCCATCTTTGTCTTGTAATACTGGAGGTTCCCATCCAATTAGAACTGCCTTCCATGTTTTGTTGTCAATAGACTTTAGAAAAGCTTCCATACGAGACTTCCAGTAGTCATAATTAGTTCCATCCAACAGAGGAGGTCTATTCACGAACCCTCCTTCTTTCTCCATTTCAACCAAATGTATACGTCCTGAATCTCACCCAATCCAGAACAGGGTGCCTGCTCTGATGCCAATTGAAATCTGGCACGCCCAGGAACTAATGTTGAATACAATGTTCCAACACTTCTGTGAACACAGTGTTGTAACCAATGTTCCAACCTTATACGAAACAGCAGGAAATATAATTTAAATGACAGAAAACAATAAAGACACAAATGATTTGTTAACCCAGTTCGGCATAAACGAACCTACATTGGGGGATACCAATCCAGGAAGGAAATCCACTAATGTAGTGCTAGATCTAAGCCCTCAGTAAACGCCCCGTTTACAACTTATATCCTAGACACCTACTTGTGCAACTTCTACTTAAGAACTCTTAAGTATGAGATCCCATCTCACCTCCAACTATCACGCACAGTGATTACAGTAATACAATGATGTTTGCGAAGACACACTTCAAAACAACAAGTTAACTCCGTACTTAGAAGCTTAGGAGTAACTAACACACACAACAATATCAGTCCTTAGCTTGTGTTATAGAATCCACAAGAAAGGCTCACAAAATAGAACAAGACACAAAACCCTAGAATGCTATTCTTCAATGACGGCTTTGATAACCCTACTGGGTTTTTCGTTTTTCATATATATACTCCAAGCAGAAACGGGCTGAACTCCAGTTTGGGCTTAGAACACACATTAATCAAGAATCAGAACCATACATAAAGTTTCCTAAAAAGTCAGAACATCTTTAGGAAAATATCTCATCGCTGATTCTTTACAAAAGTATACTCCTTGGCGCACAAGAATAAAATGTGGTTTCCTTTTAAAAACGCGCTTTCCTTATTTAAACACGCACGCAAAATGAGGCCAATTCAAATATCCAACACCTTGGATATCAGTTTGATTTTCTTCAGGAATATATGTCTTCGGAACTTAAAACAGTCAGCGTCCAAAGATTTTTCTTCAGACTCTGAACTGAGTTCTTCTGTAACAGACACTGGCTTTGTTTCTATTGGTTTCTTCTTATGTTTTCTCCTATCTTGACTGAATCTCTTTGAATCTACCTTCTTCTTCTCTTAGCGTTTCATTTTTTCTCTCAAAAGATCTATCAATAACCTAAGATTATTCTGTGTGAATAAAATGACTAGGTACCTCTCTCCTTTTATAAGCACATATCAATTGTCGAGTCTTAAATGCGTTCAACCACTCCTGATTTGACGGCATTGAAAAGTTGAAATTATTATTAATTGCTTATACTACCTTTTTTATAATGACAAAAGGGGGAGAAAGAATATTGGTAAATCAATTGTTGGAAGAAGCGAAATTACATTGCTTTTTAGGGCTTTGTAGTGCTTCAGAGAGAGAACGTAGGAGAATGGTCAAAATAGTGGCATGAGGTACATGCTTTGATATGACAATCTGATCTTGAGGATTTCAAAATATTGTGCTAAAGAGCTCTGAACTGTTTTCAAAAGTTTTCATTTATGCTCTGAACTGTTTTCAAGTTTTGGTTCAGGCTCTGAACTTTTCTTTGAAAAGATTTTTTTAAGCTCTGAACTGTTTGAAAAATATTTTGAACTGTGAAACTGTATTTCATGATAACCATCAGAACCAAGTGTGTGTGTATACGTTTCTAGTGCCTCTGATCCTATTGCCCTTTAATTTAAATATTTAATTCATCTTGCATCTTCATTAAGCGCATAATTTCAAGGAGAATACATTTATTAATTGAAGTTTATTATTCATAGATAGTACTTGAGTAAGGGTGCAACTTTATTCAAAGATTATCACACTATGAAAAGAAGAAGCTTGCAAACCTTGTTCTTTATATAGTAAAATATGAATAATTTAAGTCATATAATAAAGTAATTCTGAAACTGATTAAAATTAACTATGGATACAAAGTAGGGGGAGCTTACAAACCTAACCCTATGGGATATCAGACTTAGGGGGAGCTTGCAAAACTCAGAAGCCTAATGTCAACATAGCTGATTTTTATCAACAACAATTGTTTTTAATACTTATGTTTATCATCATCAAAAAGGGGGAGATTGTTGGAACAAAATGTGTTTTAATACACACCCTTGAGTTTTGATGATAACAAAGTATTAAATGGACAATTGATGTTACTAATGTTAAAATTAAGTGAGTAGGAGAATCCAAAGTTATATCAAGAGCACACTTGATTTAGACTCTGATGAAACCTTATGGAAGTCTGAATCTTTACACTGTGAAAGAGTTCAGAAGCTACAACGTGGTCAGAAGCTAAACAAAGTTCAGAAGCTCAAAATTGATCAGGATGTCTGTAAGAGTTCAGAAGCTCAGAGAAGTTCAGAAGCTCAAGGATGTTCAGATGCCTACAAGAGTTCATAAGCTATCTGCTAGTCATGAGTTATTCAGAAGATGAAGACGTTCAGAAGCTGAAATACGAAGGACTATCAAGTTGCTGAGAAGTTTGCCTCTGGATTAGAATGAAATTCCACATACTATATAGAGGAAACTGAAGACCTCAATTCAATGAGTCCTGAATCATTGATTGATTTACTCAGAGTCCATGAATTGGCTCTGAAGGAAATGCAAGAGTTGAAACGTGAAGAAGCAGAAGCAGCAAGGAAAGGAAAGCAAGCATTGAAGCATGAAGATCTTGTTGAAGAACCTGATGAAGAGTATCTTGAAAGTTTTTCAAGAAAAATTCAAAGATGGTACATCTTCAAGAAGAATGGAGGAAGACTAGCTAAAGGAATGACAACATGGGATGTACTAGACAACTTCTCTGAAGATGAGTCTGAAAGAGCACCAAGAGCTGAAGGATCAAGTTCTGAAGATGGCTCAGACTCTGAAGACTCAGGCTCTGATGAAAAGTCAGAACCTGAAAGCAAAGAAAGTATTCAGAGAACAATAAATCAGGTATATTCTAGTCTTTCCAAAGCTAAATTGATCAAGCATCTCAATAAGACCTTACTTAAACTCTCTAATAGTCAGCAGAAGTATAAAAAGCTTAAAGCAGACTATGAGAATTTAAGTAAGCAAGCAAATCACTCTGAAGGTCTTGAACAAAAAGATTTTATCAAAACCAAAGACCCTAAGAATGATTTTGCTATATGTTACAAACCCCTTGAGCACTCTCTAGTTCTCAAAGAGTACTGTAACATAAATGCTGATCAAAATAAAATTGTTTCCATGCTTTGCAACCTTAAGACCAACAATACTAATGGGATTGGATACTCTAGTAGTAAAACACTAGAGGAACCAAGCTCATCAGTTATTGATGGAAGCTTCTCACTTCCAAATCTTTACACTACATTTGTATCTGATAGTTCTCAGATGAAACAAATGAAGGATGAAGATTTGACAACTAACAGTCTATGACCCTCAAGCAAGTGGGTACCAAGAGACAAAATTGTTTACTTGATTGCAGGTAAAACTAAGACTCTGAACCTTCCAATCACATGGATGCATGTGACTGTGAATGGAAGAAGAGCAATTGTGCATAGAAGGCACATTCTTGAAGAGTCAGATGGAGAAGAAGATGAAGAGGAATACATAAGGAGCAGGAGGGAGTATGAAGATATGAAAGCTTGCTTTGAAGATGATAACAACTTAGTGTGGTGGAGTGATTGCTCTGGCTATGACTCTGACTACACCTAATCAAGAAAGCTTCAATACAAGGTAAGTATGCTTAACTCCTGAATGACATATTCAGAGAAATAACTCTCAAAAGGTTGAAAATGTCTTCTTAGGATACACAGTGTTCAGTACTAAAAACCTTGAAAAATCATGTCTGAACATATTTTCTTGTGTCCTGAAAGACTTGTTTCTTCAGCCTCTGAAGTTCTTCAGGTTTCAGCATCTGAAGAATCTCAGACTCTGAGAAACGTTTCAACCTCTGATGGTTAAGCCTCTGAATACAAAATGAATTGGAAACGTTTAAGTATTTTTACTAAAACGTTTTGGCGCTAAAGAGACAACACGCATACACGCTCTGATTGGTTTAAAACAGTTAATGATGAGTTTGTTTTAATTCTGTTTTGTGTTTTGTTGCTTTAATCAAAATCAATAAACACTCACACACCTTACATTACTCTCTGTCAAATCAAAAACAACTATCTTCTCTCTGCAATTAGAAATTTCAAAAACCCTAACTTCTGAGATGGAAACCTCTACCTCATCAACCTCTTCTGCTTCATTTTTGTTCCCAAGGGATTTAGCAGTAAATATTATCAACTGCTCTGAGGTTTTTAGCAAAGAAAGATCGCTTGACATGAAAGGAAAATCACTCAACTTGGTTATGGAACAATGAGTTGACTTTGAAAGTCTTAAGATAAATCAACACTATGTCGAGAAGTTCTTCTCGGACCAAAATTGATGTGGTAGATACATACAGATTCTAAATGGTCCAATCTACCCTACGTTTGTTAAAGATTTCTGGGTGAGAAGCAAGGTAGTGACCTTGAAAGACTACAATAGAGAAGTTGGTGTCTTAAGGAATTCAAAATCTGAGAACAAGGACAAGACACTAGCCGAATTAGGACTAAGAGAAGTAACAAAAGAAGAAATTAGGTCAGTAGTGTGTGGCTTTGAAGTAGTTTTGACTCAATCAAACTTGGCCAGTATTCTTCAAATTCCCAATGAAGGAAAATTCAATACCTTCAGTGCTGTTGAAGCAAAGAACACAGGATGTTTAAGTGATATGACGAATATGTGTTATGAAGAAGGGAAAACTTGTGAGAGCAACATAAGTGGTGACTTGAAGACAACTCAGAAACTCTTAGCCAGAATCCTGCTAGGATCAATCTTTCCAAGAAGTGGAAGTTCTGATCAACTTTCATGGGATCATAGATACTTTATCTACTATCTCACAAAAGGATATCAACTAAATTGGGCTAAGTATATCTTCAATCACCTGTGTAAAGCTGTCAATGCTGCTCAAAAACAATCCAAGCCAAATATTCATGTCATCTATCCAAGAATCCTTAGTGAAATCTTCTATCAATGTGGTGTGATAGATGTAATTAAAGCTACTGGACATGAAAATCTGATTAGGGAAATCAGAGCCTCTACAATCTCAGCTCACACCCTATCCAACATGAACTTACTAGCTGGAAAAGAGATAATACCCTCTGATCCTTTTGAACTTCTCTCTCACTCAGAGAACTCAATAATAAAAAGACATAAGATTGATATACCTGTTCTCTCAAATGGTATTGTTAATCAATATGTTCTATTGCTAGAAAGTCAGGGTGAAGGGTTTGAGATTGAAGAGGAAGGATTGAAGAAGAAAAGGAAGAGACTGGTGAAGATTAAGATTGAGAAGAATGAAGCTGCAAGGACAGATAAGAAGGGAAGGATTCAAATCAAGTTTGATGAATCATCTAGGGAAATGATTCAAGAAGAAGAGAGTGACTTTGATGATGAACCTATAAGTGTTAGACTAAAGAGACTCACTAAGAAGCCAGAGAAGAAAGCTGATGAGGGATCAATCTTGGAAGATTCAGGAAAAGTGTTAGTGTCTGACTCTACTATTGTAGACACTCAAGACTCTCAACCAAACAAATCTCCAATCCAACACTATAATTCACCTCTACTATTCCTTGAAGAACACCTAGGAGGTGAACTACCTCATCAACAAGTCACTCCGACTGGTGTTCAGAACCTTCTATCAAATTCTAAACAAACTCAGAACCCCACTCCAAACACTACTCAAACAAGTCCTAAAAACAGTTTTTCTCTAAGAAAATCTGCACCAGGACCTGTTCATCCAGAACCTTTCATACAAACAACCATACAAACTGAGCCACATATTGCACCTCAACACACCATCACACCCTCAAATTTCTGACCCTCCTCAAACCAATTCCATAAACCCTGATGTCTTGAGTGAATGCAATGGTTTGATAAGACAAATACATGGTCTTTCTGAGATAAGACAAGTTGATATATCCTCACCTGACCATATTGAACAATGGGTAAGCTGAACTGAAGAACTGCTAAAGAAACTACACAGTCTCCAAGAGGTCAGTAGTGAAGAACAAAGGAGGAATGACAAGGGAAAGAACGCAATGGTGGAAGAGGACATTCAGTTTCACAAGGACATAGAAAGGAGTCAACCTGGATCCTCTTCTGTAAGAACAAGTGATAGGCAAAATCTAATGGAAGAGATAACATCACTTGAGTAAAGACTGAATGAGCCTATTGTGGATAATCTAGGAGCACATCAAGTGCACATTAAAAATCCACTGTATGAGGCTGAAATTGACGACCTTAGGGCAGAAATGAAAAGGCAAAGAGAGCTGATGGAGATAGTTAATGCTAAACAGAAGGAAATCACAAAACTTCTAGCTTCACTTAATAACCAACCACAATCAACCTCCTAGGATTCCCCTGTTCTTGCTTAAAATAAGTATCTTGATTAATATTTTGTTAGGCACATAGTTAGATTAAGTTCATATATTTGTATGTTCTTTGATTTCTTTGTGCTACTCTTAAATGTTTATTCATGATTTGTTAATCCTAATGTCTTTATCTTAAAAATAAGTATTGTTGCACAAATAATTGGTTAAACTTAAGGACTGGAATTGGAAAGTAAGAGAATGAACACAATAAAAACATCAATCTACAACAAAGCAAAAGAAATAATTTTATTAAAAATGAGTATTTGTTACATAATCTTCTAAAAGACAATCAACTGGTATCCTTAGATGGTGGAATTGGGTGACCCAGCTTGGATGGCACCTCTCTTGGGGAATATGAGTCAACTGACTCTTCCTTAGGAGAAGATTTTAGATCATCTAAGATTTGATCATCAGCTTGGTCTTCTTCAGGAAAATTTGTTCTCAAATACTCTAACCAGTCAGAATCCCATTCTTCAGACTCTGTATGAGAATCTGCTTGTTCAGACTCTGCAGTAGGCGGAATCTCAGACTTTGGCTTTGTTCTTCTTGATGTTTCTTCTTATGTTTTCTCCTATCTTGACTGGCTCTCACTGAAACTACTTTCTTCTTCTCTGAGCGTTTCATTTTTTCTCTCAAGAGATCTATCAATAACCTAAGATTACTCTGTGTGAGTAAAATGACTAGGTATCTCTCTCCTTTTATAAGCAAAATTCAAAGGCCGAATATTAAATGTGTTCAACCACTTCTAATTTGACGGCATTGAAAGTTGAATTTCTATTAATTGCTTATATTACCTTTTTGATAATGACAAAAGGGGGAGAAAGAATATTGGTAAATCAATTGTTGGAAGAAGCGAAATTACTTGGATTTTTAGGGCCTTGTAGTGCTTCAGAGAGAGAACGTAGGAGAGTGGTCAAAATAGTAGCATGAGGTACATGCTTTGTTATGACAATCTGATCTTTGAGCATTTCAAAATATTGTACTAAAAAGCTCTGAACTGTTTTCAAATTTTTTGTTCAGGCTCTGAGCTATTTTCTTTGAAAAGATTTTTTTTAAAGCTCTGAACTGTTTGAAAATATTTTGAACTATGAAGCTGTTAATGATAACCATCAGAACCAAGTGTGTATGTAGAAGTCTTTAAGCGCCTCTGATTCTATTTTGTCATTCAATTTAAATATTGCTTCAATTTAAATATTGCTTCATCTTGCATCTGCATTAAGGGCTTAATTTTCAAGGAGAATGCATTTATTAATTGAAGTTTATTATTCATAGTTAGTTCTTGAGTAAGGGTGCAACTTTACTCAAAGATTATCACACTATGGAATGAAGAAGCTTGCAAACCTTGTTCTTTACATAGTGAAATATGAATAATTTAAGTCATATAATAAAGTATTTCTGAAACTGATTAAAATTAACTATGGATACAAAATAGGGGGAGCTTACAAACCTAACCATATGGGTTATCAGACTTAGGGGGAGCTTGCAAAACTCAGAAGCCTAATGTTAACATAGCTGATTTTTATCAACAACAATTGTATTTAATACTTGTGTTTGTCATCATCAAAAAGGGGGAGATTGTTGGAACAAAATATGTGTTAATACACACCCTTAAGTTTTGATGATAACAAAGTATTAAATGGACAATTGATGGTACTAATGTTTAAATTAAGTGCAGGAGAATTCAACGTTTAATCAAGAGCACACTTAATTTAAACTCTGATGAAACCAATGGAAGTCTGAATATTTAAGACTCTGAAAGAGTTCAGATGCTACAACGTGGTCAGAAGCTATACAAAGTTCAGAAGCTCAAAGTAGATCAGAACGTTTGAAAGCTGTTCAGGGACTCAGAGGAGTTCAGAAGCTCAAGGATGTTCAGAGGCCTACAAGAGTTCAGAGGCTGTCTGATAGTCATAAGTCATTCAGAGGATGAAGGCGTTCAGAATCTGAATTACTAAAGACTATCAGAGGCCAACCATTCAAAGACCAATCAGACTCCAAGTTATCAAAGGTTCATCAGAAGCAAAGGGAATTCCCAGTCATCAGAGGGCTACATCGACTACAACTTATCAAGCCTGATGACTTGTTCTAAGGTCAACTAAAATGCAACGGTCACAAAGGACGTGATCCCTCTCTCTAGGAGCTAGTTGTACCTTATAAATGCGCGCACAGGATCGTAAATAGGGTATATATACAAGTAACCCTAAAATTCAGACAGAAATCTCTTCTCTTCTTTCTCTCACCGGCGGCGATCTTCTTCTTCTCTCTCAAACCCTCTGTTTTTCTCTCTTCCAAACCAAAACCCCATTTTTAAACCTCAAACTTCCTCTTTTAAAAAACAAATCAACACCAAATATACATAAAACCCCCTCTTGAACTTAAATCTAAACTCAAAATCACCAAAAGGAAAACCAAAAGATCAGATCGGAGGACAAAGAAACGGATTGAAGTAAAAAACCTTTGCGTATCTGTTTTCAATTTTACTTCTCTTCGTCTGTGTGTTTCTGGGTTCGATTTATCTTCGAGTTTTTTCGATCTGGAAATAATGAACGATGGAACTCGTGATTTCGGTTCTGATTTTCGTTTTCGGTTTGATGTTTGATGGTTTGGTTCTGATTTGGTTATGAATGGTTTGGCTCTGATTTCGATCTCTGGGTTTGTTATTTGGAAGATTTGATGATGGATTGTGTTTTTGATTGCTTGTTAATGAATGTTTTTGATGATGATGGTTGCTGGGTTCGTGTTTGATTTTGCTTGAGATGAGTTGCGATTTTGATTCTGGATTGATTTTGATTTTGGTTTGAGAAAGGTTTATGGTTGATTTTTGTTGCTGATTTCTGTTTTTGGAAGAATCGGTGATGAATAATGGATGAAGATAATATTGTTCTGGATTTTGTTTTTTTTTATTTTTTGATTTTTTTGTAATTTGATTTCTGGATTGGAAGAAGCTGCGGCTGACTCTTTTCTGACCTGGGGATTTGTGCAATAAATGCAGTATATATAAATGCAGATGAATTTTTCCCCATTTGGACAAAATTGCCCCTTTGGGCTTGGATTGGACAAAAACACACATTTGGACTGTTGACAAATTGACTAAAAAAAACCACCTGATAAAAAAACGAAAATAAAATAATAATAATAAATTAAACAAGAAATAAAAATAATAATAATAAAACGAAAATAAAATGTAACCAAATAAATGAGGTATTTTAAAATACCTCTCTGCCGAAATTTCGTCAGAAACGAACAAAGAAAAATCCGTCTTAAAAAGACGTATAAAAGCGATCGGTCAAAAAATGGGGTATGATAGATAAGATCAGCAACTTGTTGATCTATCTTCTGCTTCCAATCACTGAATAGCTGAGCCATGGTGTTTTTCTCCTTAGGATCTTGACTGTCTCACTGTTAAGTGATTTTCCAATAGAACCGGAGCTCTAATACCAATTGAAGGTGCGTGGGAGAAAACACAAGAAGGGGGGTTGAATTGTGTTTTAAGTTTTTAAAATCTTTTCCAAATAATAGTATCTATCAAAGTCTTTAAGCACAGCGGAATACTCAACACAAACAACTTGAATCTAAATGTAAAGATGGAAGAGTAAATAAGAGAGTGAGAGAGAAAGAGAGAGAGAGAGAGAGAGACAAGGATTTATACTGGTTCCTCTCACAAAACGAGAGTACTCCAGTCCCCTTGCACTTCCAAGGGATTTCACTATAATCAAAAGATTACAATCCTAGTGCTCAAGCACACAAGCAAGAGACTTCTTTGCTCTAAGTCACACAACACAGAGAGACTTCCTTGCTCTAAGTCACACAAGACAGAGAGACTTCTTTGCTCTAATCACACAAGATAAGAGACTTCATTGCTCAAATCACAAAGATAAGAGACTTTACCAAATTACTCACGCAGGAGTAAATACTAACTACCAAGCTTAAAACTATTACAATAATAACTTCAGAGGCTTTAGCTAGTTTTCAAGTTCTCACTTAATCTTGAGAGATTAAATATTTGAAGATCAGTTATTCTCAATTTCTTTCTTTCACATATATATATGAGTGAGGAAAGATATTGAGACATTGTAGAATCCCGTTGTAAATGGACAGCTGTTGATTCCTTATTGCTTAAGCTGTAACTTTTGAATTTACCCTAAGCAGAGCCGCGTTTTCTTCACAGTTAAGCTCACGTTTTACTGTCTGAAATACAATAATAAGGTACAACTAGCTCCTAAAGAGGATAGGATCACATCCTTTATGACCATTGTAATTAGTTGTCCTCAAAGAGATCATCAGGCTTAGTAAGAATTGGTGATGTAGCCTTTCTGATGACCATTGGAATTCTCTTTGCTTCTGATGAGCCTTGATATCTTGAAGTCTGATTGGTCTTCAATATTTGGCCTCTGATGGTCCTTCGTAATTCAGCTTCTGAACGTCTTCATCTTCTGAATAACTCTTGACTAACACCAAATAGCTTCTGAACTCTTATAAGCATCTGAATGTCTCTGAGCTTCTGAACTTCTCTTAAGCTTCTGAACTCTTGTAGACATCCTGATCCCTTTTGAGCTTCTGACCACGTTTTAGCTTCTGAACTCTTTCAGAGTGTAATGATTCAGACTTTCATAAGGTTCCTTCAGAGCATAAGGGTGTGTACCAATTGTCCATTTAATACTTTGTTATCATCAAAACTAAGGGTGTGTACCAAAACACATTTTTTTCCAACAATAAGCACGATCCTAAAAAATATATACCTAACCCTAGTTTTTTTCATACTAGGTTTTTACTATAAGTAGCAACTTTTATGCATTAAATATTCAAATTGAGAATTTGAGCACCGTCTATTTGCTTTTAAATTACTATCTTTTATCATTCATGACTGACATCTATACTCCATTGGTTGTTCTCTCTCCTAAAAAATAGGATTTGAAAGTGAAAATTTGTGTGGCATTTGTGGAGCGTTCCTGACAAGCACAGTTCTAATGTAATATTTATCCAAATTTATTGTTGAACTATTGTTTAATGTTACTCAATTTTTTTCATATACCTTTCAATATTGCAATTTTCATATTTTATTTTATTGTTACATATTACGGCTGATTAGATCCATGCACCGTACAGGTCGAAGTTCCAGTTATGTTTCAATTCTACCCCATTAAGTTTAAATTCTACCCCCAAAAAAAATTAGGCTTAGTCCCGGGAACTTAGCCGACATAGTGTTGTGAATTCGATTAACTCACACCAATACCTTTGATGTGTGTTGAGCAATTCGATTAAAGCAATCAAACAAGCAGGACTGGCAATAATAATAATAATAACAAAAGTAAACCGTGAAAACGTAAAGAACACAAGCGTATTGTTTACCCAGTTCGGTGTTAATGAAGCTACTCTGAGGGGAGGGCAGCCCTCTCCGTTCCACTATCAATAGCGTTCTTGGTTACAATGAAATTCTCTCCACAAGAGTTACAAGAATTAGGCAATTCCCTAATTCTACCCTAGTCCCGAATTTCTTCCCGTGACCAAGAAATTCAATCAATAAGTGTTTCCCAAGGTGATAGAATGTTTCTCCAACCCTAGAGTTTTTCCAAGATGTTACTCTATTAACCCTAGTCTTTTGTTGGCCATAGAAACCCTAAAAACACACCTTAAAACATCAGAAAACGCACACCTATAAATAGACTCTCGCATCTGCGCGCCGCGCAGGAGACTGGCACGCGATGCGCCAACAGCAGAACAAACTAGCAACAGCACAGCAGCACACTGCGCGACGCGCAGGATCAATGGCGTGACGCGCCATCACCAGAACCGAAACCTACACTGCTCCTTCATCTAATTTTCAAGGCAAACTCCAACAATCTCCACTTTGCCTTTAAAATTGATGTTGGTGCCGACTTCCCGCCAACCACCATGCTACTCCACATGATTTACACCATACCCATCTTTGAACCCCGGAGTCTACCTCTCCGTACTCCCGAAAAAGTTTGCCTCCCATTGCCCTTGGATTTTTAGGACAATTCCACAAGATCCACCATACACTCTTCAGCCCCTGGATTGTTCATGTCCATACTCCTGAAGAAAATTGCTTGCTTCTCAACTTAACCATGGAATTTGAGGTAAGTTCCATAAGCCACCCACAAGGTCTCCATAGCTATACACTTCTTTGGTCCGACAATATCATTCTCCTCCCTATCTCCTAGATAGCCAAGAGCTATTGTTGATTGTTTGTCTTCCTCTAGTCCCACTAGTAACAAACTCCACCTCAAACCGAGATTCCTCCACCAAAAATTCAAACTGGTCTTTCCACTATGACTCTCACTCACTCTCATAGCCTTCCTTATAAGCTTCATCACTAATGGCAATCTGAGCCGACAAATTACCACCGCCCCTCTCCGAGGACAGTCCCTCTTGAAGTGACCGGGTTCTTGACAATAGTGACATTTGAACTTGCCACCACCATCACCCGTTGCCCTAGACACCAGTTCTTCTTCCCCTTCCATTTTCCGTCGTTCTCGCTTCCACCCATCGCCACACTCAAACCTTCTCCACTATCATCAACTCTCAAGTCTCTCAACTTTGTCAACTCCTTAGTTCTCAAAGCCGATTGAACTTCATCCATTGTGATGGTGCCTTCCTTGCCATAAAGCAATGCATCCTTAAGGTTTAGAAGGGATTTGGGTAAAGCACACAACAAATGAAAAGCTTGGTCCTCATTGTCGCGGTGATTTTTGGATGTCGAGTTATTTATTAACTTCGAATCGCAATTTAATATTCCACCACCGATCTTTAATTTATCCGAGGGAAAGGGAAAAAGTTCGAAAAAACTCTATTTTTTAGAGATCAAATTCCGGGGGTTAGTTATACGAAGGGAATGTACTAGCACCCTAAGTATCTATAGTATCCTATAGGAACCTCTTGTTTTTATTCTAACTTTGCGCTTAATTTTTATTTGCTTGTAAAAAAAAGTATAAGTGTATGAATTAAAGTGATGATAAAAAAAAGTTTAAAGTGAAAAAGAAGAAAAATGTTTTTTGTTGATTTTATTTGATTCGCAAAGACAAGTCTCATGCCTACGTACCCGAAGGATCAAAATCTCGTAGTTCGGGGTAAAAATTACGAGTAAATTTGTTTGTTTAATTTTAAGGTTTTGAAAATGGTTTTAAAGACAAAAAGCCAAAAGTGGCAAAATGTGAGTTTGATTGATGTTAGTTTATGAAGAAAGTCTAAATGGTTAAATTGATTGAAGTTTGATTATGAAAGGAGACGCGGACGCTTGGTTTAAAATCCAAGGTTTATTGAGAAAAAAATTTGAATGATAAAAGACACTTGGTTTAAAATCCAAGCACTAGTAGAAATATGACATATTACATGAGGATTTTACATCTGGTGAATATATGTCAGACGTGAAAAGCTATATGGAGTCGTATTTACATTTGGTTGCAATATCCCCTGAAGTGAAAAATACATAGACACAATATTTTACATCTGGTTATAATATTCCCAGAAATAAAACTAAACACGGTGGCAATCCTGTAATTATGGTGAAAATTTTCTAAAATAAATTTATATCTCAGGATAATATCCTCAGATGTAAAAGAGTCAATTAAGAGTAAAAAAAAAAAACACTCTCTCACTTGTATGAAGCCAGCCCTCTCTCACACTCGTACCGAACCCTGAACTCACGTTGAAACCCTAACCTCGAACTCAATCGTTCTCGTCCACGGTCTAGATTCAATCTCGAATTCCCTCTCAATTGTTCTCAATCGTGCACACTCGTACTGAAACCTAACCTCATCTCTCGATTCGATCGTTCTCAATCACAATCTCTCACTCAAACTCGTCCTCTCTCAAACTCTCTCTCCAAATCGAAGCTCAGTGAAACAAATTGAAGCTTCTCTCAACTTGTTCCTCTCCTTGCAACTGAAAACACAAACAGGTACTGATTCTATTCTCAAATTTGTTTATGTTTTCTTAGGTTTTATTTCATTTAAAGTTTCAGTATTTTTTGTTGTCTGGTATAGTAGAAATCGGTTGTTTAAAATCTTTCTGATAGATTCAGAGAAAATAAGATTAGGATATATTGTGGTTAACTTGCGGTCCCATTGGATATTTAAGCTAGATCTGAAGTTAAAATACAAGTGTTTGGAGTTTGGACATTCTTTGCTTTTTTTGACGCAGAGTTTTGACATTCTTTGACTCTGTAAATTTTGTTTTGTTTTAAAATTTTGTTGTTGATAATCTGGAGATTAATTGAGTTGTGAAAAGGAAAAAATATTTGCCCATACAATAATGTTATTTTCTTGTGCAGGCTTGTAATATCTAATTTAAAATAGCCGACTTCCAACATTCTCCAACATGGGCTTTCTAGTGCTTCAAATATTTATCAATAGAATGACAGTTTCTTAGAAATTTTGATGGTTTCCTGCTTCAAATGTTATCTTTGATTCAATCGGATGCTCCTGATCTGGGATTATATTTGTTGGTGAGCAGGTATGTTGATAATATTTTTCTTTTATCACCTCTGTCTTCAATTGGATTATGCAATAATAATGCAATCAGTATAGTCCATGCCCTGCTAGTGGAATGAAATCTACTTTATAATAATTACATGAGTTACTTTTGTTTATAACTTTTCAGAATAATACTGCTGTGAGGCATGAGAAATATTTATAAACTGCTATATCAGAATTAGCATGATTTGCTGATGCTTTTACATGTTTCTTCAAGTGACATATTTGGCTGTGTGGGATTTTGTTTGCTTGCAGTGTCTTTGCATCTCCTTGTATGATTGTATGGTTCGTTAATCATAAGAGAAAACATGTTTTGAATCTGTCATGTACTAGCTATTTAAACTATCATTCTCTCTATCATGCGATGAAGTTGATCATGGTTATGGATTGGAAGCCAAATATACTTGACATTCATTCCTCTTTGCCAATTCTGTTTGATTTCCTTTTGAACATTGATATTAGTATCTATATGTGTAAATACAAATTGCCTTTAATTAGAGAGCATAAATTTATATCTTTTTTGGTTAATGGTTATAATGGAACTTTGACTATGGATTTTGATTGGCAAAAGATTGGAGGAAATTATAAAGTTATTTTTCCTTAATAACTTTTCCACTTTGGTTCAATATTAGTTTCTTCAACGTCAAAATGGATCACATGTATACATGCCACTGATTTATTGTATGTCGATAGATGGAAATGGGTTCCCTGTATAATACACTTTTTATTACCGAAGTTATTCTTTAGTAATCTTGTGTACATTAGTATATCTCGTATCTGCTCATGCATATTTACAAAATCCTTCTCCACATAAGCGGAGGAAAGGTGCTGATAGCAAGACTGCGGTGAACATGAAGGAACCTGTTGATGAGGCAGAAGTGGAAAACAAAGCAGTTCTCTTGGTTTAAGATGTTTACTGGATTTGGATTTTAATTGGTATCACCTATCTATAGGTGCCATCCATTAAAAATGAGAAGTAATTAATGCATTTATTTATATTTTCATATCTGGTTGTTGCATTGCATATGTTTCCATTATTATTATAATGTTATGATGTTTATAGGTGTCATATCTAAATGCTGCATATATTTTTTTTTTGGTAAAGATGCTGCATATTTTATCTTACACTAATACTAAATTTTACATAGGTTATATGGTATTCTTGTATTAGACTTTAATTACAAAACAGGTACAACTATTTGAGAATTGAATTTGGACACAATAACCTTTTGAACTTTTGTTTTTAATCATTTTAATTTTAAGCTTTATGCCATGTATGTCATAATTGGAATGCAGTTGTAAATATTTCCATGTATCATAGATCAATGAACCATCAATCCTGTTAGCTGATTCTTGAATCTTAAGAAGATGATTTATTATTATCATCATTTACTTACCCGTTTGTTTTTACTGAATGTTGTGAGGCAGGTTTGACGTAGATGACGAAACACAGCATTATTATTCCAAAGCTAGAGTTGTGAATTGGGTTCATGTAACAAAGGGAGTAACTGGTATGTTTTTCTTTTACTTGTTCAATGTTTGGCTTGAATTGAATCCCTGTTTCCAGATTCTTTTTATGTGTGAATCACATGATTTGCAGACTGAACATGATCCATCTAGAACTTTGGATTATTTATAGCATTTAGCATTTATGCCTACTATTTTGGCTTCAGGGAGTAGAGATTGGTCATACTTCAGCATTACATTAAGGTTTTTTGAAGTGATTTCCTTGAAAAGCTTGTTAGCTACAAGTGTGAGGTAAATATGTGCATAATTATGTGATTACATCTAATTTTCAATTGCGCCTATAACTATGTAATTTATAGTGTTTGGAATTACACATAGCCGTAGCAAAGGCAACAAAAGATGCTGGTGTATTTCTGCCTTATGTCCCTAACTTGAGGCTTACTTTATGGCCTTCTGCAGATAGTGCTAGAGAAGGAATTATGAGTATATATGCGAGACTGTAGATATCATTAAGGTTCTTCTCTTATCAATAAGGCAGAATATATATTCTTTAGTTCCAAATTCACTGATGTAGTTTCAGTCGACCAAAATAGAGTATAGGATAATGTTAAGTGTGTGTTGAGAGGCTTAGGTGTTAAGTTTTGTCTTCCTCTCAAACTAGCAATTTTGTAACTTCGTTGATTAGTTATATACTTCTATGGCTAGCAGGGTCACAAACATTGTTTTTGTTCCTATCAGCCGCTGTTTCACAAGCAATGAGAATCTTGGGATCAACTTTGTTGGAGCCTGAACTTCCTCTCTCATAGGTTGAGGTAATTACTTGAAATATTTGAGATTTGTTCTTAATTATAGCCCTCAGTACTATCATCTTGTGTTTGGCCTCTTAGACTTTCTCTTTTGCAGAAGGTTGTGTATGCAGGTATGATAGTGCTTATGGGAATATTCTAATCTGAAGATTTTTTGTACACAGGAATGATGGAAATGGTATATAATCAATTGCTCTCAATTGATACAATTTGATTTCACAATTGTAATCAAATTGCAGTTTAGACAGAAGAAATGCAATTAGGTGTTAAACTGAAGTTCTCTGGTTGTTTGATTCATGCAGGGAAGGATGGTTGGGGCGCTCCATGTCTCAAAGATGCAAATTTATCTTTAGACAAACTACGAAAAGGCTATGTTGAGGTATGTCATGCAGTCTTAGTAATGTTAGCATGATTTAGATGTTAGAAATTAGCCCTTTAGCAGGTTTCTTTAGTAAGTTGTTGGCATACTATGCACAGTTCCTGTTTTAGTCCTCATAAGCTTTTGATTTGTATTTTGGTCAAGGTTTGTAATGACATTTGATATTGTAATTACATTTGATGTGTTTATTGAATGTTGAAACATTTTATGATATGTTGTAATGGTTTTAGTTGAATGTTGAATTGTAGTGGTATTTTGAGATTTAAAAAAAAAAAAAAAGGATTTAAAAAAAAATTAAATAAAGTAAATATTTCACATCTAGTGGACTTGGTCAGATGTAAAATGTCCAATTTAATTAAAAAAAAAATCAAATGTGTATACTTACTACATCTGGTGGACTTAAGTCAGAGGAAAAATGTGTGCTTTTTACATCTGACGCGAGTCAGATGTAAAAAGTGTATACTTACTATATCTCGTGCGTTTACATCTGTTTTACCGTCAGATGTAAAAAGTGTTTTTGGGCAGATGTAAAAAGTATTTTTTTCTACTAGTGAAGGGTTTTGCATGATTTAAAGATGTTTGATTGAAGAAAATGTACTTGGTTTAAAATCCAAGGTTTTTTGCGAGAAAAAAAAAAAGAACACTTGGTTTAAAGTCCAAGGTTTTGGCGACAAAAGAGCACTTGGGTTAAAATCCAAGGCACTTGGTTTAAAATCCAAGTTTTGCGATAAAAAGAACACTTGGGTTAAAATCCAAGGTTTTCACGGTAAAGGAGGCCTTTGGTTTAAAGTCCAAGGCACTTGGTTTAAAATCCAAGTTTGGCGATAAAAAGAACTCTTGGGTTAAAATCCAAGATTTTCACGATAAAAGAAACGTTTGGTTTAAAGTCCAAAGTTTTGATGACAAAAATATTTTTGCTTTTGAGAATAAATTGCTTATGTATTTTTGAAAGAGGTTTTGACCTCATTTTTTGACAAAAAAGAATTGGGTAAGGTTGCGCGCGGAAGGAAATAATACTAACGTTATAACAAATAATTAAGCGCAAAGACAATTCGTAAAGGGAAGGTCGTTTCCCGGTAACCTTGCAAGAGTAAAACGACCCGAAATCCCAGGAGCTAATCCAAAATCACCTACTCGATTGACAGGCATAGCTTTTGTAGCTGCTTTATCTGCCTAAAGTCGTGTAAACCAGAAATGAATTAACAAATATGAAGCAAGACCTACTCCCTCCCATCCCAGGAATAATTGAAGAGAGTTATCTCTAGTCACTAACATTGGCATAAAAAAAGTAAGAATGGATAAATAACACATATTTTGATCAAAACGATGTCTTTTCCCTCAGAATTTAATATTCTAACGTTTTTTGCGGAAAGCAATAAAAATAAATATGCATGAGATGCAAGTTTTCATTTATAGTGTACGTTAAATCCTAAGATACATTCTAATGTCTTTGCGGAAAAATAAATATGGGATGATGCAACGATATTATGAGATTCTCATTTATGGTGTACATTAAATCCTAAAATACATACTAAGTTCTTGCAATAAAATAAATAGTTAATTAATAAAGCAATAAATAAATTGTTAGATTAGATGAATTATTAACAATAAATAATATCAATATGCATGAATAAAAATGATAAGTTAGTAAGTTAGTAACAATAATTAAGACTAATGATCATGAATAATAGAAGTTAGGTTAGTGAGCAAAATATATAAAATTAAGCAAAAATAAATAAACATAGATTAAAGCAAATAAGATACAAATAATCATGAAATAAATAAATAATAAAAAATAAAAAGACCTCAAATCAGTGTTTATTTTGGATTTAATAGCTCATCGAAGCACATTCCATAAGCACTTTTATCATAGGTTAAAAAATAAAATAAAATAAAAAACAGAATGGGTGCAAATAGCAACACAAAAACAGAAAAGGGGTGCAAAAAGCACTACTGGACCCAAGCACAGCTGGGGGGCGTGGCCCAGAGGGGCGTGTGAAGCAAAAATGAAAAAACAGGATCAGAGTCGTCTGATTGATCAGACGGTTCTGATTTAATCAAAGAGCAAATTATGATGGGATGATCAGGAGCGTCTGGTCATATCAGACGGCTCTAAACGCGCAGATGCATGGTACGGTCAAAGACGGGCGCACACTGGATCGGGTCAGGGTATAAAAACCCCAAACCCTAAAAAAAAATCACATTTTTCACAAATTATCTCTCTCTTCTTTCTTCTCTCTCGCGGCGCCGCCGCTCACCTTCTCTTCTCTCACTCGTTTTTTTTCTACTCTTTTCTGTCGCGTTTTCTCTTCTTCTCACCCAAACTCTACTCTTTCAAAAAAAGTTAACAACAAACCTTTTATGATTCGGTTTTGGGTTTGTTTTTGGTTGTTGGTTTGATGAAGAATGATGAAGGTTTGATGATGATCATTCGATTTCGATGGTGATTTGTGTGTGATTTGGGTTTGGGTTTTGAAGGTTTGATAATGGCAGTTCTGTTTTTTTGATTTTTCGTTTTTGGGTTTTTTTTTTAGGATGAACGATTTGATTCGGTTCTGATTCGATGGTTTCGATTTGGATGGTTTGATGATGATGATTATTGATTCTGGTTGATTTTCGTTTTTTGGGTTTTTTTTGGTTTTTGAATGATGATGATGAAGGTTGATGATGATTATGGATTTTTTATTTTTTCTTCTGTTTTTGGTTTGATCCAGATAACGAAGGAAAGAAATTTTTGTTTTCTGTTTGTGTATGTTGCGGCTGGAAAAATCTCTGACCTAGGGAACTGTGCAATAAATGCTCTATTTATACGGTGTCAGACCTAGGGTTTGGACAGATGAAAATTTCCCTTTTTGGACAAAAATGTCCCTTTGGGCCTGGATGAGGACAAAAACACAATCTGGACTCTTTTAAAAAAACTGACAAAAAACACCAAAAAGGAAAAAAACGAAAAACGAAATAAAAAATAAAATAATAATATATATATAATAATAATAATAATAAAAAACGAATTAACTAAATAATAATAAATGAAAAATAAAGAAATAAAAATAATAATAATAATAAAAAGAAAACAAAAACGAAACCAAATAAATGAGGTATTTTAAAATACCTCTCTGCCGAAATATCGTCAGAAACGACAAAGAAAAAAAAGTTTTAAAAGACGAACAAAAGCGATCGGTCAAAAAATGGGGTATGACACTCATCTTCTATCTTCACATCAATGCTCGTCAGATCATCAATTATCTTGTTAAACTCTGTAAGTTGTTCCACCACAGACTTGTTCTCAACCATACGAAAGAAGTACAATTGTTGCTTCAATAACTGCTTATGTGCCAAGGACTTGGTCAGGTATAACTTGTCAAGTTTGGCCCACATACTAGCTGCACTTTTCTCTTTGGCCAGTTCCCTCAGTACCTTGTCTGCAAGACACAAGATAATGGCACTCGTTGCTTTGCCATCCATCTCGGCCTTCTCCGCGGTTGAGAGATTAGCCGACATACCTGAAGTAGCAAAGTTTTTCACAAGAAATGGGGGGTTTGAATTGTGAACCTTTAAAATATTGCCTATAAAAATTATCAAACACAATATACTTGAAGAATATTATTAGATTGTTACTTAAAACAAATATTCAAAAAGTGTTGCAAATTGGAGAACGTTCTCCCAACACTCTCTGACAGTATATATATAACTATTAAATTGTGATCTGTGTGATTAGTGATTGCACAAATTAAATCAGAGTAAGGGAAGAGAATGCACACAACAATTTATCCTGGTTCACCCAAAATGCTTGGGCTAGTCCAGTCCCCACACTCCTTGTGAGATTGTCCACTAAGAGATGCTAATGATCTCAAGTTACACTTCCTTTGATCTAGATCCAAGACCAAATAATCTTCTAAGCCCTACAAGCTTAATCTACCTCAGTCACACTGACTATGAAGGTGTCACTCAATTAGTAGTTACGTACTAACTTGAGCCAAAGGTTACAATGATGGAAGGTTTGATAATCAAAGCTTATTCACTCAATACACTATGAGAAGCTTTGAAGATGGATGGATAAACTCTCAAAACACTCACTGGATATTCTGATCCTATATATATGAATTACAAATCTGAGTGAGAGAGAAAAGAAGAGCTCTTGATAAAAACTTGTATCACAAAACAAGTGTTGAAGATGTAGTGAAAACTCTTGCTCTTCAAAGTTGCCAAGGACCTCTATATATAGATGAGTGATGATCAGGGAGTCTTGGCCAAGAAGTATATCCGTTGGAAGCTTGAAAATAACGGCTAGTAGCTCTGCATAATGACAGCTCATGTATTTTGAAGAAAACTGATCAGTCTGAGATTGATCTCCAAAGTTTCTTCTTCTGACTTTTTGAAAGAGGAGCGTATGGATAGCTGTTGTTGAGCTGTAATGTTGTTGTATGTTGCTTAACAAACAAGTATAGTCGTTGTTCAGCTTTTGGATAACCTTTGAACATCTGTATTCAAGCTGGTGTCACTCCAAGTGAATGTTTTCTCTTTCCAGTATTGGTCTGAGACCGTTCTCCAAATTCTGGCGTGAATGAATTTCTTCCTTTTGAAGCAAAGAAGCTAGAGCACGAAAAGGCCAGCTGTTATGGATAAAATTAGCTGCTGAAGGTTGTACTTGATGTTCCAAAATGTCCTTGTTGCAAGGACAAGTGTCATAGAGAAAGAGAAACAACATTGGAGAATATTCTTTCTTTATTCCTTTAAAGTACAAGTCAAATGCAAGACTAGGATGTGCTGTCTAATTTTCCATGGTCCATACAAAGTCAGTTCCATCAATTGAGTATAAAAATATCCTTGTGTCATATGCTCAATTTTCACATGTTCATACATAGAACTTGGTAAAAATAGTAAGTTCTCTATTCATGAGAGAAACCTTTGCCTTAAATGATCTCTTGGACTGTAGAGATTTTGGGAGTGAAGCCCGAGATAAAAGTGATCATTTGTCTTGTAGATGGTTGACTTATCCATAAGTTCTTTTGCCTTGATTGTGTGAAAATGATGTTGCGCAGGTTTCAGAGATCAATCTGAGACCGTTCTCCAAGCTTTTGTTTTTATCAAAATAAAAACATGATATTTGATCTAAATAGCTCATTGTTCCTAGCTTAATTAAAACACTCAAGAGCACTTGTTAGATACCAAAAAGATTAGAATTACACTTAAAAATAATTAAGAGGTTTGTTATCTTTAAAACATTAATTTGGGATTTTGCCTCAACAATACCCGCCTCTCTTTTCAACGCCTCATCGCACTTTTGTTGAGTTAAAATTGCCCTAACATTCACCTTCCACAACCCAAAGTCGTTACTCCCGGTGAACTTCTCAATCTCCCACTTAGAACCCATGATACCTTAGTCGTTTGATCCTTGCCCCACGGTGGGCGCCAATTGTTGTGAATTCGATTAACTCACACCAATACCTTTGATGTGTGTGGAGCAATTCGATTAAAGCAATCAAACAAGCAGGACCGGCAATAATAACAATAACAAAAGTAAACCACGAAAACGTAAAGAACACAAGCGTATTGTTTACCCAGTTCGGTGTTAATGAACCTACTCTGAGGGGAGAGCAACCCTCTCCATTCCACTATCAATAGAGTTCTTGATTAAAATGAAATTCTCTCCACAAGAGTTACAAGAATTAGACAATTCCCTAATTCTACCCTAGTCCCGAATTTCTTCCCGTGACCAAGAAATTCAATCAATAAGTGTTTCCTAAGGTGATAGAATGTTTCTCCAACCCTAGAGTCTTCCCAATATTTTACTCTATTAACCATAGTCTTTTGCTGGCCTTAGAAACCCTAAAAACACACCTTAAAACATAAGAAAACGCACAACCTATATGTAGACTCGCGCATCTGCGTGCCGCGCCTAAGACTGGCGCGCGACGCGCCAACAGCAGAACAAACTAGCAACAGCACATCAGCACACTGCGCGACGCGCAAGATCAATAGCGCGACGCTGTTGGAACAAAATATGTGTTAATACACACCCTTAGGTTTTGATGATAACAAAGTATTAAATGGACAATTGATGGTACTAATGTTTAAATTAAGTGCAGGAGAATCCAACGTTATATCGAGAGGACACTTAATTTAGACTCTGATGAAACCTATGGAATTCTGAATCTTTACAACGTGGTCAGGAGCTAAACAAAGTTCAGAAGCTCAAAGAGGATCAGAATGTCTGAAGGAGTTCAGAAGCTCAGAGAAGTTCAGAAGCTCAAAGATGTTCAGAGGCCTACAAGAGTTCAGAAGCTATCTGCTAGTCATGAGTCATTCAGAGGATGAAGACGTTCAGAAGCTGAATTACGAAGGACTATCAGAGGCCAACCATTCAAGACCAATCAAACTCCAAGTTATCAAAGGTTCATCAGAAGCAAAGGAATTCCCTAAATCATCAGAAGCGCTACATCAACTACACTTATCAAGCCTGATGATTTGTTCTAAGGTCATTTAATTACAACGGTCACAAAGGATGTGATCCCTCTCTTTCTAGGAGCTAGTTGTACCTTATTACTGTACTATTGGACAAACAGTAAAGGTGAAACCTCACTTTAAAAGAAGACGTGGCTTTACTCAACGGATCTTCAAAGACTACAGCTGTCCATTTTACAAAGGGAATTTCTCCAACGTCTCAATGTCTTTCTCAACTCATATAAATATGCCAAAGAAAGAATTGATGACTAGCGATCTTCATTAGAAAACATCTCTCAGAAGAAAGTGAGAATCTGAATTGTAATAGAAAATATCTCTCAAATGAAGTGAGCATAGAAACTAGCTTAAGCCTCTGAAGTTATTATGTTTGTAATAAGTTTAAGCTTATAAGTTAGTAGTAAGTCTTCTGCTTAGTGTAGAAGCAACAAATTCTTCTGCTTAGTGTAGAAGCAAGTAAGTCTTCTGCTTAGTGTAGAAGCAAGAAAGTCTTATGCTTAGTGTAAAAGCACATAAGTCTCAATCTTAGTGATTAGAGCAAAGAAGTCTTCTGCTGAGTGTAGGAGCAAGGAAGTCTCTCTGTCTTGTGTGACTTAGAGCAGGAAGTCTTGAGCTTGTGTGCTTGAGCAAGGAAGTCTCTGATCTTGTGTGATCAGAGCAAGGAAGTCTCTGATCTTGTGTGATCAGAGCAAGGAAGTCTCTCTGTCTTGTGTGACTTAGAGCACGAAGTCTTGAGCTTATGTGCTTGAGCATCTGATTGTAATCTTAGTGATTATAGTGAACTCTCTTGGAAACAAGGGGACTGGAGTACTCTCAATTTGTGAGGGGAACCAGTATAAATTGTTGTGTGTTCTTCTCTCTCTCACTCTCTCATTTACTCCTTCATCATTCACTTAGCCGTTAGTTAAATTGTGTGAATAATTCCGCTGTGCTTAAAGACTCTGATAGATTTAAATATCTTGAAAATTTTTTAAATACCCAAAACACAATTCAACCCCCCCCCCCTTCTTGTGTTTTCTCCACGCACCTTCAATTGGTATCAGAGCTCCGGTTCTGTTGGTAAATCACTTAACCGTGAGACAGTCAAGATCCAAAGGAGAAAACCACCATGGCTCAAAACATGGATGATTGGAAGCAGAAGTTATATCAACAAGTTGCTGATCTTGTCAAGGAAATTGAAGATGGATTGAACTTAAATGAAGATCTGAGCAACAATCAAAATCCTTCCACATCAGGGGTCAAACAAACTTCTAGTGTTGAATCTACAACTACTACTCTTTGTTGGAACAAAATATGTGTTAATACACACCCTTAGATTTTGATGATAACAAAGTATTAAATGGACAATTGATGGTACTAATGTTTAAATTAAGTGCAGGAGAATTCAACGTTATATCAAGAGCACACTTAATTTAGACTCTGATGAAACCTATGGAAGTCTGAATAATTACACTCTGAAAGAGTTCAGAAGCTATAACGTAGTCAGAAGCTAAACAAAGTTCAGAAGCTCAAAGAGGATCAGAACGTCTGAAGGAGTTCAGAAGCTCAGAGAAGTTCAGAAGCTCAAGGATGTTCAGATGCATACAAGAGTTCAGATGCTCTGCTAGTCATGAGTCATTCAGAGGATGAAGACGTTCAGAAGCTGAATTGCGAAAGACTATCAGAGGCCAACCATTCAAAGACCAATCAGACTCCAAGTTATCAAAGGTTCATCAGAAGCAAAGGAATTCCCCAAATCATCAGAAGGGCTACATCAACTACAATTTATCAAGCCTGATGATTTGTTCTAAAGGTCAACTAATTGCAACGGTCACAAAGGATGTGATCCCTCTCTCTCTAGGAGCTAGTTGTACCTTATAATTGTACTATTGGACAGACAGTAAAGGTGAAGCCTCTCTGCAAAGGAAGACGTGGCTTTACTCAACGGATCTTCAAAGACTATAGCTGTCCATTTTACAACGGGAATTTCTCCAACGTCTCAATGTCTTTCTCAACTCATATAAATATGCCAAAGAAAGAATTGATGACTAGCGATCTTCATTAGAAAACATCTCTCAGAAGAAAGTGAGAATCTGCATTGTAATAGAAAATATCTCTCAAATGAAGTGAGCATAGAAACTAGCTTAAGCCTCTGAAGTTATTATGTTTGTAATAAGTTTAAGCTTATAAGTTAGTAGTAAGTCTTCTGCTTAGTGTAGAAGCAACAAAGTCTTCTGCTTAGTGTAGAAGCTCTTCTGCTTAGTGTAGAAGTAAGAAAGTCTTCTGCTAAGTGTAGAAGCATATAAGTCTCAATCTTAGTGATTAGAGCAACGAAGTCTTCTGCTGAGTGTAGGAGCAAGGAAGTTTCTCTGTCTTGTGTGACTTAGAGCAGGAAGTCTTGAGCTTGTGTGCTTAAGCAAGGAAGTCTCTGATCTTGTGTGATCAGAGCAAGGAAGTCTTTGATCTTGTGTGATCAGAGCAAGGAAGTCTCTATGTCTTGTGTGACTAAGAGCAGGAAGTCTTGAGCTTGTGTGCTTGAGCATCTATTGTAATCTTTGTGATTATAGTGAACTCTCTTGGAAACAAGGGGACTGGAGTGTTGGAACAAAATATGTGTTAATACACACCCTTAGGTTTTGATGATAACAAAGTATTAAAAGGACAATTGATGGTACTAATGTTTAAATTAAGTGCAGGAGAATTCAACGTTAAATCAATAGCACACTTAATTTAAACTCTGATGAAACCTATGGAAGTCTGAATATTTACACTCTGAAGGAGTTCAGAAGCTACAACGTGGTTAGAAGCTAAACAAAGTTCAGAAGCTCAAAGAGGATCAGAACGTCTGCAAGTGTTCAGAAGCTCAGAGGAGTTCAGAAGCTCAAGGATGTTCAGAGGCCTACAAGAGTTCAGAAGCTGTCTGCTAGTCATGAGTCATTCAGAGGATGAAGACGTTCAGAAGCTGAATTGCGAAAGACTATCAGAGGCCAACTATTCAAAGACCAATCAGACTCCAATTTATCAAAGGTTCATCAGAAGCAAAGGAATTCCCCAAATCATCAGAAGGGCTACTTCAACTGCAACTTATCAAGCCTCGTGATTTGTTCTAAGGTCAACTAATTGCAACGGTCACAAAGGATGTGATCCCTCTTTCTAGGAGCTAGTTGTACCTTATAACTGTACTATTGGACAAACAGTAAAGGTGAAGCCTCTCTGCAAAGGAAGACGTGGCTTTACTCAACGGATCTTCAAAGACTACAGCTGTCCATTTTACAACGGGAATTTCTCCAATGTCTCAATGTCTTTCTCAACTCATATAAATATGCCAAAGAAAGAATTGATGACTAGCGATCTTCATTTGAAAACATCTCTCAGAAGAAAGTGAGAATCTGCATTGTAATAGAAAATATCTCTCAAATGAAGTGAGCATAGAAACTAGCTTAAGCCTCTGAAGTTATTATGTTTGTAATAAGTTTAAGCTTATAAGTTAGTAGTAAGTCTTCTGCTTAGTGTAGAAGCAACAAAGTCTTCTTCTTAGTGTAGAAGCTCTTCTACTTAGTGTAGAAGTAAGAAAGTCTTCTGCTTAGTGTAGAAGCACATAAGTCTCAATCTTAATGATTAGAGCATGAAGTCTTGAGCCTGTGTGCTTGAGCAAGGAAGTCTCTGATCTTGTGTGATCAAAGCAAGGAAGTCTCTCTGTCTTGTGTGACTTAGAGCAGGAAGTCTTAAGCTTGTGTACTTGAGCAAGGAAGTCTTTGATCTTGTGTGATCAGAGCAAGGAAGTCTCTATGTCTTGTGTGACTAAGAGCAGGAAGTCTTGAGCTTGTGTGCTTGAGCATCTATTGTAATCCTTGTGATTATAGTGAACTCTCTTGGAAACAAGGGGACTGGAGTACTCTCAATTTGTGAGGGGAACCAGTATAAATTGTTGTGTGTTCTTCTCTCTCTCACTCTCTCATTTACATCTTCATCATTCATAACGCCATAAGTTAATTGTGTGAACAATCTGCTGTGCTTTAAAGACTCTGAAAAGGTTTAAATATCTTGGAAAGTTTTTAAATATCCAAAACACAATTCAACCCCCCCCCCCCTCTTGTGTTTTCTCCACGCACATTCATGGAGTACTCTCAATTTGTGAGGGGAACCAATATAAATTGTTGTGTGTTCTTCTCTCTCTCACTCTCTCATTTACTCCTTCATCATTCACTTTGCCATTAGTTTAATTGTGTAAACAAATCCGCTGTGCTTAAAGACTCTGATATATTTAAATATCTTGAAAAGTTTTTAAATACCCAAAACACAATTCAACCCCCCTTCTTGTGTTTTCTCCACGCACCTTCACTCTTTGCCTCATTAGTGATGATAATGAAAGCATTCAGTGGGCAACAGTAAATGGTTTGTTAGATCAATATGAGGAGTTTAGAATGGAGGAAAATGAGAGTATTGAAGAGATGAACTTAAGGTTTCAAGCCATCACAAGCAAGCTTTAAGACTACAACAACAAACTCAGCAACAAAGAGCTTCTAAGCAAGTTGGTGAGAAGTTTGCCTCTGAATTGGAATGTAATTTCAAATACTATAGAGGAAACTGAAAACATCAACTCAATGAGTCCTGAATCATTGATTAATTTACTCAGAGTCCATGAATTGGCTCTGAAGGATATGCAAGAGTTGAAAGGTGAAGAAGCAGAAGCAGCAAGGAAAGGAAAGCAAGCAATTGAACATGAAGATCTTGTTGAAGAACCTGATGAAGAGTATCTTGAAAGGTTTTCAAGAAAAATTCATAGATGGTACAACTTCAAGAAGAATGGAGGAAGACTGGCTAAAGGAATGACAACATGGGATGTACTAGACAACTTCTCTGAAGATGAATCTGAAAGAGCACCAGGAGCTGAAGGATCAAGTTCTAAAGATGGTTCAGACTCTGAAGATTCAAGTTCTGATGAAAAGTCAGAATCTGAGAGCATAGACAGTATCCAGAGAACAGTGAATCAGGTATATTCTCATCTTCCCAAAGAAAAATTGATCAAGCATCTTGAGAAGACTTTACTTAAACTCTCTAATAGTCAGCAGAAGTATAAAAAGCTTAAAGCAGACTATGAGAATTTAAGTAAGCAAGAAAATCACTCTGAAGATCTTGTACAAAACGATTTTATCAAAACAAAAGATCTTAAGAATGATTATGATGTATGTTACAAACCCTTTGAGCACTCTTTTTCTCTCAAAGAGTATTGCAACACCAATGCTGATCAAAATAAAATTGTTTCCATGATTTGCAACCTTAAGACCAACAATACTAATGGGATTGGATACTCTAGTAGTAAAACACTAGAGGAACCAAGCTCATCAGTTATTGGTGGAAGCTTCTCACTCCCTAATCTTTACACTACATTTGTTTCTGATAGCACTCAGATGAAACAAATGAAGGATGAAGATTGGCAACTAACAGTCTAGGACCCTCAAGCAAGTGGGTACCAAGAGACAAAATAGTTTACTTTATGACAGGTGAAACTAAGACTTTGAACCTTCCAATCACATGGATGCATGTGAATGTGAATGGAAGAAGAGCAATTGTGCATAGAAGGCACATTTTTGAAGAGTCAGATGGAGAAGAAGATGAAATGGAATACATAAGGAGCAGGAGGGAACATGAAGAATTTGAAGCATGTGTTGAAGATGATAACAACTCAGTGTGGTGGAGTGATTGTTCAGGCTATGACACTCACTACACCTAAAACCAAGAGCTTCAAAATCAGGTAAGTAACTCTCATCTCCTGAATGACATTTCAGAGGAATAACATTCAAAGGTTGAAAATGTCTTCTTAGGACACAAAATGTTCAGAACTAAAAACCTTGAAAAATCATGTCTGAACACATTTTTCTTTAAAGGTCCTGAAAGACACATTTTCAGACTCTGAAGTATTTTGGATCTCAGCATCTGAAGTAGTCCAGACTCTGAGAAACTTTTCAACCTCTGAAGGACAAGCCTCTGAATAGGAAATGAATTGGAAACGTTTAAGTATTTTTACTGAAACGTTTTGGCGCTAAAAGAACAACACGTACACACGTTCTGATTGGTTTAAAACAGTTAATGATTAGTTCTTTTCTTTTTGATTTATCTTCTATGTGTGACTTAATTTGCCTTTAATCAAAACCACTAAATCACTTGCACACACTGCATCCTCACAACCTACACTTTCATTTTTCTCAAACTTCAGAAAAACCTTCTTTCTTCCAAAATTTAGCAAAACCCTAACTTTAGAAATGGCAGCATCCACATCGTCTTCAGATTCTCTATTTGCTTTTCCAAAGAACTTTCCTATCAATATCATTGCTTGCGAAGAATTATTCTCCACAGATTTGTCTCTAGAGATGGAGGGAAAATCTCTAAATCTGGTTATGGAACAACCAGTGGACTTTGATAGCTTGGAGAAGAATCACTTTGATGTCTTAAAGTTTTTTATTGAACATGATGGGAGCTTTAAATACATGGAGTTGCTAAATGGTCCTATCTATCCAATGCTAGTAAAGGATTTCTGGATCAGAAGTAAGGTGAAGACGGTTGAAGACTACAACAGGGAGCTGGATGCAAAGAAGAAGGAGAAGTTGGAGAATAAGGACAAGACTCCTCAAGAATTGGGAATGAGGATAGCTGAAGAAACTGAACTGCATTCTGTGGTTTGTGGATTTGAAGTAATTCTTACTGGTATTATCCATTCCAAATGAAGGCATATACCATACCTTTAGCCAAAGTGAAGCAAAGAATTCATAATTTCTAGTAAACATGACCAAGCTGTGCTACGCTAAAGGAAAAAGCTGTGAAAGCAATAAGGTGGGTGATCTGAAGCCTATTCAAAGAGTATTAGCCAGAATAGTTCTAGGATCAATATTTCCAAGAAGTGGAAGTACTGATCAAGTTTCTTGGGATCATAGGCACTTTGTCTATTTTCACACAAGAAAATTCAATTTGAACTGGGCAAAATACATCTTCAATCACCTCTGCAAAGCTGTAAGCGCTACTCAGAAGCAGTCTAAGCCAAATGTTCATGTCATCTACCCTAGAATCCTGAGTGAGATATTCTATCGGTGTGGAGTGATAGATGCAATTAAGGCTGCTGGTCATGAAAATCTGATTAGGGAAATCAGAGCTTCTACAATCTCTGCTCACACTCTCTCTAACATGAACTTACTAGCAGGAAAAGAAATACAGCCCTCTGATCCATTTGATCCTCTACCTCACTCACAAGATTCAATGGTAAAGAGATTTAAGATTGACATACCTCGTGTCTCAAATGGTATTGTCAATCAATACATACAACTGCTAGAAAGTCAAGGTGAAGGGTTTGAGATTGAAGAAGAAGAACTGAAGAAGAAGAGGAAGAGGCTGGTGAAGATAAAAATGGAGAAGAATGAAGATGCAAGAGCAGAGAGCAAAGGGAAGATCAAGTCCAAGGCTGGGTGATCAGTGCATTTTAATGCACTTTTTGATCACTCTGTGCTATGGCAATTTTATGAATTCTCCTGCTAATTTGGTATTTTTATCATGTTTTGTGTTTAGAGTCTAGTTTTGCTATTATTTATGTTTTGCTATTTATTTTCGTAATAAACAGTAATTTGACACCTTCTGATTGTGCAGACCATAACTTGAGCTACGAATATCGGATTGAGGCGCGGGAAGATGCGTTGGAAAGCTAAGAGAAAGAGCTACAACTTTCATGTTGAAGCCGAAAGCCAATTTGGAGCGCAAATAAGTCAAATAATTACGTTTATGTCCCAGACGTGATTTTAAATTACCAATTTTCAGCATAACTATATTTTTCGGCCCAATTGTTTTGTGGCCCGTTTTGCTTGCTTATAAAAACCCAAAATTCTGACCTAGGGCAGCTCTTACACTCTATTCACGAATTTGAAAAAAACCCTAGCAGCCACCACTTGAATGGAGAACTAATTCCTTTTATCAATCCGTTGGTTTGAGAAACTTTGATTCATTATCTTGAGGTTTGATTCTAATGCAATTTCAATTCATGTTTCTATTTCTTTCTCTGTAAATTTCTACTTATTAACTTGCAATTCGTTTATCATATTTGATGCTTAATTACATATAATTCGGTTTGCAAGTTTACGAGATTATTCGAATTAAGTTACCGCTTGTTTAATTTAATTCGGTTAGGAATTTACAGAGTCTACACACGCTTGTTGTTATAGGATTGATTTGAATTCACGTTTTTTAATTTATATTATTGATCGTGATTCTGTGCGCTTGTTTGCTTTATCATAATCAATTGAACGTTCTGTTATAAGCTTTTCAAACAGTTCGAATTCATATAAAACTAATTGACGCTTGATTAGTTAGTTTTATGATCAATCAAGGATAGAAACTGAAACGAATTTATTCTTTTGCCATGAACCTATGATAGATGATGAACGAAGTTAGATGAAACCAACGGATTGATTGCTTGCTACTTATTAATTTTCACGAATTATTATTTTCTGTTTCAACTATCGAAAACCCCCATAATTTACAGTTTTTGAATTGTTTCTAATATAGTTAAACTGATTGTGAGTCTTTGGGAAACGACCAAGGTTAACTACCTTGTACTACTTTTCTTAAAACATTATTTGATCACGAAACGACCGTGATCAAATTGGCGCCGTTGCCGGGGACTCAAAATTGTGTTTAACCATTGTTAGAACTGTCTGTTTTGTTACTGTACGCGCAAATAAAAAAAAACAGTAATAGGGCGTAGTTTGCATCTTTTTTGCATTCTCACCGCTCTATTACCTCAGAAAAAAATCAGGTTTCAAAGTCCCCTATTTTGGGACAAAATAATGGGACAGGACCCTCTCGGGCCCAAATTCATCATTTTTCTATTTTTAATGAATTATTTACTGTTTTCATAGTTTCAGAAAATTCCCAAAAAATTTGTGTCTTCCTTATTTTATTTAATTAGAATTATCGTGGTGTTTTTGTATTTTATTTTATTCAGTTTGACAGTTTTTCTGTTTTCCTCACCCATTTTCTTGTTGTAGGACATAGAATTACCATAATTGTGTTGTCACTTGTGCATGACCAGGTCTGCTGGAGACCTCAATCTGATTCCTCCTGATCCTGAGATAGAAAGAACTCTCCACGCACTCAAAAGGCTCAACCGAGCTAATAGTGTGCATCTTGGTGATATTGATTCTAACCCTATCTCTGATTCTAATTCTAATTCTGATTCTGATTCTGATTATTTCCATAATTTATTTAATTCTGATTCTGAACTTGAAAATCATAACATGGCTGAACACTTAAGCAGGATTGAGCGTAAAGGAGATACTTCTCCCATTCAGGATGACTTCCCTGATGAACAGTTGCTACTTCTACATGGGGTAACTCCTTGGTTTGCTGATATTGTTAATTATCTTGTTGCTGGTGTTTTTCCTGCAGGTGCATCTCAGACACAAATTCATAAACTAAAGAGTGATGCAAAGCATTATGTGTGGGACGATCCATATCTTTGGAAGTTTGGTAATGATCAGGTTATTAGGAGATGTGTCCCCGACTATGAGATTGAATCCATTTTGCATCACTCTCATGCCTCTCAAGTGGGAGGACACTTTGGTCCTCAAAGGACCGCGAGAAAAGTACTAGACTCAGGTTTTTATTGGCCCACCATCTTTAAGGATGCTTATGAGACTTACCGCACTTGCAAGGAGTGCCAAATAGCAGGTACAGCTATCACTCGTAAGAGTGAAATGCCTCAGCAATCTATGCTTTTTTGTGAGGTATTTGATGTATGGGGGATTGACTTTATGGGCCCCTTTCCTATGTCATTTGGATTTCTTTACATTTTACTTGCTGTTGATTATGTTTCAAAGTGGGTTGAGGCTATCCCCACTAGGACTAATGATGCTAGAGTTGTTGCAGATTTTGTCAGGTCTAATATATTTTGCAGGTTCGGAATACCCCGAACCATCATAAGTGACCAAGGCACTCATTTCTGTAACCGCACCATGGAGGCTCTGCTCCGGAAGTATGGAGTTGTGCACAGATTCTCTACTGCATACCATCCCCAAACTAATGGGCAAGCTGAGATCTCAAATAGGGAGATCAAACAAATTTTAGAGAAAATGGTGCAACCAAACAGGAAGGATTGGAGCCGCCGTCTAGAAGATGCACTTTGGGCTCAAAGAACAGCTTTCAAGACACCCATAGGGATGTCTCCTTATCGACTTGTGTTTGGTAAGGCATGTCATCTTCCTGTAGAGATTGAACACCGTGCTTATTGGGCGGTGAAGGGCTGTAATATGGAAATGCAAGAAGCAGGTAAAGAAAGAAAACTCCAATTACAACAACTTGAGGAGCTGAGGCTTGAAGCCTATGAAAGCTCTAGAATTTATAAGGAGAAAACTAAGCACTTCCATGATAAGATGATCTCTAGGAAGGAATTCTCTGTGGGCCAACAGGTTTTATTGTTTAACTCCCGCCTTAAACTAATGGCTGGGAAACTTCGATCCAAGTGGATTGGCCCTTTTGTTGTAACTAATGTTTTTCCTTCTGGTGCTATAGAAATAAAAAGTACAGGTAGAGACAAAGTTTTCAAAGTAAATGGACAGCGGCTGAAGTTGTTCCATGATTCTTCAATGCCTGAAGAAGCACCTGTTGAAGAGCTCTCCTTGGACGAGCCTTCCTACACCCCATTTGCTACACCTTAGCCCCTCGGGTGTGTTCCTTCCTTTACTCTCACTTTATGTTTATTATTACATTGCGGACAATGTCTGGTTTAAGTGTGGGGGAGGGACATTTTACATTATGTGTTTAAAAAAAAAAAATATACAAAAATAAATTTCATGAGTAGTCACATGTTTTAGGACTAGAGCAGTATAGCTGTAGGGTTGGTGAAATTTTTGGAAATTTTTGTTTTGATACTTGATATGATGATCTTTGCACCTAATTGCACAACTGCTGAAAACTTGCAAACTTAGTAATGGCTTGATAAGTCTTTAAAATACACAATCATTAGCCTAAGTTATCTGAGTATAGAATACAATGAGGAAGTATGATTAGGACTAAGTTTGGGGGAAAAGCGAGATTACTTGATTGTAGGATCATGGCTAGATTTAATGGTGGGACACTGCATTTCTTTTAAATAAAATAAAATAAAAAATTAAATAAGTTCCTGTGCCTAAAATTGGAGGAACAGTAAGACATATGTGGAGTTCCTGTGCCTGAAACTGGAGGAACAAATGCTGTGTAGGGTGCTCTACTCGGAGTAACAGGTTGGACTCATTACAAGTGAGATCCCGTCAGGTGAAAAGGTAGAGTGGCACCTAAAGCATAACTAAATTGAACTTAAGTAGTGTCCCTGCGTATAAAAGTCAAAAAGTCTGTGAGAACATGAAAAGTACAGCTTCCCCTCAAGCTGAAATCTGAACCCAAACTCTTAATTGTAGGAAGGAAAAAGAAAGCTTAGTATTCTGAATGTGTATTTTAGAGAAGGATCCTGTCATGACTCTGGTTGATAGTAATAGGCAGTACACACACGCACGCTTGATCATCATTGATAGTTGACATATAAAAGTTATACCAATCTTTGAAAAACAATCCAAGGCTTGTAGCTTGAATCTTAGGATGTGTTGATTACTTGTGATGTGATTTTCATTTCGAGTTTTGCACGGAGAGCAAAAGCTTAAGTGTGGGGGAATTTGATCAGTGCATTTTAATGCACTTTTTAATCACTCTGTGCTATGGCAATTTTATGACTTCTCCTGCTAATTTGGTATTTTTATCATGTTTTGTGTTTAGAGTCTAGTTTTGCTATTATTTATGTTTTGCTATTTATTTTCGTAATAAACAGTAATTTGACACCTTCTGATTGTGCAGACCATAACTTGAGCTACGAATATCGGATTGAGGCGCGGGAAGATGCGTTGGAAAGCTAAAAGAAAGAGCTACAACTTTCATGTTGAAGCCGAAAGCCAATTTGGAGCGCAAATAAGTCAAATAATTACGTTTATGTCCCAGACGTGATTTTAAATTACCAATTTCCAGCATAACTATATTTTTCGGCCCAATTGTTTTGTGGCCCGTTTTGCTTGCTTATAAAAACCCAAAATTCTGACCTAGGGCAGCTCTTACACTCTATTCACGAATTTGAAAAAAACCCTAGCAGCCACCACTTGAATGGCGAACTAATTCCTTTTATCAATCCGTTGGTTTGAGAAACTTTGATTCATTATCTTGAGGTTTGATTCTAATGCAATTTCAATTCATGTTTCTATTTCTTTCTCTGTAAATTTCTACTTATTAACTTGCAATTCGTTTATCATATTTGATGCTTAATTACATATAATTCGGTTTGCAAGTTTACGAGATTATTCGAATTAAGTTACCGCTTGTTTAATTTAATTCGGTTAGGAATTTACAGAGTCTACACACGCTTGTTGTTATAGGATTGATTTGAATTCACGTTTTTTAATTTATATTATTGATCGTGATTCTGTGACGCTTGTTTGCTTTATCATAATCAATTGAACGTTCTGTTATAAGCTTTTCAAACAGTTCGAATTCATATAAAACTAATTGACGCTTGATTAGTTAGTTTTATGATCAATCAAGGATAGAAACTGAAACGAATTTATTCTTTTGCCATGAACCTATGATAGATGATGAACGAAGTTAGATGAAACCAACGGATTGATTGCTTGCTACTTATTAATTTTCACGAATTATTATTTTCTGTTTCAACTATCGAAAACCCCCATAATTTACAGTTTTTGAAGACAAGACCCAACCCAGAAAGAAAACTGCTGAAGGCTCAATCAAGGACAACTTAGGTAATGTATCTATGTCTACACCTGCCATTGTAAACACTCAAGAAATTCAACCGACACCATCATCAACCCAACCCAGAAATTCACCTCTACATTTTCTTGAAAAACCTTAAGGTGGTGAATTATCTTGTCCAAAAATAACCAAAAATCCTGCTCATAACCGAATCACCCATTCACCCTCTGAGCAGACTCAGAACCTCACTCCAAACACTATCCAAACAAGTCCTGAAGACAATCTCACGATAAAACAAATTGTGTCAGGACGTGTTCATTCAGAACCTCCCATACCAAAAATAATCCACACTAAACCACAGCCCTCATCTGAACCTATCCAACCACAACCTGAACAACAAAGTACTGAGGAACTTGAACCTCATTCTGATGTTTCAAAACATACTGAACTTGTTGATTCAGAAGATATCCAACATTCCTCACCATCAAACCATGTTGATGATATGGTCCGAGAGCTTCATGTAGATGATTTTCATCTTAAAGCTTTTGATCAACAGCAACAACAACCTCAATCATCACCTCAACACACCTCTTCACCCTCAAACTCTGAACCTCATCCAACCAACTCAACTAACCCTGAAATCTTTGTTGGAACAAAATATGTGTTAATACACACCCTTAAGTTTTGATGATAACAAAGTATTAAATGGACAATTGATGGTACTAATGTTTAAATTAAGTGCGGGAGAATTCAACGTTTAATCAAGAGCACACTTAATTTAAACTCTGATGAAACCAATGGAAGTCTGAATAATTAGAGTCTGAAAGAGTTCAGAAGCTATACAAAGTTCAGAAGCTCAAAGTAGATCAGAAGGTCTGAAGGTGTTTAGGAGCTCAGAGGAGTTCAGAAGCTCAAGGATGTTCAGAGGCCTACAAGAGTTCAGAGGCTGTCTGCTAGTCATGAGTCATTCAGAGGATGAAGACGTTCAGAAGCTGAATTACAAAGAACTATCAGAGGCCAACCATTCAAAGACCAATCAGACACCAAGTTATCAAAGGTTAATCAGAAGCAAAGGAATTCCCCAGTCATCAGAGGGCTACATCAACTACAACTTATCAAGCCTGATGATTTGTTATAAGGTCAACTAAATTGCAACGGTCACAAAGGATGTGATCCCTCTCTCTAGGAGCTAGTTGTACCTTATAACTGTACTATTGGACAAACAGTAAAGGTGAAGCTTCTCTGCAAAGGAAGACGTGGCTTTACTCAACGGATCTTCAAAGACTACAACTGTCCATTTTACAACAGGAATTTCTCCAACGTCTCAATGTCTTTCTCAACTCATATAAATATGCCAAAGAAAGAATTGATGACTAGCGCTCTTCATTAGAAAATATCTCTCAGAAGAAAGTGAGAACCTGCATTGTAATAGATAATATCTCTCAAATGAAGTGAGCATAGAAACTAACTTAAGCCTCTGAAGTTATTATGTTTGTAATAAGTTTAAGCTTACAAGTTAGTAGTAAGTCTTCTGCTTAGTGTAGAAGCAACAAAGTCTTCTGCTTAGTGTAGAAGCACATAAGTCTCAATCTTAGTGATTAGAGCATGAAGTCTTGAGCCTGAGTGCTTGAGCAAGGAAGCCTCTGATCTTGTGTGATCAGAGCAAGGAAGTCTCTCTGTCTTGTGTGACTTAGAGCAGGAAGTCTCAAGCTTGTGTGCTTGAGCAAGGAAGTCTTTGATCTTGTGTGATCAGAGCAAGGAAGTCTCTATGTCTTGTGTGACTAAGAGCAGGAAGTCTTGAGCTTGTGTGCTTGAGCGTAATCCTCGTGATTATAGTGAAACTCTCTTGGAAACAAGGGGACTGGAGTACTCTCAATTTGTGAGGGGAACCAGTATAAATTGTTGTGTGTTGTTCTCTCTCTCACTCTCTCATTTACTCGTTCATCATTCATAACGCCATAAGTTAATTGTGTGAACAATCCGCTGTGCTTTAAAGACTCTGAAAAGGTTTAAATATCTTGGAAAGTTTTTTAAATATCCAAAACACAATTCAACCCCCCCTTCTTGTGTTTTCTCCACGCACCTTCAATCTTGAGTGAATGTAATAGTTTGATTAGACAGATACATGGTCTTCCTGAGCTAAGACATTCTGACATATCTTCATCTGAACTTGTTGCACAATGGGTGAGCTTGTCTGAGGATTTGGTAAAGAAGCTACGTAGTCTTCAGGAGGTTGATGTTGAAGAACTGAGGAGGTTTGACAAGGGGAAAAATAAGGTGGTTGAAGAGGTCATTCAGAATAAAAAGGACACAGCGAGGAATCACCCTGAATCCTCTACTGAAAGAAACAGCAATCTGAATGAATCTGCTCAAGGAGATCTAAGGAGCAACCAAGAGCATCTACGAAATCCAGTTTATGAGGCTGAACTTAAAGAAATCAGAGCCGAAATGGGCAAGTATATGGGGATGATAGAGAAAGTTAATGGAAACCAAACAGAAATCTTGAATGCATTAGCTTCTCTCTGTAACCAACCACAATAAACCCTTAGGATTTCTTTGAACGCTTATGTGTTTATCTGCTGTTTAATGGTTTGATTAGGCACAACATTAGGTTCAACTTGTGTATATATTAATTTGTTTTTATATATTCATCATGATTATCTGAATAGTTATATGTCTATGTTGGTTCTGTTTGGCATTTTTATTTGATTTAATTCTGGAAATGACTTTATTTCTTAAACAAACAAATCTTGGACAATCAATACTTCAAACTCTTGAGCTCTCATTTATAAAATTTGATTTTCAATAAGTACAATATGTGGCATTCTTAAAGAATCAAATTACATAACAAGAGAAGAAATATAAATAAAAAATCAAATTACATAACAAGCCAAAGTAATGAGTTTTATTTCATTGAGAACTTAAGTTGTGGACTACATATCAATTTCCTAAAGACTACTTTCTTGAAGCCTCCAAGGGATGACCTTGGAAAAGGAACTGATATTCTTGAAGAAACCATGCATCAGTTTGGTTTCCTTCAGGAATGTCAGTTTGCCCTTCTTAGGCTATGGACTTCAGTTTGATTTTCTTCAGGAATATATGTCTTCAGAACTTAAAACAGTCAGAGTCCAAAGAATTTTCTTCAGACTCTGAACTGAGTTCTTCTGTAACAGACACTGGCTTTGTTTCCATTGGTCTCTTCTTATAATTTCTCCTATCTTGACTATCTCTCGCTGAAACTACCTTCTTCTTCTCTGAGCGTTTCATTTTTTCTCTCAAGAGATCTATCAATAACCTAAGATTATTCTGTGTGAATAAAATGACTAGGTATCTCTCTCCTTTTATAAGCATAATTCAATGGCCGAGTCTTAAATGCGTTCAACCACTCCTGATTTGACGGCATTGAAAGTTGAAATTTCTATTAATTGCTTATACTACCTTTTTGATAATGACAAAAGGGGGAGAAAGAATATTGGTAAATCAATTGTTGGAAGAAGCGAAATTACTTGGCTTTTTATGGCTTTGTAGTGCTTCAGAGAGAGAACGTAGGAGAGTGGTCAAAATAGTAGCATGAGGTACATGCTTTGATATGACAATCTGATCCTTGAGGATTTCCAAATATTGTACTAAAAGAGCTCTGAACTGTTTTCAATTTTTTGTTCAGGCTCTGAGCTATTTTCTTTGAAAAGATTTTTTTTTAAGCTCTGAACTGTTTGAAAATATTTTGAACTCTGAAGCTGTTAATGATAACCATCAGAACCAAGTGTGTGTGTGTGTAGACGTCTCTAAGTTCCTCTGATCCTATTTGTCATTCAATTTAAATATTGCTTCATCTTGCATCTGCATTAAGGGCTTAATTTCAAGGAGAATGCATTTATTAATTGAAGTTTATTATTCATAGTTAGTTCTTGAGTAAGGGTGCAACTTTATTCAAAGATTATCACACTATGAAAAGAAGAAGCTTGCAAACCTTGTTCTTTATATAGTGAAATATGAATAATTTAAGTCATATAATAAAGTATTTCTGAAACTGATTAAAATTAACTATGGATACAAAATAGGGGGAGCTTACAAACCTAACCCTATGGTTTATCAGACTTAGGGGGAGCTTGCGAAACTCAGAAGCCTAATGTCAACATAGCTGATTTTTATAAACAACAATTGTATTTAATACTTATGTTTGTCATCATCAAAAAGGGGGAGATTGTTGGAACAAAATATGTGTTAATACACACCCTTAGGTTTTGATGATAACAAAGTATTAAATGGACAATTGATGGTACTAATGTTTAAATTAAGTGCAGGAGAATCCAACGTTATATCGAGACCACACTTAATTTAGACTCTGATGAAACCTATGGAAGTTTGAATCTTTACACTCTGAAAGAGTTCAGAAGCTACAACGTGGTCAGGAGCTAAACAAAGTTCAGAAGCTCAAAGAGGATCAGAATGTCTGAAGGAGTTCAGAAGCTTAGAGAAGTTCAGAAGCTCAAAGATGTTCAGAGGCCTACAAGAGTTCAGAAGCTATCTGCTAGTCATGAGTCATTCAGAGGATGAAGACGTTCAGAAGCTGAATTACGAAGGACTATCATCAAGACCAATCAGACTCCAAGTTTTCAAAGGTTCATCAGAAGCAAAGGAATTCCCTAAATCATCAGAAGGGCTACATCAACTACACTTATCAAGCCTGATGAATAGTTCTAAGGTCAACTAATTACAACGGTCACAAAGGATGTGATCCCTCTCTTTCTAGGAGCTAGTTGTACCTTATTATTGTACTATTAGACAAACAGTAAAGGTGAAGCCTCACTGTAAAAGAAGACGTGACTTTACTCAACGGATCTTCAAAGACTACAGCTGACCATTTTACAACGGGAATTTCTCAAACGTCTCAATGTCTTTCTCAACTCATATAAATATGCCAAAGAAAGAATTGATGACTAGCGATCTTCATTAGAAAACATCTCTCAGAAGAAAGTGAGAATCTGAATTGTAATAGAAAATATCTCTCAAATGAAGTGAGCATAGAAACTAGCTTAAGCCTCTGAAGTTATTATGTTTGTAATAAGTTTAAGCTTATAAGTTAGTAGTAAGTCTTCTGCTTAGTGTAGAAGCAACAAAGTCTTCTGCTTAGGCCTCGTTTGGCCCGGCTTATTTTCCACTTTTCTACTTCTTTTTAAAAAAATTAAAGAAGTAAAAAATTGTTTTTGACCCTATTTCTACGTAAAATAAATAGAGAAATAAAGTAAAGAAGTCAAAAGCAATGAGAAATAAGGTCAAACATAATTTTTTACTTATCTATTTCATTTAAAGAGAAATAGAAAAGTAGAAAATAAGCCAGGCCAAACGGAGCCTTAGTGTAGAAGCAAGAAAATCTTCTGCTTAGTGTAGAAGCACATAAGTCTCAATCTTAGTGATTAGAGCAAAGAAGTCTTCTGCTGAGTGTAGGAGCAAGGAAGTCTCTCTGTCTTGTGTGACTTAGAGCAGGAAGTCTTGAGCTTGTGTGCTTGAGCAAGGAAGTCTCTGATCTTGTGTGATCATAGCAAGGAAGTCTCTGATCTTGTGTGATCAGAGCAAGGAAGTCTCTCTGTCTTGTGTGACTTAGAGCAGGAAGTCTTGAGCTTGTGTGCTTGAGCATCTGATTGTAATCTTAGTGATTATAGTGAACTCTCTTGGAAACAAGGGGACTGGAGTACTCTCAATTTGTGAGGGGAACCAGTATAAATTGTTGTGTGTTCTTCTCTCTCTCACTCTCTCATTTACTCCTTCATCATTCACTTAGCCGTTAGTTAAATTGTGTGAATAATTCCGCTGTGCTTAAAGTCTCTGATAGATTTAAATATCTTGAAAAGTTTTTAAATATCCAAAACACAATTCAACCCCCCCCCCCCCCCCCCCCCCCCTTCTTGTGTTTTCAAGGCAAACTCCAACACATAACATTATATTTATATATGCAAGGGGCCACGAATATTGGTCATTTCACTTTAAGGGTGGAAGTTTTAGTCACTAGATAACTTAATAAAAAAAATATTTAGGCTTAAATATTCAAAAGTGGCATATTTTTACACATGTGCCACTGTTGACCGGTCCAACATAATGACTCATCATATAATGCCTTAAATCGAAGAAATTGCCCTTAATGTGTCAATAAACAATTGAAATTACATTCTTGTCCTTCTTCTCTAAAAATATGGATGAAAATTAAAGGGGGAATGGAAAGGATCGAGGGAAACCTCTAGACTGCTAAAATGGCTACTCTGCCATCTTTAACTCCCTTATTCATCATCCTCATCTCAATATTGCCCCACACTAACAGGGAGGGTGATGTGTTTCAAATTCGAGAATTATGTTTCAAATAACAACTCAAACTCTTATTCTTTGTCTACTTTTTATTGTCCATCTTAATTTTTTGAGATTTGTGAATAATATATTTTTCGGAATTTTTTGGTTGGGATTTATCAATAATGGGTAGGATCTTCGAGTTAATTGTATGAGTTTTTGGTTTGATTTTCTTTTTCTGAAAATCAATTGTTCATGTTCTTAAAGCTTAAGTTTTTTTCTTCCAGTTGTGGAAATCCTTTAAGGGTTATTTTTCTTCCATTTGTCTAAAAGAAATGCGATATGGAGATTCTACTTTTAGAGTTCACAGTCTGATTTTGTTATTTTTAATTGAGGTATAAGGGTGTTTATGGGTTTGAAGATCAAGATCTGGATTTTTGAATCAAGCTAGCTCAGATTCGCGTTTGATTATGATGAATGTTGTTGTCACCATTGTTTCCATATTCGTAAAGACGACGATCCCGATCTGTGATGATGAATTCACGTTTGAAATTTTTAGGTTTTTACTTTAAGGAGAAGATGAGAGCAAAGAAAAAGAAGAATAACAAAATATAGGTTTAGGATGCTTAGGAGCAAAGAAGAACAAATTTTGACACTGCAAATTATGAGTTTTTTTTCAATGAATTTGGGAATTTAATATTTCAAGGATTTCATGAAGATACAAGTTCCATTTTGACATAAGGGTATTTTTGTCTATCCATAACAAAATTATACGAGTCATCAAGTGAGATACCTAGTCAACAATGCCACATGTACAAAAACATGACACAACAACTAAAAAAATGGGCTCATGGACTATTTTAAAAGTAAATTGAAAGTGCAGGGTCAAAATAAAATATTTTTGAAGTCCATGAACCAAAATGCAAATGACATGTAAGTACATGGGCCTTTTGCATATTTATGCCTAATATTTATTGCATTTCATATGTTATTTTCTAAGACTTTGTTTGGGTGATAAAAGAGAGTGAAAAGAAAGAATGTTAAATGAAAGAAAGTTGATAGAAAACGAATGGAAAGTGAAAAGGTTCTTGATAGAAGTTTTGAATATTTCTTCAAATAGCGCTCATTTCAATCATACATTCATTAGTTGCTTCATTCTTCAAAGACATCTATTTATATGAGAAAATAGATACGTTGTTGAAATTTTGGCACCAACTGGGACAAATGTTATGACAGAAGTTAAAGCACTTGTCGTATGTAACCAGTCGTAATGCTAAGACAAATGCTTCAGCGTGTGTCCACAGTAGCGAATAATGAACAATTAAAAACAACAGACAATAAACGAAAATAACACAGAGTATTGTTAACCCAGTACGGCGTAAACAACGACCTACTCTAGGGGCTACCAAGCCAGGAAGGAATCCACTATAATAGATCTAGATCTAAGCCCTCAGCAAACATACAAGTTTACGACTTATCTCCTAGACTCTACCCGTGCTAACTCAACCTAGGAACTCCTAAGTTGAGACCCTGTCTCATTTCCTTTCAATCACACACCTTGTGATTATGACAGTAATACAATCAATGTGGTTTCACTCACAAAAAACAAACCGTCTCCGTACTTAAAAGCTTAGGAGAAGTTTCACAAATTACAACACAAACAGTCCTAAGCTTGCATCAAAGAGATACAAGAAAGACTCACAATACACAAGACTCAAACCCTAAAACTATATTCTTCAAATACGGCTTCAGTCCACTTTTAGGTTTTTAGTCTTCATATATATATATATATATATATATATATATATATATATATATATATATATATATATATATATATGACCTGAGTTAGCATGGGCTAGGTCTTCATCTTGGGCTTTAAACTTCAGCTGATCTTTTGCAAAGTCCAACACACACGAAATGGAAAGAATCACTTGTTTCCATAAATGGCGTAGCATATTCTGGAAATACTTCTTGGTGCAGCCGCCTTATAAACCCTTGTTTAAAACGTGCATCTTGATACACAAGAAAGGCGAAAATATAGCTTCAGCGAATGTTCTAAGATACGGCGCGCAAATAAACATTATTTACCGGCATGATAGATGTTGTACCCACATGCCACGTCATCTAGTCCAACATCTTGCTAGAACTTGTTTTTGCAAAATGAGGCCAACATACAAAACACCAACAATCACCCCATTTGGCAAATTTTGGCTAAAACAAGCTAAGACAAGTTCTAGAGAGATGCAGTACATACCTTCCTTCAAGAAGATAATACATTGCCACGCTATTTTTAAAAAGAGATCTTCAAGAAGTAAACAGCGAACACACAACATCAGAGGCACTTGAACAACGGAAACAAACAACTGGCCTCATAGAGTACAAGATAGGAGAGAAATAAACTCTCACACATTAAGCATACACATAAGCGCCATACAGTTGCACTAGGGAAAAATAAATTCCCACATATATGAATCATCATAGGAAAAATAAATTCCTACACCACTGAGAAAAATAAATTCTCAGATATCAAGTAAAAGTGGAATGACATCTGTCACACACAACAAGCATAAAAAAAATACTACTCCCCCTGATTTCATGCATATCACACAGTATAGAATGCTTCCCCTCAACAGAGCATACATAAACATAAAAAGTACTTGCTCCCCCTTAAGCTTTGCACACATAGACATACAGAAGGTATATCATGTGTCACATCATCATCACGATCAGAACAGATACTACTCCCCCTTTTTAGCCATAATTTTGACAAACATAAACTTCATGCATAGAAAAGCAGAACATAAGTAGCATCAGTGTACCATTATTACAGAGACTAGTAGCACATGCAAGTGCACAGAATATCCTGGGCATATCCCTCAAAATAAAGTCAAAGAAAAATAAGCATGAACAGAAAACACAAGAGGAAAAACATCATTCAGAGAGGCTTTCATCAGAGCCCTCAATCACAGGTTTACCATCACTAGCATCATCATCATTATTTGCAACATCAACATCCTCAAGCTCCAAAGCCTGGATAACAGCTTCCAGCTTCAGCTTCTGGTCTTCCAACTTCTGCCTCTGGTCCTCTAACCCTTTGCAGGTAGCTTTCAGCTCTGCAATAATATCCTTCTTTGTCAGCACTGCAGATGTCTTATGGACAGATGTTGCAGCAATATCAGGAGCATGTGACCCTTCAAACAACTTATTGTGCAGAATCAATGGAACTTTCCTACTCATTGGAAAATCAGAGCTCCTCAGAATGCCAGGTTACTGGCTAAGAATAATACTGCATAACAGAGATGGAAAAGCAATAGGCTTCTTGATGGCCATACTATCAGCATGCTTCAAAGTCTGATTAAAGATGTAAGTACCATAATCATACTTTGTCTTGGACCCTATAGTGTAGATGAGCCTTGCCAGATCAGTAGAAATGTCAGAAGTATGCACAATAGGTACCCAATTCACAGTACCAATTTTGTACAGACAGGAAAACTTCACAGTCAATTTACTGGAGGACACCTTTTTTCCCTTAGGCCATTGTTTCACACTGCCATTAGTAATTGCCTTGGCCAGTTCATTATCAGTTAATTCCACTTAAGGGGTCTTGTCATCATCTCTTCCCAGAAAAGTATTGATCACAGATGGGGAGAAATTTACACAAAGACCACACACAAACACTTTATGATACTCAGGAATCTAGGGATTATCACAATCTTCATGAACATTAACAATGAATTCCCTCACAAGTTGTTCATAGCAATCACCCATACCCCAAACAGTCTTGATCAAACTAGCTTCCTTAATCAAGCTCACAATTTCAATCCATTCCAGAGCTTCTTTTCCAAGCTCTCTCTTTAGAGCAACTCTTCTCTGGACAACATATTTCCATTTTCCCACAAAGCTAGGGAGATGGAAAGAGATATTATCAATGGCAACTTCAGGAACATTGGTTGGTACCTTCTTGCCACCCACACTCTTTCTACTGACAGAAGCCCCGCCAAATGCTTCACCTTTGGTTACAAACACTTCTTCCTCAAAGTTAGAATCACTCTCAACAGCCTTTCTTTTCAACTGTTTCTTCTGGACAACAGGAGTCTCAAAATGACTTCTAGGCCTATGAGGGCCATACATGGTCTTCTTGGCAGGTTTCTTCACTTGTTCAATAGCTGGAGCCTTGGGTACAGATGGTACAACTTTCTTAGACTGGCTTCTCAGCCTCTTAGCTACACTAGAGCCATATTTCTTCACCAAAGGAGTAAACAGAGAATCTGTCTCCTCCACGTCAATCACATTTTTCTCAGCCACCATAACTTTCTTACCCTTGTCAGTTACGCTCACATTCTTACCACCACCAGCCTCATCCTTATCAGCAGACACACTCTCTTATTCCTCAGACTCACTAGAAGAACCTTCACTTTCACTCTCCTCGTCAGTCTCTGTCTTTTCACTCTCATCAGACTGAGAGCTCACAACAGTATCCTCAGCCAGCACAACATTATCAGATTTTCATCTTCAGTACCTGTCTTATCAACATTTTGAAAACTAAATCCAGAATCAGAACATACATCCGCAGTAGTATCAGGATGACAAACTTGTTGGTTCAAAGATGCTGGAGCATCTCGCGCAACATCTGACTTTGGAATAGGATCATAATCATTAACAGATTTCACCACTTCTTCAACAATATTCCTAGTTTTCTCAGTCTCAACACTAGGGTTATTCTCAACAACAATGTCACCAGCATTAGGAATCACATCAGAACTCTTCACAACATTTAAATCAGGTTCACCTAGGGTTTCAGTTTGCCTAGTTTCACCTAAATCTTTCTATTCTACTGGTTTCTCAACAATTTATGTATCAACAGCACCAGAATCAGATGGTATAGCATTTTTACCTTTTAAATCATGGCCATAAGCATCAACATTTGCCTTCGCATCATCTGACTTGAACGAATTCTTAGAGAAATACAAATCAGTCCTAGTGAGACCGATTGTTGCCGTCGATTCACCTCGTTTCCTCTTTGGCTTTGATTTCGAACTTTTCAAAGACATAGATGGAGACAATTCACCAGCTTTAGCAATTTTCTCCTTCTTCACAACACTCTTTGATCGAGTCAATTTGCTTTTTGACTCCGAAGCATGCACAGACATTGGAGAAGCTTCGAGTTGAGTGGTATCATCACCGACATTGGATTTTGAACGTGTGCTTCTGCGTTTGGTAGGAGTAGACGCTTCAACACCAATGTTCTTGATCAGCGAAGTTCCGGTTGATTGAGACATGATGATCTTGTGATTTTTGCTACGATTAGGTTTTGGTATGATGAAAACAGAGATATTTGGCGCGAAGTTAAAGGTGCAGGGATTTTGAAAGAGGAAGTTGGATAGTTGATTGCGTGTGGAAAAGTAGTTTTGGCAAGTGAATAAACCACTTCCTAAATAAGCGTGCACAACATATATGGGGGAGAGAGAAAATAACTGTTGCACACTTCCCACACATTAACTACTACAAATCCTCATGCAGGCAAATTCCCTTAGATTCTCAAATTGATTAGCATCCAATGCTTTTGTAAATATATCTGCGAGTTATTCTTCAGTAGCAACATGCTTCAAAATTACCACCTTCTCTTCTACTAGATCTCTAATAAAATGATGGCGAATATATATGTGCTTTGTCCTACTGTGTTGTATAGGATTGTTGGAGATGTTAATTACACTAAGATTATCATAGTACAATGCCATAACATCTTTCTCAACATTATACTCCCTTAGCATCTGTCTCATCCAAACCAGTTGTGAACAGCTACTCCCAGCTGCAATATATTCAGCTTCTGCAGTTGAAAGAGACACACAATTCTGCTTCTTACTAAACCACGATATCAGATTTTCTCCTAAGAAGAAACAACCTCCAGAAGTGCTTTTCATATCATCAGCACTACCAGCCCAATCTGCATCACAATACCCAATAAGTTGTGAGTTGTCGCTATGTGAATACATCATGCCATAGTCACATGTGCCACTAATGTACTTGAGTATCCTTTTCACTTGGGTCAAGTGACTCATATTTGGATCAACTTGGTACCTTGCACAAACACCCACTGCAAAGCTAATATTAGGTCTACTAGTTGTAAGATATAAGAGACTCCCTATCATACTTCTATAGAGACTTTGATCAACACTAACACCCTTCTCATCTATTGTCAACTTCAAGTGTGTAGGTGTTGGAGTTCTCTTGTGGCTAGCACCTTCCATCCCAAACTTCTTAACAATATTCTTTGAATACTTACTCTAAGAGATAAATATTGTTTCATCCATTTGTTTTACCTGGAGTCCAAGAAAGAAGGTTAATTCACCAACCAAACTCATCTCAAATTCTGACTGCATCTGTTTGATAAAATGCTCCACCATCTGGCTTGACATCCCACCAAACACTATATCATCAACGTAGATTTGAGCTATCATCAGTTTTCCATGTTCCTCTTTCACAAACAGTGTTTTATCATGTCCTCCTTTCTTGTAGCCATGATTGGCCAAGAAATTCAGTCAATCTCTCATACCAAGCTCTAGGGGTTTGTTTCAGACCATATAATGCTTTCTTTAACTTGTAAACATGATCAGGAAGATTCAGATCAACAAAACCTTTTGGTTGTTCCACATACACCTCTTCATTTAAGTACCCATTGAGAAAGACACTCTTTACATCCATCTGGAAGAGTTTAAATTTCATAATACAAGCAACACCAAGTAATAGTCTTATGGACTCCAACCTGGCAACTGGTGCAAAAGTCTCATCAATGTCTAATCCTTCTACTTGAGTATATCCTTGTGCCACTAACCTTGCCTTGTTTCTTGTAATAGTTCCATTTTCATCAGATGTATTTTTGTAAACTCATTTGGTACCTATTACATTCATGCCTTTTGGTCTAGGAACTAAATCCCAAACCTCACTTCTCTCGAACTGGTTCAGCTCTTCTTGCATGACAATAATCCAGAAATTATCAGTGAGAGCTTCCTTGACATTCTTTGTTTCTATTTTTGACACAAAGCAGGAGTTTGAGATTATACCTTGATTTCTTCTTGTAGTGATACCTTCCTTTGGATTACCTATAATCAGATCCTTGGGATGATTTTTCTGGACTCTGATAGAGGGTCCTTTACTAGCTGGAGCAATAGTAGTATCAGGAATAGGATTATCAGGTGTTACCTCAGATTCTTCTACACTTGCAGTCTCTTCAGGCGAATATATGAATGGTCCAGCATATGTCTCCATATTTGTCTTATGGTCAGATGGTACATCATCTATCACCACATTTATTGATTCCATCATCACTTGAGTTCTGGAGTTATACACTATGTAGGCTCTGCTGTTTGTAGAGTAGCCCAGAAATATACCTTCATCGCTTTTGGGATCCATTTTCCTCCTCTGTTCTCTATCTACCAGAATGTAGCACTTATTTCCAAACATGTGAAAGTATTTAATAGTAGGTTTTCTCCCTTTCCACAATTCATACAAGGTAGTTGTAGTTCCAGCCCTTAGAGTAACACGATTAAGAATGTAGCAAGTTGTATTCATGGCTTCAGCCCAAAAGTGTTGAGGAAGTTTCTTTGAGTGTAGCATGACTCTAGCACATTCTTGTATAGTTCTATTATTTCTTTCCACTACACCATTTTGTTGAGGTGTAATAGGAGATGATAACTCATGCCTGATTCCTTCAGCAATACAAAACTCAGAGAATTTTTAGTTTTCAAACTCTCTTCCATGGTCACTTCTGATTCTGACTATTTCACTCCTTTTTTCCCTTTGAAGTTGTTTACACAAATCCTTGAACGCAAGAAATGTATCTGACTTTTCTTTTAGTAAATTGATCCATGTGAATCTTGAGTAGTCATCTGCAACTACAAATGCATACCTTTTACCACCTAGACTCTCTACTTGCATAGGACCCATTAAATCCATATGTAGTAGTTCAAACACCGTTGAAGTAGTCAGATGATGCAGCTTGGGGTGTGGCATTTTTGTCTGCTTTCCAATTTGGCATGCACCACAAATGTTGCCTTCTTCAATCTTTAGTTTAGGTATACCTCTTACTGCATCTTCAACTATGACTTTCTTCATACTTCTCAGATTTAGATGACCCATTTTTTGATGCCATAGTAGCGAATAATGAACAATTAAAAACAACAGACAATAAACGTAACTAACACAGAGTATTGTTAACCCAGTTCGGCGTAAAGAATGACCTACTCTAGGGGCTACCAAGCTAGGAAGGATTCCACTATAATAGATCTAGATCTAAGCCCTCGGCAAACATACAAGTTTACGACTTATCTCCTAGACTCTACCCTGCTAACTCAACCTAGGAACTCCTAAGTTTGAGACCCTGTATCACTTCCTTTCAATCACACACCCTGTGATTATGACAGTAATACAATCAGTGTGGTTTCACTCACAAAAAACAAACCGTCTCCATACTTAAAAGCTTAGGAGAAGTTTCATAAATTACAACACAAATAGTCCTAAGCTTGCATCAAAGAGATACAAGAAAGGCTCATAATACAAAAGACTCAAACCCTAAAACTATATTCTTCAAATACGGCTTCAGTCCACTTTTAGGTTTTTAGTCTTCACACATACACACACACACACACACACACACACACACAGATATATATATATGACTTGAGTTAGCATGGGCTAGGTCTTCATCTTGGGCTCTAAACTTCAGCTGGTCTTTTGCAAAGTCCAGCACACACGAAATGGAAAGAATCACTTGTTTCCATAAATGGCGTAGCATATTCTGGAAATACTTCTTGGTTCAGTCGCCTTATAAACCCTTGTTTAAAACGTGCATCTTGATAAACAAGAAAGGCGAAAATATAGCTTCAGTGAATCTTCAAAGATATGTCGCGCAAATAAACATTAATTACCGGCATGACAGATGTTGTACCCACATGCTACAGCATCTGGTCCAACATCTTGCTAGAACTTGTTTTTGCAAAATGAGACCAACATACAAAACACCAACAGTTGTAGAAGAGTTTCGTTGTAGATAGACAGTTGTAAGATGATTATTGATTGAAGTATGAAATTGAATTTCTGTTCTAAAAGAGGTAATTCAATTTCACTACTTCGTCTTTGTCACCTTACTCCACCATTTGAAGTAATGCTTCACTTGATGATAAGGTTGAAAATAAGAACGTTGTAGAGGTGTTATCCTTTATCCATTAGCTGTCATCTATCAAAGAATATCCTAGAAGCTTTGGATTTATCAGATCAAAACATTCTGTAGAAACAAAGCATGCTTCAGGACTAGTGAAGCTTTATCTTCTGAAGGGCTTGATAGTCTAGCTTTTGAATGACATGAGACTTTAGCATCTGAAGGTCTTTAGAGTTAGATTCTTCAGAGTCAGCTTCTTCAGAACTTTACATAATCTCTTCAGAGTTGGCTTCTTCAGAATATGTTGAACATTAAGAACTTTGAAAAAATTTCTTTGTACTAAACAAATGTGCTTCAAATAAAACTTTATCCATATGAAAATTTGCACACTTGGTTAAAATTATTAGTACCACCAATTGTCTATTTAATACTTTGTTATCATCAAAACTTTTAAGGGTTTCTTTAAAGACTCATTTTATTCCAAAAATCTCCCCCTTTTTGATGATGACAAACATAAGTATTGATAACTCCATTATTACACACTAAAAGTGACATAATTCATGGGAGTTTAAGGATTTTTTATAGCAACTATAGTGAATAAACAAGAGGAATATGCATGGCTCATGAGAATACTTGGGAAGCAAGGAACGATGAACTTAGAAGGAATTCCTAAGTGATTTGATAGTAGCTTCTGGTACCTGCGCGTCGCGCAGAAGGTTGTGGCGCGTCGCACAGAAAGAAGAGGTTGTCCTCAGCTTGGTATCAGATAATGGCGCATCGCGCAGGAGAGGTCGCGCGTCGCGCAAGAGGATTAGAGGTGTAGCATGGTTTCCAGGGACTAGGTGCTAGGTGCTTTCTAGGGACTCATAATGAACACCACATACTTAACTTCATCTGATAAATCAAAATGGATTTTTGGACAATGCTTCTTAACTTTTGATGATAACAATGTATAAGAGAACAGTTGAGTACTCTAACGTATGTGCAAGTGTGCAGGACGGTAGATTAAAAATCTACTTCTGATAGTACAAATCAGCATGTGAAAGACATGCTTAACGCGTTACAAAGTCAACGCTAAATGACAAAAAGTCAACTCTGGTAACTAACAAGTTCTCAAGACTAGCATGCTTATGAGAAGAGTCAACAAAAGTCAAGTTCTGAGCAAGGCACTTTAAGAGAATCAAGAGCAAGTTCTGCTTTTGAAAACAAATTTTGAAGCTGAAGCGAGATTATGAAGGATTCAAGTTTCACCAAGATTATGAAGTGACAATATCAAATACTGTACTTTTCTGAAGAGTGTGCTCATAAGACTAACACATTTGTCCTCTTGCTCAAGAATGTTAATACCTTGATTTTCTCCAAGCATTTTGTCTCTGTTGCATTAAATGCACACGTCAAGCATGCTCATAGTCAACGATGTTTCAAAGAGTTCATTTTCAAGAAAGCTACAACAAATCAAAAGGAGAAATGATTTCAACGTTCAAGTTATAGCTTTCAACGAACCTATTCTAGCGGGCAAAGTCTTCATCAGTGGCTCTATTCATCTATCATATTTATATGGGACTCCGAGCAACTTGAAGACTTACAACCCTATAGTACAATTTCTAAAATCTTACAAGCTCACAACTCTCTGTTAATATCTGTGAAGCAAAAACACTTACATTTATTCTTACAAACTTGTATCTTGGAATATCTAAGTAGTTTAGACACAATACTAGCCCTATATTCCTCAACTAGCCTTATTTAGGAATTTTTTCATTCATCATAGTAAAGGAAAATTGCTCTTTAGGCCTCCAACATTGCTCCCAAGCCCAAAAAAATCCAAAAATACCCCTAAATTTGATCCTAGTTTGTTTTGGATTATACAATATGAAATCCTTTAATTTCAGAACATACATTCCAAAATTGCTTAAAAAATTGTGGTGCATGCTACATTGTGGAATGAAAGAGAAACAAGTGTTAAAATCATTAAGAAATAAGTGTTGACACATAAACGAGGACATGGAAGAGAAACAAGTGTTGTCCATACAAAACCTTTCTTTTATGAACCAACAACTTCTCACAAACACTCCTACACCAAAGATTTTCTTTTTCTGAACCAACAAATTCTTTCATTTTCATTTTCACTTGTAAGAACCCTAACATTTCTTCTTATTTTCTTATCTTCTCTTATTTTTCTCCCTTTGATCGGTGAAATTAAAGAACATGTTTGTTGTATCTCTAGCAACGGCTCCACCACCACATCATGTCGAACAAACAGTGCCACAAATTGGAAATTTTCAATTAAATTTTTTTTAAAAATGCCACGTCATTTTATTTTATTTTTTTTACTCAAATTTTAATTTTTACATGTTTTGTTCAACTTCATCTTCTCCATAGCACCAAAACACGCTCTCTTCTTCTCCATAGCACCAAAATTCAATTTTCTTCAACTCCATCAATTTGTTTGATCTCTCCTTCCACTCCTCCATTCTTCCATTCGTTTTTGTTGTTTTTGCTTCCTTCCTATATTTTGTTGCATCTGATCTAATCAATTTCAATTTTTTTTGGGATTTGGGTTCTTGAATATGGGAGGTAGCAAGTGTTCTTCGTATGCAAATTCAAGTGGCGGTGGCAACTTCAACTTACCCAGGTGTGGGTGTGGCATTCCTATGAAACTGTTGATTTCAAACACCAATTTTAATCCCAAGAGAAAATTTTGGAAGTGTAGAAATGTTGGGGTAAGTTAATATATTTTCTCAATTTTTTTGCTTCTTTGATTTGAAAAGTTGTTGATTAATTGTTTGTTTCAGTTGGATGGCTGTGAATTGTTTGTTTGGGATGATGAGCTTGCTGCGGTTGATGCTGCAAATCCAAAATCAAGGTATGCAACAAGTTGCAAAAACTGTGAAAGCATGAAAGAGTTTGGAATGGAGTTTGGAAGGGAGCTTGGTAGGGAAATTGGGAAGGAAATTGGGAAGAAGTTTAGTCAATTTATAATAGGTGTTATCATGGTGTGTGTTGTGTTGTTTGATGTGATACTCAAATCCATGTAATGAGTTTATCATGGTGTGTGTTGTGTTGTTTGCTAGGAAGAAGTTTAGTCAATTTGGGTTATGTTCTTTTTTTTTGTATCAAAACTTTATCATCTAATGTAATTTGGGTTATGTTCTAATTATTGTATCAAAACTTTATCATCTCATGAAATGGTTTTAAGTATTGTTGAGTTATTGCTAAGTATTGAAATGGTTTATCATGGTGCAAAGAAGTACCAAATAGTCTAACCTCCTGCAGGCGGGAAATAGTGTATGTTTGTTGCAAAGGTTTGTGGTCCATTGTCTACTATGTCAAAAAGCAAAAATGAAAAAAATGAAAAACATGAAAGTTCAAAACTGCAAGGTTTGTGGTCCATTGTCTATCATGTCTCGTCTTCCCTATGCACAAACCAATAGATCCACAAGTGGCACTGCAACAAAGAAACTAGGGTATTGCGGCAGTTACATGTGAGCAATTGTCATTACTACAAAATAAGCACATAATGTGCAATTGTCATTACAAACTTGGCACATGATGTGCAATTGTCAATACTACAAAATAAGCACATAATGTGCAATTGTCATTACAAACTTGGCACATGATGTGCAATTGTCAATACTACAAAATAAGCACATAATGTGCAATTGTCATTACAAAATAAGCACATACATAGTGCTGAAATTTAACACAACTTAACATAAATTTAACTAACAGACATTTAACACAACTTAACTAACAAACATCACTTTTTCTTGCTCATGTTTTTTCCATCAGTTTCATTGATCACTATAGGCTGTGTCTGACTTGAACCAACACCAGTCACAAGTGTTTTGAATGAGTTCATTTTAATCCTCTCACTTGTTCTCCTCTTCATTCCATGGTACAAAGGTTGATGATGATCACCCTTGCGCTTCTTTGATTTGACTGGCAGCTTCTTCTCAATTACTTTAACATCTGGTATTGAGGCCATAAATTCATCAGGGATATCACCAAATAGGTCTTGGCTAGCAACTGCAGAAGGTTGGCTAGCACATGCAGGAGGTTGGCTAACACTTGCAGGACCTTGGCTATCACTTGCTTTCCCATTTGATGGTTTTCTCTGCATCCAAAGAAGTATAAGAATATTTAGTAAAGTATATGAATAATCAAAACAAAGTAAAACAAGATCAAATTGTATTTACCTTTCTATTCAAAGCATTTGGATCTTGTGGTAATTTGCATGACCCAGCATTATGCCCAGGATGTCCACATGTAATACAATGATATTGACCCTTCCTAGGTTTTCTCACACCAGCTTCATCAAACTCTCTTATCCTCAGTTTCCTTGGTCTACCAGGACCTTTCTTATACAAAGGTGGTAGAATGTTTTCCTCAACACCATCAGGTGGTTTAGGCCACATATCAACACCATTGATTGCACTTATAGCAAAGCCATAGCAAGCTGCATACTTCTCTCTTGAATAACAGTTATCAACATAATCTAATGGGTCATTTCCTTGATAGCTTATTGCTGTAACAGCATGCCTACATGGTATACCTACTAATTCCCAAAAATTGTAGGTACATGTTTTCTTAGCAGTGTTAACAATAAATTGTTGCCCATTAAATTGATGTGCAACCTGAAATTCTTCAGGAATAACCCAAGTAGGTTGCCAATACCCGGTCATACTAACCTCTTTTTCTAACCTCCTTTGAGGCATTGGCAAGATCCTATGTGGCCAGTTAGCTAACTTACTAACAGAAGCAGAAGTTCTATTCATTAGATAATTCCTAATCCATTCACAAAGGGTTAAAATGGGTTTGTCTCTAGCAACTAAAATGGTGGCATTAAATGATTCAAACAAGTTATTCATCAACACATTGTTGGAATAAAATATGTGTTAATACACACCCTTAGGTTTTGATGATAACAAAGTATTAAATGGACAATTAATGGTACTAATGTTTAAATTAAGTGCAGGAGAATTCAACGTTAAATCAAGAGCACACTTAATTTAGACTCTGATGAAACCTATGGAAGTCCGAATAATTACACTCTGAAAGAGTTCAGAAGCTACAACATGGTCAGGAGCTAAACAAAGTTCAGAAGCTCAAAGAGGATCAGAACGTCTGAAGGAGTTCAGAAGCTCAGAGAAGTTCAGAAGCTCAAGGATGTTCAGATGCCTACAAGAGTTCAGATGCTCTGCTAGTCATGAGCCATTCAGAGGATGAAGACGTTCAGAAGCTGAATTGCGAAGGACTATCAGAGGCCAACCATTCAAAGACCAATCAGACTCCAAGTTATCAAAGGTTCATCAGAAGCAAAGGAATTCCCCAAATCATCAGAAGGGCTACATCAACTACAACTTATCAAGCCTGATGATTTGTTCTAAAGGTCAACTAATTGCAACGGTCACAAAGGATGTGATCTCTCTCTCTCTAGGAGCTAGTTGTACCTTATAACTGTACTATTGGACAAACAGTAAAGGTGAAGCCTCTCTGCAAAGGAAGACGTGGCTTTACTCAACGGATCTTCAAAGACTACAGCTGTCCATTTTACAACGGGAATTTCTCCAACGTCTCAATGTCTTTCTCAACTCATATAAATATGCCAAAGAAAGAATTGATTACTAGCGATCTTCATTAGAAAACATCTCTCAGAAGAAAGTGAGAATTTGCATTGTAATAGAAAATATCTCTCAAATGAAGTGAGCATAGAAGCTAGCTTAAGCCTCTGAAGTTATTATGTTTGTAATAAGTTTAAGCTTATAAGTTAGTAGTAAGTCTTCTGCTTAGTGTAGAAGCAACAAAGTCTTCTGCTTAGTGTAGAAGCATATAAGTCTCAATCTTAGTGATTAGAGCATGAAGTCTTAAGCCTGTGTGCTTGAGCAAGGAAGTCTCTGATCTTGTGTGATCAGAGCAAGGAAGTCTCTCTGTCTTGTGTGACTTAGAGCAGGAAGTCTTGAGCTTGTGTGCTTGAGCAAGGAAGTCTCTGATCTTGTGTGATCAGAGCAAGGAAGTCTCTGATCTTGTGTGATCAGAGCAAGGAAGTCTCTCTGTCTTGTGTGACTTAGAGCAGGAAGTCTTGAGCTTGTGTGCTTGAGCAAGGAAGTCTTTGATCTTGTGTGATCAGAGCAAGGAAGTCTTTGATCTTGTGTGATCAGAGCAAGGAAGTCTCTATGTCTTGTGTGACTAAGAGCAGGAAGTCTTGAGCTTGTGTGCTTGAGCATCTATTGTAATCTGTGTGATTATAGTGAACTCTCTTGGAAACAAGGGGACTGGAGTACTCTCAATTTGTGAGGGGAACCAGTATAAATTGTTGTGTGTTCTTCTCTCTCTCACTCTCTCATTTACTCTTTCATCATACATAACGTCATAAGTTAATTGTGTGAACAATCCGCTGTGCTTTAAAGACTCTGAAAAGGTTTAAATATCTTGGAAAGTTTTTAAATATCCAAAACACAATTCAACCCCCCTTCTTGTGTTTTCTCCACGCACCTTCAATTGGTATCAGAGCTCCGGTTCTGTTGGTAAATCACTTAACCGTGAGACAGTCAAGATCCAAAGGAGAAAACCACCATGACTCAAAACATGGATGATTGGAAGCAGAAGTCATATCAACAAGTTGCTGATCTTGTCAAAGAAATTGAAGATGGACAGAAATTAAATGAAGATCTGAGCAACAATCAAAATCCTTCCACATCTGGGGTTAATCAAACTTCTAGTATTGATTCTACAACTACTACTCTTTGCCTCATTAGTGATGATTATGAAAGCATTCAGTGGGCAACAGTAAATGGTCTGTTATATCAATATGAGGAGTTTAGGATGGAGGAAAATGAGAGTATTGGAGAAATGAACTCAAGGTTTCAAGCCATCACAAGCAAGCTTGAAGACCACAACAACAAAGAGCTTGTAAGCAAGTTGCTGAGAAGTTTGCCTCTGAATTGGAATGAAATTCCAAATACTATAGAGGAAACTGAAGACATCAATTCAATGAGTCTTGAATCATTGATTGATTTACTCAGAGTCCATGAATTGGCTCTGAAGGATATGCAAGAGTTGAACGGTGAAGAAGCAGAAGCAGCAAGGAAAGGAAAGCAAGCATTGAAGCATGAAGATCTTGTTGAAGGACCTGATGAAAAGTATCTTGAAAGGTTTTCAAGAAAAATTCAAAGATGGTACAACTTCAAGAAGAATGGAGGAAGACTGGCTAAAGGAATTACAACATGGGATGTACTAGACAACTTCTCTGAAGATTAATCTAAAAGAGCACTAGGAGCTGAAGGATCAAAGTTTGAAGATGGCTCAGACTCTGAAGACTCAAGTTCTGATGAAAAGTCAGAACCTGAGAGCATAGACAGCATCCAGAGAACAGTGAATCAGCAAGTGGGTACCAAGAGACAAAATTGTTTACTTGGTTGCAGGTGAAACTAAGACTCTGAACCTTCCAATCACATGGATGCATGTGACTGTGAATGGAAGAAGAGCAATTGTGCATAGAAGGCACATTTTTGAAGAGTCAGATGGAGAAGAAGATGAGATGGAGTACATAAGGAGCAGAAGGGATCATGAAGATTTTGAAGCATGTGTTGAAAATGATAACAACTCAGTATGGTGGAGTTATTGTTCAGGCTATGACACTGACTACACCTAAAATCAAGAGCTTCAAAATCAGGTAAGTAACTCTCATCTCTTGAATGACAATTCAGAGGAATAACTTTCAAAGGTTGAAAATGTCTTCTTAGGACACAAAATGTTCAGAACTAAAATCCTTGAAAAATCCTATCTGAACATATTTTTGTGTCCTGAAAGGTTTGTTTTCAGCCTCTGAAGTTCTTCAGGTTTCAGCATCTGAAGAAGCTCAGACTCTGAGAAACTTTTCAACCTCTGAAAGATAAGCCTCTGAATAGGAAATGAATTGGAAACGTTTAAGTATTTTATACTGAAACGTTTTGGCGCCAAAGAGACAACACGTACACACGTTCTGATTGGTTTGAAACAGTTAATGATGGTTTGTTTTCTCGTTTAATTTAATGTATTGTGTGCCTTAATTTGTTTTACTGTTTTGAACAAAATCATTTAAATACTTGCACACTTTACACTATCTCATCCCATTTTGTTGTCTTCAACATCTCTAGAACAAAACTCTTTCTCTAGCTTTAGCAAACTCTTCACCCTAACCGTCTGTAATGGCATCTACTTCTACATCAGTTTCAGACTCCTCGTTCACTTTTCCTAAAAACTTCCCGATCAACACCATCGCCTGCAAGGAAATGTTTTCTACAGATTTGTCTCTTAAGATGGAGGGAAAATCTTTGAACCTGATTATGGAACAACCAGTGGACTTTGATAGTTTGGAAAAGAATCAGTTTGATGTTCTAAAGTTCTTCTTTAATCATAAAGGGAGCTTTAGATACATGAATCTATTAAATGGTCCAATATATCCTACTCTGGTAAAAGATTTCTGGATAAGAAGCAAGGTGAAGACAGTTGAAGATTATGATAAGGAGCTAGCTGCAAGAAGAGAAGAAAAGGTTGAAAATGAAGACAAAACTCTTGAAGAATTAGGTTTGAGAATCGTTGAGGAAACGGAGGTGCACTCTGTTGTGTGTGGATTTGAAGTAATTCTCACTGCTTCAAACTTGGCTAAAGTGTTATCCATTCCAAATGAAGGATTCTACTACACCTGTGGTCACAATAAAGCAAAGAAGTCTGAGTTTCTAAAGATCATGACAAGACTGAGTTACGTCAAAGGAAAAAGTTGTGAGAGCGACAAGATAGATGATCTGAAGCCCACTCAGAGAGTATTAGCCAAGATTATGTTGAGTTCTATATTTCCTAGTAGTGAAAGTTCTGACAAATTGTCATGGGATCATAGACATTTTGCTTATTTTCTCTCAAGGAAATATGACTTAAATTGGGTTGAATACGTCTTCAAACACCTATGCAAAGCAGTGTTGAGCACTCAGAATCAGGACAAGCCTATTGTAAATGTCATCTACCCTAGGATACTTAGTGAGATCTTCTATCAATGTGGGGTGATTGACATAATCAAAGCTGCAGGTCATGACTGCTTGTTAAGGGAAATCAGAGCCTCCACAGTATCTGTTCATACAATTTCTCACATGAACTTGCTGTCAGGACATGAGATACAACCTTCAGATCCCTTGGTGCCTCAGTCTCACTCAGGACCTTCTTTGGTGAAGAAATGCAATATTGATATACCTACTACCTCTAGTGGTATCGTCAATCAGTACATTCAACTACTAGACAACTCAGGAGAAGGGTTTGAAATTGAAGAAGAAGAATTGAAGAAAAAGAGAAGAAGGCCAGACGAAGCTGCAAATGAAGGAAGACATTCAGACTCAAGAGGACACAAAGAGGGATCATCCTGAATCCTCTGCTGCAAGAGAAAATATTGGGCAAGACCTTAGGGAAAGGTTAGCCTCAATAGTGGACAATCTGAATGTACCTCTTAAGACAGTCTGAGGGGTGATAAAGGCAATCAACAACATTTGAAGAATCCTGTCTATGAAAGTGTTATCAGAAGGTTTGAAGACAAAGTGGACAAGATTATGGGATTGATGAAAAAGTAGATGCTAATCAGAAAAATATCATGATAACCCTAACTTCTATCTATAGACAACCTCAACATTAGGATTATCTTGATTTCTTATATGATTTCATAAACTGATTAATATTTTAAACACATTAATAGGATAGAGTTTATATGGCTATATAATTTCCATTTCTGTGTTAAGTCTAGTCTGATTAGTCATTATGCTTATATGTATGTTTTGATTAACAATATCTGATTGATTGTTTTATTTGCTTGTTGAAACTAAAAATTCTCTTTCTTAAACAAACAAATCTTGAACAATCAATACTTCAAACTCTTGAGCTCTTACTTGTAAAATTTGATTTTAAATAAGTACAATATGTGGCATTCTTAAAAGATCAAATTACATATCAAGAGAAGAAATATAAATAAGAAATCAAATTACATAACAGGCCAAAGTAATGAATTTTATTTCATTAAGAACTTGAGTTGTTGACTACATATCTATCTCCTAAAGACTACTTTCTTGAAGCCTCCAAGGGATGACCTTGGAGAAGGAACTGATATTCTTGAAGAAACCATGCATAAGTTTGGTTTCCTTCAGGAATGTCAGTTTGCCCTTCTTAGGCTATGGACTTAAGTTTGATTTTCTTCAGGAAGATATGTCTTCAGAACTTAAAACAGTTAGAGTCCAAAGATTTTTCTTCAGACTCTGAACTGAGTTCTTCTATAACGTACACTGGCTTTGTTTCCATTGGTTTCTTCTTATGTTTTCTCCTATCATGACTATCTCTTGTTGAAACTACTTTCTTATTCTCTGAGCGTTTCATTTTTCTCTCTCAAGAGATCTATCAATAACCTAAGATTATTCTGTGTGAGTAAAATGACTAGGTATCTCTCTCATTTTATAAACATAATTCAATGGCCGAGTATTAAATGTGTTCAACCACTCCTGATTTGACGGCATTGAAAGTTGAAATTTCTATTAATTGCTTATACTACCTTTTTGATAATGACAAAAAGGGGAGAAAGAATATTGGTAAATCAATTGTTGGAAGAAGCGAAATTACTTGACTTTTTAGGGCCTTGTAGTGCTTTAGAGAGAGAACGTAGGAGAGAGGTCAAAATAGTAGCATGAGGTACATGCTTTGATATGACAATCTGATCTTTGAGGATTTCAAAATATTGTACTAAAGAGCTCTGAACTGTTTTCAAATTTTTGTTCAGGCTCCGAGCTATTTTCTTTGAAAAGATTATTTTTAAGGCTTTGAACTGTTTGAAAATATTTTGGACTCTGAAGCTGTTAATGATAACCATCAGAACCAAGTGTGTGTGTGTGTGGACGTCTCTAAGTGCCTCTGATCCTATTTTGTCATTCAATTTAAATATTGCTTCATCTTGCATCTGCATTAAGGGCTTAATTTCAAGGAGAATGCAATTATTAATTGAAGTTTATTATTCATAGTTAGTTCTTGAGTAAGGGTGCAACTTTATTCAAAGATTATCACACTATGAAAAGAAGAAGCTTGCAAACCTTGTTCTTTATATAGTGAAATATGAATAATTTAAGTCATACAATAAAGTAATTCTGAAACTGATTAAAATTAACTATGGTTACAAAATAGGGGGAGCTTACAAACCTAACCCTATGGGTTATCAGACGTAGGGGGAGCTTGCGAAACTCAGAAGCCTAATGTCAACATAGCTGATTTTTATCAACAACAATTGTATTTAATACTTATGTTTGTCATCATCAAAAAGGGGGAGATTGTTGGAACAAAATATGTGTTAATACACACCCTTAGGTTTTGATGATAACAAAGTATTAAATGGACAACTGATGGTACTAATGTTTAAATTAAGTGCAGGAGAATTCAACGTTAAATCAAGAGCACACTTAATTTAGACTCTGATGAAACCTATGGAAGTCTGAATAATTACACTCTGAAAGAGTTCAGAAGCTACAACATGGTCAGGAGCTAAACAAAGTTCAGAAGCTCAAAGAGGATCAGAACGTTTGAAGGAGTTCAGAAGCTCAGAGAAGTTCAGAAGCTCAAGGATGTTCAGATGCCTACAAGAGTTCAGATGCTCTGCTAGTCATGAGCCATTCAGAGGATGAAGACGTTCAGAAGCTGAATTGCGAAGGACTATCAGAGGCCAACCATTCAAAGACCAATCAGACTCCAAGTTATCAAAGGTTCATCAGAAGCAAAGGAATTCCCCAAATCATCAGAAGGGCTACATCAACTACAACTTATCAAGCCTGATGATTTGTTCTAAAGGTCAACTAATTGCAACGGTCACAAAGGATGTGATCTCTCTCTCTCTAGGAGCTAGTTGTACCTTATAACTGTACTATTGGACAAACAGTAAAGGTGAAGCCTCTCTGCAAAGGAAGACGTGGCTTTACTCAACGGATCTTCAAAGACTACAGCTGTCCATTTTACAACGGGAATTTCTCCAACGTCTCAATGTCTTTCTCAACTCATATAAATATGCCAAAGAAAGAATTGATTACTAGCGATCTTCATTAGAAAACATCTCTCAGAAGAAAGTGAGAATTTGCATTGTAATAGAAAATATCTCTCAAATGAAGTGAGCATAGAAGCTAGCTTAAGCCTCTGAAGTTATTATGTTTGTAATAAGTTTAAGCTTATAAGTTAGTAGTAAGTCTTCTGCTTAGTGTAGAAGCAACAAAGTCTTCTGCTTAGTGTAGAAGCTCTTCTGCTTAGTGTAGAAGCAACAAAGTCTTCTCCTTAGTGTAGAAGCTCTTCTGCTTAGTGTAGAAGTAAGAAAGTCTTCTGCTTAGTGTAGAAGCATATAAGTCTCAATCTTAGTGATTAGAGCATGAAGTCTTAAGCCTGTGTGCTTGAGCAAGGAAGTCTCTGATCTTGTGTGATCAGAGCAAGGAAGTCTCTCTGTCTTGTGTGACTTAGAGCAAGAAGTCTTGAGCTTGTGTGCTTGAGGAAGGAAGTCTCTGATCTTGTGTGATCAGAGCAAGGAAGTCTTTGATCTTGTGTGATCAGATCAAGGAAGTCTCTATGTCTTGTGTGACTAAGAGCAGGAAGTCTTGAGCTTGTGTGCTTGAGCATCTATTGTAATCTTTGTGATTATAGTGAACTCTCTTGGAAACAAGGGGACTGGAGTACTCTCAATTTGTGAGGGGAACCAGTATAAATTGTTGTGTGTTCTTCTCTCTCTCACTCTCTCATTTACTCTTTCATCATACATAACGTCATAAGTTAATTGTGTGAACAATCCGCTGTGCTTTAAAGACTCTGAAAAGGTTTAAATATCTTGGAAATTTTTTAAATATCCAAAACACAATTCAACCCCCCCTTCTTGTGTTTTCTCCACGCACCTTCACACATCACATTTAGGATAATAACTAAAGGCATGCTTACACCACATTTTTGTTGGAATATCCTTAAGTCAGTCCCAGGCCTTCTTATCAAATGCTTTAAGCTCACTCATTTTTGCTTCCCATGCTTGATAATATGTAGCTTTTGCAGCTCCCATCATCAGACCCCTTATCAGTGTGCCACCACCAAACTTTTTCTTGAAATTTGCATAGAGATGTCTGAGGCAAAGTCTATGCTCAACTCTCTCAAACATCTCTTCAAATACAGCAACCAAACCCTACACAATAAACAAACCATGACAAATATGAAATTGATTTAAGAATGTTCAAATAATGTAATAACAATAAATATATTAACTAACCAACTAACCTTTTGTTGATCTGAAATAAAGACGAATCTATTGTCTTGTCCAATATTCTCCATCATGAGTTGAATAAACCACCTCCAGCTCTCTTTAGTTTCAGTTTCCACCACCCCAAAAGCCAATGGAAAGTATTGATCATTTGGGTCTCTACCAACAACTATCAACATCTCCCCTCCATATATAGTCTTCAAATGACAACCATCCACACCAATAAAGGGTCTACACCCATTGATAAACCCTTTTTTGCTCCCATTCAAGCAGAAATATAATGACCAAATCTAGGGGGAAGTGTGGGAACAGGTCTCTCTGCAAGACCAATCACAACAGTATTTTCCTTGCACACCCTTATGAGTTCATCAGCATATCTCCTTAAAAGACTATATTGTCTATCAGAATCTCCTTCAATTATCTCAGTAGCATATTGTTTTGCTTTCCATGCTGTATTCTTACTAATTCCTAATGCAAAATGGGTCCTCATGTGTTGTGCTATATCCCTCAGCCTCACTTTTGGAAATGTTTGCATTAACTTCACAACCTCCTTTGAAACCCACTTTGAGTTGGCTGTTTTATTGTATAGAGTCCTAATACATGAGTGGGTGAGATATTGCTCTTCTGTCTTTATAGCAAAAGTGTGGTCCTGCCCCACTCTAGAGCACAACATATAAAAACCACATTTTCTTGCACACTCAACTCTTACCCTATCACCCTCATTTTTCACCCAATCAATTGGACACCCTTTTAATGCTGACCAGTCACGTATAGCCTCCCTAAAGTCTTTAAGAGAATTAAATTCCAAACCAGTTTTCCATTTATACCCCTTGTGAATATCACCCTTTTTATATCTCTCCACTTTAGGACCACTCTCATCATCACTTGCATCTGGGTCTGAACTACATAACTCTTCACTCTCATATTCATCGTTTTCAAATTTAGTATCACCACATCTAATAGAACTAACAACCATTTTCATGTTTTCTTCAAAGGTTTTCTCATCATGTGGATTTTTTACAAACCCATCATCAAGTCCTGCAACTCTTTCATCCTCACTATCATCAAGTCCCTCAACCTCATCACTATCATATTCAATAAATCCACTCCCATCATTCTCATCATCCTTATGCTCAACATACAGTTGGCCATCACCTGGACCACCAAGGATACCACAAGCAACCTCATAGAAATCATCATCACGATTCACTTGCCAAAACCCCTCATCCTCATTAAAATATCTACTCCACACTTTAAAACTGTCTTGTTCATAACCCCAACCCATTATTAAGCTATTGACACGAGACTTAGTAAAATTATCCATATCTTCCCCATCCACCACAGTTTGTTTCCCACCTCTGTAAATTTTTTTGTTGTTTTCCTTACAAAATTCACCCCCATGGTTGAAAACAACAGAGAATACATTGGAAAAGCTGAAAATCAAAAAAATAATTTTTTTTAGCATCACACACATGTCACTATCCCCTCCAAATCCCCACCCATACAAACATAGGAAAACTACACACAATCCAAACTACACCCAACACTAAACAACAAACATTGAAAAATTCATCCATGTGACAAACAAGATAACTTAACAGTTGCTACAAAACAATGAAAAGAAGATAATCAGTTGCTAAGATATTAATTAATAAATCAGAAACCTAATAAAAAATTGGGATCTCGTAATCGAAATGATGAGTAGAGTAAAGTAGTAGTGAAGTTGATCGAGAACTTACGAGTAAAGAATATTGAAGCATAAAACTTTTAGATTTTTCAAAAATAGAAACTTACCTTTCCTCATCAACCAGTTCTTCATTCTTCTTCGTCGTCGCTTCCTTCTTCACCATAGGTTTCGTCTTCACCTTTGCATGCTTCGTCGTCTTTGATTTCGTCTTCGTCTTCTCCGTATTCGCCATCGCCGTTTTCGTCTTCTTCGATTTCCTTTCGTGCAGCCGTTTATGATTTACCCCCCTGGAAAACTAACCCTAGGTTATAAAAAACGTGTAAAAATTAAAATTTAGTATAAAAAAAAATCATTAAATGACGTGGCATTTTAAATGTTTTTTATTTTTTTTAATTGAAAAGTTCCTACGTGGCAGCCCCACGTGGAGATTCAGTCTGCCACGTGGGGATTCTGTGACAGTCAGTTGCGGTGTGAATTTGAGGGGGGAATCCAAGAAACCATATTTTGTAAGGGGAATCTAAACGAAATTTTTTCCAAGGGGGTAATACAGAACTCGCCTACTTTGCAAGGGGGTAAACACCATTTTACCTTAAAGAAAAAAACTTAAATTCATTTTTAGAAGATAGGTTCCGAAATAGAGAGTTCAGAAGCTAACTTCCAAAATACTCGTTAGTTTGGGGGGAGCCCAAGAGCATTTCGGGGGGCCAAAAGAGCAAAATTCCAGTTAAAGTGATGTTGGTCCATTCTTGTATTGTCCGGGCTTTGCTCAATTGAAATGAATAAACACTGAACAAGAAAAAAAAAGAGAAAAAACTCCACTCCTTGGTGAAATTCCAATCATGCTTCCTGCTAACCGTATCAAATTCCACAACAACACAAGCAAGTGAAATCCTCCAAACATATTTTCTTTCTCTCCAACCTCCCTCCCGCCAATTGAATTTAATTTCCCTCCTTCAATTCCCAAACCCTAACCCCTTTCTCCCCAAAAAATCACTCAAACCTTAGGGTTTCACTTCAACCATGCCTTCGCTACTTTCTCCTGGCAAAATCCACAAACTCCAGATCGAGAATTTCAAATCCTACAAGGGTTTCCAAGATATCGGTCCTTTCTATGATTTCACCGCCATTATTGGCCCTAACGGTTCCGGCAAGTCCAACCTTATGGACGCTATCAGTTTCGTTCTTGGCGTCAGAACCGGCCAACTCCGTGGTGCTCAACTCAAAGATCTCATTTACGCATTTGATGATAGAGATAAAGAACAGAAAGGTCGTAAAGCTTTTGTTCGTTTGATTTATCGACTTGCGAACGATTCTGAGATTAAATTCACTAGAACTATTACTTCTGCTGGAGCAAGTGAGTATCGTATTGATGATAGTGTTGTTACTTGGGATGTGTATAATGCTAAACTCAAATCGTTAGGGATTCTCGTTAAGGCTCGCAATTTCTTGGTCTTTCAGGTTCGTTTAAAACTCAATTTCTTTGCAATATGTTGATGATGCTGTTTGTTTAATTGTTGAATATGCTGAAAAGGGTGAAATTGTTGTTTTAGGGTGATGTGGAATCTATTGCGTCTAAGAATCCGAAGGAGCTTACAGGTCTTATTGAGCAGATATCTGGATCTGATGAGCTTAAGAGAGACTATGAGCAGTTTGAAGAAGAAAAAGCTACTGCCGAGGAGAAATCGGCACTTGTTTATCAGAAGAAAAAGACAATGGTTATGGAGAGAAAGCAGAAGAAAGAACAAAAGGAAGAGGCAGAGAAACATCTTCGATTGCAAGATCAATTGGTAACTGTGTTTGCTTTTAATTTATGTTCGTTTGTGCGTAGTATAGTTAATAGGAACATTATTGATAATAGACCCATTATTTATGCTGAGGAGAGGGAATAAAAAGAAGGAAAATTCCTTGGTACCCTCAAGGCAAAATCAATTCAAAATTTAATTTAAAATAATTTAATATAAAACTATGACATGAAATTATATGATTGTATATTGTTTACATAACCAACAAAACTCAAGAAGAATTGCTTATAAAAGGGGGCAGGATGAGTGTGAAGTGGAATTAGTGGGGTTGAGTATCAGGGCGGTTTTCCATCTCAAAGGGGGTGCTCTCCATTTGGGAGATTCATCTCTATCTGTTGTCATTTATTGTTTCAGTTTTTCTTGTATAGAGGATTATCCTTCAGATGTCATCTTTGATACAGATTAGTCTTATTTCAGTTTAATTTCTTATGTTGGATCTATTAATTTCTTGCTTCACAGCATTTCCCACTTCATATTTGTTTAGGAATTATGATTGCAACTATCATTATTTCATGCATTTTTTTTATTTCCCCTTCAATTTCTCTCTTGATCTTTATCCCACTGCTTTTGGTGAAATAATCAAATATGTGTTTTGTTTTTTCACTTGCAGAAATCTATGAAGAAGGAACATTTCTTGTGGCAGTTGTACAATATAGAAAATGATATTGTTAAAACAACCGAGGAACTTGAAACTGATAAAAGAAGTCGTGAAGGTGTTATGGAAGAACTAGAAAATTATGAACATGAAGCCAGTAAAAAGAAGAAAGAGCAAGCCAAATATATGAAAGAAGTTATGCTACGTGAGAAGAAAATAACTGAGAAAAGCAACAAACTTGACAGGACCGTGAGTGTTTTTTCCTACATTTTCAATTCTAGCCATTGGAATTTTCACATAGGCTGTTCCTTTGCTATGCATTTTAAACATTGTTGCTTTTGGTCATATTTAATGTGAATTATGGAAAAAACCGGATTAAAATTTTCAGTGTCCAAGTTTTGAAAATGGCTTTGTTAATCTAGCTATAGTTTGAGTGGTACAATAAGACTACAGTTTGAATCCTCCCCTCTGAACTAACAGTGCCCAACTCCTTTAGACACAAATGAAATATAGATCTTTGATTGTGCAAAAAATCATGTTAATTTTTTTAGTTTTGTTCCCTGTGTTGATTGTATTTGTTATGCTCTGAGTAGTTTATGGGATTTTTCTGGTTTTCTGTCCACTTTGCAGCAACCTGAGCTTCTTAAGTTAAAGGAGGAAATGTCTCGTATTAGTGCAAAAATTAAAAAAGGGAAGAAGGAGCTTAGCAAAAAAAGGGAAGAACAAAGGAGGCATGCCGATGACATAGCAGGGCTAAAGAGTGGTATTCAGGATCTTACAGCAAAGATGGCAGACCTACAGGAGAAGGGTCGAAATGTCGGTGATCAGCTCATGTTAGATGGGAATGACTTGGAGGAATATTTTAGAATGTGAGTGTTTATGCGCTGTCGATGAGCGTCACCATTCTATATTCGTTTTTTTTTTTCTTTTCTTTTAAAACAGGATAATTGCTTATTGCTCGGAGTAGTGAGCTTAAATCTTATGTTTTACACAGCAAAATATAAATATACAGAAAGGAATACATACTCCAACCCTTATACAATTAGAACCAGAGCACAAAGGAAGACAGAAACTGGGAAATCTTGAGTTTGGTTTGCACTAACAATCTTATATGCCACTCCCCCACTATATACTTCTTCCAAAATACCTAAATTCATGCTAATTATGAATTTTAGTTAACTGCAATTATTTTCTTAATTTAATAGAAAAAGTAATTCTATTTTGCACTTCATGGGAACTTGTTCCATGAGAATAAAATAGTTATTGGGAAGTAAAATATATATTAGTTGATGGGTATTTTAGAAAATGTTTTTTTGTGCGTGCTTATAATCAAGACTGGAGGGAGTAGTTATTCCTACTGCTGGGATAAATCATGTTTATTACTTATCTCTTTGTTGAAGAGAGTCTTTATTCCTCATGGGTTCAAATTACACATTTGTTGGTTAATGTCAAAATGATATGAAGAAAGAAAACAAATATCACTGGCCAGCAGTTGGAACATGTATAGATTTGTTATATTTTGCCTAATATCAGGCGGAGATTTGCAGATGGTGTTGCCTGCATACGGTAATCTTTTTTTCAGTGGCCAATTTCTTGTCATTTGCTGTTGACCATGCGTTGCCAGCACTTCGTAGTTAGCATTAATTTCAACTTTTGATTTGTTATTCATTTTTTTTTTTCTTTCTGTTTTCAAATTTGTGATGACAATGCTGTTATTACAGAAAAGAGGAAGCTGGGATGAAAACTGCAAAGCTTAGAGAGGAAAAAGAACTTCTAGATAGGCAGCAACATGCTGATAGTGAAGCTCAAAATAATTTGGAAGAAAATCTTCAACAGTTAAAAAACCGGGAGTCTGAGCTGGATTCACAGGAAAAACAGATGCGAGAAAGGCTTGAAAAAATTAAGGATAATCATGCAAAAAATAAGGAAACCGTTGAAAAATTGAATAAAGAACTGCGTGATATGAAAGAAAAACATAATGAATCCAAGTAAATCAACTTGTTATTATTATTATTTTTTTCTTTCTATATTATTTTCTAAGGCATATCCTACTGCATTACAGTCTTTGTTGTGGAAATTTGCGAAATGATACATGCTACTTTTTATTTGCAGGAGAACATATGATAACTTGAAGATGAAAATTGGCGAAGTAGAAAATAATCTCCGTGAATTGAAGGCTGATAGATATGAAAATGAGAGAGATGCTAAATTGTCTCAGGCTGTGGCGACTCTGAAACGATTGTTTCAAGGAGTCCATGGTCGCATGACTGATCTTTGTAGGCCAACACAGAAGAAGTATAACCTAGCCGTTACTGTTGCTATGGGTAAATTAATGGATGCAGTTGTTGTCGAGGATGAAAAGACCGGGAAGGAATGCATCAAGGTCAACACAATTTCCCAATATCCTAGTTTGTGCCATTTTATTTCTCAACTTTATGATTACGAATCTGTTCCTATTTACTGTTGATGGCTTTTTATTGCTTTTGATTTTAATACATTTTTTGTTATAGTTGATTACACAGTGGATAAACACACAAAAAGAAAAGAAGCTAGAGAACTATTAACAAGTATGGCAATGTCAGTGGATTTTAACATGGACCACCTTGATGGCGGTCCTTGGTGTATAGCTCTGGCCATTAGATTCTTCTCATCTTCTAGGGTGCACCCTACACCCTACACCCTCCATACCAAATTACCCCTTCCCCAATCCATCCCATAACTGCCCTCTTTGACCCTCCTCCCAAATCATCGGCGTCCATCCTCAACCTGCCCTCTCCAAGCCTTTATGGGCACCATTTGGGTATAACTCTTGGAGGAAGTGAGATGGGAGACCCGTGGTGAGGTGCCAGTTGTGACAGGCGCTTTTGTCTTAGCTTGCATGATGGTGGTGAAGCTTCCGGTTCCAAGGAGTTATGTGGTTGCAGTGAAAGGGAATTAGGGTTAGGAATATAGGATAATCCAGTCTGTAGGGTCCACCCTGTTGAACTTGAAGCTTAAACATGAAACTAGTTTGGTGTTTTCAAGCTGATGGACCTACATTTTGTTGTCTTTTTGTCTATGAAGACCTATATATGAATTAGGGTTAGGATAATTACATTTAGCATTGAATTCTGCCAATCCAGCAGATTTTATTTGAAACCTCTATTTAGTTGCAATGGCAAGATTGCTGTAATTGTTGGTATCCAGAAGAGTGCGTGTAAAAATACCAGAAGTAGAACTATTGCTTCCTATACGTTACTTCCTATTTCTTTTTTTTTGACAGAATTGTTGTATTTTTTTTTTTGAAAGGCTGTTATAGTTGTAATTGTAACTGCTGAAAGGTATATCTTTGGTGTAAAATGTAATGTATAATTTTTCCTGTTTGAACTTTGAAGTTCTATATAATGATTGGATTTTTCGTGCTTCTCTACAGTATTTAAAAGAGCAAAGGCTTCCTCCCCAGACATTTATTCCTCTACAATCTATTCGTGTGAAGCAAATAATGGAAAGGTTACGCTCATTAGGGGGTACAGCAAAACTGGTTTTTGACGTGATTCAATATCCTTATTTAACCTTATTTAACTAGTGGCTGCTTTGAGGAATCTGTTTTTGAGGCTATCTACAAAAGCTTCAAAGTTTTGTTGTTTGAATTTTTTCTAACAACTCATTTATAGATCTATTTTGAAATTTACCTTCCAAGCTAAGTTGTCCATCAAGACTTCACTGTTTGATGGATTTAAAATATAATCATTATTTGATGTCACTGTGATATGTCTGTTTTTGTTGGAATTTCCTTTTCAGTCACTGTGATATGTAGAGCTGCAATCAATATTCATCTTTACATTATAAAAATTACATTATAAAAAATTTGCCATCTTAATTCTTTCGTTAATCTGTAACACTTGCCATTGTTAATCTCTTACACTCCATGCTGTTATCCCATATCTCACTAAAATTAAATCTTCTCCCTAATTAGATGTAGTTTTTCAGCGGTTTCCTTTCATCAAAATGCTGTTGTATGTTCTATCAATTTAATGTATTCCCATAAAGATAACCCACTAGTGGATTTTAACTACATAGTCCGTAAACATTAAACATAACTTGTTCTTGTATTCTTTCCCCTCTATATAAATACTTCATCACGAAGTTTTAATTGATATTGATGAGTTTGTTAACAACTAATTTATATTCCTATAATGAACTTGAAAGTGTTTTAAGCTTTTGAACTTAACTAGTGCAAGTTTGATCCCTCCTTGGAGAAGGCAATTCTATTTGCTGTTGGGAATACTCTTGTTTGTGAAGACCTCGAGGAAGCCAAAATTTTAAGCTGGAGTGGGGAGAGATTTAAAGGTAACAATGCCTTCTTGATATTATCTACCTGTTTTGTATTATGTTATACTAACACATTTCACCATTACTTAGATGTTCCTTCTTGATTTCCTGTTTGTTTTTCCCTCTGGCATCTTGTTATGCTTTCTTTATGTTCAGTCAAATTTTTACCTTCTCGATTCTGATATTTACACCTTGGATTTTTTTGGTGTTGTTGCTTTCCTAAGTTCTAACCATCTCTTTTGCTTATTGAGAATCCTACCATGTAATTATTCTGCATCTGTTCCATACCTGGTGCCTTGAAACGGCATATATCAAATAGTAAACATTTCCATATGTAATTTGATCAGTTGTAACTGTGGATGGAATTTTGCTGACGAAGTCCGGCACAATGACTGGTGGCACTAGTGGTGGAATGGAAGCAAGATCTAAACAGTGGGATGACAAGAAATTTGAAGGTTTGTATTATATTCTTTTAATATATATTTTTAATTTAGGTCAAAAAATTTGCTCTTGAAATAAGCATTCTGTTTTTCAGCATGTGTTAAGAAGAAAGAGCAGTATGAATCAGAGTTGGAACAGCTAGGATCAATAAGGGATATGCACCTTAAAGAGTCTGAAACAGCGGGGAAAAAGAGTGGACTTGAGAAGAAAATTCAATATGCTGAGATTGAAAAGGTAACTACATGATTTTAACCATTCTTTCATAGTAAAAAATATCAATTTTTCTGGCATGCAAGCTGTCTGCCTTTGAAGGTTTTTTGTGACACAATCAAACATGCAAAGCTTATTTCATTTATTGTGTGGATACATTTATCTTTATCTTTGTTCCTATATTAAGCTGATGCGCATGTGCTTGCTACGTATGTGTTTCACAATCAGATGTGGATGTGGTTTTGTAGAATAAAGGAATACTTCTGGAAAAATTGAGGGATGGAAGGAGATCGAAAGGCTTTTTTGACACCCGGGTCGAGTTTTCATAAAACGACTGGTTTTTAGAAAAGAAAATCCTGATTAGGCAGTCTTTGTTCTCTTGATAATTCTAATATATATATATAGGTGTCAAACATTACTTTGACACCAAATCTTAACCGTATAATATTTTAATCGGAGGGTCCATAAATATTTACTAAACTAACTCACTTGATCTCTTGTCTCCCTCACTTACTTGATCAGCGCACTCCTTTTCTCTTTTCTATCACCCACAACACAGTATTAAAGACTAACAATGAAATCTGTTTCTCTACACACCAATCTCAATTTATCAATTACATACCCACCACTATTCATACCAAATAAAGATAACCAACTGCTCTTGATTTTGCTGTTAGATCAGAATTGACTGCAAATTCAATTAATTTGTTGGGTTTTCAATTTTTTAAGAATGTAAATTTGATTTCCGCAGCATAACCCATATTATGGATTCAGATATCCACGCACTTGCTTTTACAAAGAGTATTTTAATTATTCAATGATGACAAAAATCCTAAAATCAATTCTCACACATAAAATCCCACAAATAGGAGCAAACCTATCTTAAATACCCCTAGATTCATCAATTGGGGATAAAGATGCAAAAAGAACACTGGCGAGGGGAAGTGCATGTTCAAGATTGAGAATATTAAATTTTCTTGAAGCAAAGAATGAGTATTGTATTGTGCTTGATGATGATTTCAAGTTAGTTTGATGATCTTAAAACAATAAAAGTATACGATCAATAGCAAGGGTCTCGCTACAGCCCGTGGGTTGGTTTAGAAAAGCATTATTAGCCTTTGATTAAAATAAAATAGACGGTTAAGATTTGGTGTCAATGTAATGTTTGACACCTGGTGTCAACGGATCCTAACTGTGTATATATATATATATATATATATATACCTAAATTATAATAACTATATGTAGCTAATAATGTGGGTGGAGTACTTATCCTTCCCCTTTTTATTTTATTTTACTTCTAACTTATTAATTGAGTTTAAAAAAAAAGCTTAATTGCATATTTGGTCCCTTACATTTATTTTAGGTTTCAATTTTGTCCCTTATGTTTAAAAAATTTCAAAGTAGTACCTTATGTTACTAATATCAACATAAGTTCGTCCTTTTTGTCAAATTGAGTTAATTTTATCTAACTTTCTGTTAAATTTTGAGTGAATTTCATCTAAAACTTCCACATGGCACCCTCCTAAGTTGTCCACGTTAGCCACATGGACGATTTAAGCAAAAATTTGACTAAAAGGACTAACTAACTTGAAACTTTTTAAACTTAAAGGACCAAATTGAAACTTAAAATAAACATAAGGGACCAAATATGCAATTAAGCCAAAAAAAATACTTATTAATTGATATACAAAATGGCAATTTTTATTTTAATCTCTTTTGATTATCTGTTTTTCAATTTAAGGTTTAGTTTAATGTTGTGGTTAGAGTCTGTTTTGTTTCTTGCTAAGTTACTTTTCATGCATATTTTTTGTAATTTATGTAGGATCTTAGAATCCGTGTTACGATCCTTGAGTTATGATGGTTTAGCCCCCTTGATCTTGCTATAAATCTTCCCAGATCGGTCATTGCAATTATTCTTAATTTCCCCATATTTAGATCTTAATACTTCACAGCACAGGGAGTTATTTTTATTCTACATTCATTCTCCCTATCCACTTATCTAGGAGAGTTTGTGCTAATGGGGTAACAACATTATTGTTGATATTATGGAACTATTCAGTGCTTGGTTTTTTATAATTTTTTTGTATTTTTAGTTGGATAAATGCTAGTTTTGTCTGGGTATGGATAGGAAAACCTTTGCTACATTGGTGATATTTTTTTTTTCTGTCTTCTGTTCCTCGTGGAATATTTGAAATCTTTTTGGTTTCACCTTAACCAGGGAAGCATTGAAGACAAACTTTCAAATTTTAGTCTCGAAAAGAGGACCATCAAAGAAGAAATTGAACGTATTAGTCCAGAACTGAAGAAGGTGACATTGGCAATTCCTTTGCTTATTTGTAGCAGTACTCTTGCATACTGAACTTGTTACTTATTATGTGCTGCAGTTAAGAGATGCTGTTGAAAAGAGAAATAAAGAATTACGTACTCTTGAGAAGAGGATAAATGAAATCACTGATCGGATATACAAAGACTTCAGCAAGTCTGTTGGGGTAGCAAACATTCGTGAGTATGAAGAAAATCGACTCAAGGATGCTCAAAATGTAGCAGAGGAGAGGCTGAACCTGAGTAGCCAACTTTCAAAATTAAAATATCAGTGTGTTCCTTCTTCCCTTTATTTTATTTTTTTCCTTCTTTTTCTAATCATATCTCATGTAATTGGTTGCAACACAACCTACATGTTACATAATACTTCATGCATTTGTGAGCTTGCGAGTAACTTACATGTATGTGTTTTGCTTACCGCTGCGTATTATAAAACCAACTAGTTCCGGATTAGACTCTGTCAAATCGGAGAAAATAATCTTTGCAATCAAATGAGGAAAGAAGAAAACTAAAACTAATATTAAGTTCTACCAATTATAGGATGATGAGCTGTTAATATTTTTACCCTTTTTACACTAATTGCTATATTGTTTCGGGCTTTCAAGAATAGAAACACTAATTCTCAGATTATGCATATAAGTCTTGGGTTGTGTGATTGTTATTTATTCCCGTTTAAGTGGATGTGTGGTCTGTAATCGTGAATGTAATACCTATTTTATTAATAGGATATATTTTAGGTAAAATCACATCTGCAGTCCCTTAACTTGATTTCAGGTAAGAATTTAGTCCTTTATCTTTTTTTTCCCATTGCAATCTGTTATGTTTCTAAATATTGACATTGTTGTCATTTTTTACAAAATTTGTCTAGAAATCCAGAAATTCATATCATGTTCATCACCATCTTCATAATAAATTTTATAATTATAAAGGACTAAACCAGACAATTTTTTAAAAAAGACAATAGTGACAATATTTAAAAACATAGAGGATTGAAAAATAAATAAATGACTTAAACATTACTGAAAATTAAGAGACTGAAGTGTTCTCGTGAGAGGCTGTTAGGGCTGGGTTCCTAACAGGGACCATGTGGGAGAGAGAAAAAAAGTAGAGGATAAAGACAGAAACAATGAAACTTTAGGAAGATACTGGAAGCATTAAAAATAGCTAGTAGGATTAGTTATGGTTTAATGTTTAAGGCTTAGAGAGAGTGAACTCTTGGTTGTTTTAGTAAAGAAACAAATTAATTCAATTAAATAGAAATACAGTTGCTATCATTTCCTTTTCATTTCTCTTAATTTTTTAAATTATAATACTATATAATGAAACTGAAAAAACTAAAATGATGTACAACCATTTCATTTTTCATTAATGATATTTTCTAGCATGCTTTTTATAATCTTTCATTATATATATAAAAATATTAGTAACTTTCAAGATTCAGTTATTTTTACTTGTCAACTAGTTAGTTATTCTTGAAATTACTCTGCAGGTTGGAGTATGAGCAAAATCGTGACATGAGTTCTCGAATTCACGAATTGGAATCTTCTGTAACTGCCTTAGAGAATGATTTAAAACGTGTACAGAACAAAGAAGGTGAAGCAAAGTTAGCAGCAGAGACAGCTACTGAGGAGATCAATCAATTGAAGGATGAAGTTAAAGGTATATTATAAAGATAAACAACCCACGTCTCATGATTGTATTTCTTTGCACTCTCTCTTTCTCTCTGGGGTTGGGGATGTTATTGTTGAGACAGATGGGTTCTCTATTTGGTACTTTTTTGTTTACCATTTGAAATAAATGGGAACACAAAATTGTTAGGAGACCCACCATCATTTCAATTTGTTGTTTATTGTTTCTGTCGTGGGAGTTTTATGGTTTCTATGTCCTTCTGCCCTTGTAGAGTGGAGATCAAAGTCAGATGATTGTGAAAAGGAAATCCATGAATGGAAGAAGAAGGCTTCTACATCCACAACAAGCTTATCCAAACTTAATCGTGGGATAAACTCAAAGGTTAGATGGGCGAAAGTTCTTTTCTGGTGTACTTTCATGCATAATGCATAGGTAGCCAACATCTTTATTATTGTTACAGGAGACACAGATTGAGCAGTTGATGGGGCAAAAGCAGGAAATATTAGAGAAGTGTGAACTAGAGCAGATTAGCCTTCCAATCATATCAGATCCCATGGATACTGATAGCTCAACACCGGGTCCAGTTTTTGACTTTGATAAGCTTAGTAGGACACTAAAAGATAAACGCTCTGACAGGGATAAAATAGAGGTAGAATTCAAGACAAAAATGGATGCATTGATATCTGAAATAGAAAGAACAGCACCAAATTTGAAGGCATTAGACCAGTACGAGGCTCTGCTTGAAAAAGAAAGAGCTGTAACTGAAGAGTTTGAAGCTGTCAGGAAAGAAGAGCAGGAAAAAGCAAATAGATTCAATGATGTAAAGCAGAAGAGGTATTAATTATCTTCCAATCTGTCATTATTTGTCTTATTTATAATATTAGTACATAGTCAAGCCAATAGTTTGGGCATGTATTGTTTTCGATAGTTTGGGCTTCCTTGTGCACTCTGGTTGCTATTGTGGTGCGAATTAACTACCTTGGCAAGGCTGCACCATGAAATGGTGATGCTACATGCATTAAATTTGGAAAACAAGGAACAAAATGAAAACAATGTCATTATCAAAAAAATAAAATAAAATATGAAAACAATGTCATTTTTATAATTAACTATTTTTAAATGCTGTAGTTTGTTATCTGTCATTTGGTGATACCAATGTTTATTTATATGTTGAATGCAGACATGATTTGTTCATGGATGCTTTCAACCATATAGCTGGTAATATCGATAAAATTTACAAACAACTTACAAAGAGCAACACACATCCTCTGGGTGGAACAGCATACTTAAATTTGGAAAATGAAGATGATCCATTTCTACATGGCATGAAGTACACTGCTATGCCACCAACTAAGCGGTTCCGCGACATGGAACAACTATCTGGTGGTGAAAAGACTGTTGCTGCACTTGCGTTGCTATTCTCTATCCATAGGTAGTTTATACTTGTAAAATTAATTTATCTTTCTATATGAACATTGAACATACTTGGTTTGAGAAAATATATTCTTTTTAATCATAAAGCCATCCACGGTTTTAACAAGAGTTCATCCACATAATATACCGATACATCTTGCCTACATTAATTATAGAGATTTGGTGCGAATGTCCATTAACATGGTTTCCACTTCCTTATTTTTTTTCAGTTATAGGCCTTCACCATTTTTCATACTGGATGAAGTTGATGCTGCATTGGACAACTTGAATGTTGCGAAGGTTGCTGGCTTTATTCGATCAAAATCTTGTGAAGGAGCTAGGGTTAATCAGGATGCTGATGGTGGATGTGGTTTTCAGAGTATTGTAATATCTCTGAAAGACAGCTTCTATGACAAAGCTGAATCGTTAATTGGGGTTCTAAGGGACTCGGATAGAGGGTAAATTTCTTCAAATCACTACATGATTATAAGTCGTATTCTTTTCTTTGCAATATGTTGATGGCATAAATCTAATCTATATATGATATACACTCTACTGTTTTTTCTTTTTTGCAGCTGTTCGGGTACTCTCACATTTGATCTGACTAAATACAGGGAGTCCTAAAATTCATCCATTGGATATATTATAAGTTGATTTCAATGTACAGAGCTCGCATTGCTATTTTATTTCTTGTTTAATTAATGGTTCCCGAACTTACATACTCTATTTATTATCAAACCCCTCTTGTCAATGTTGGTGTTTAAATTACCACTTGCCTACTTTTTAAACTTATTATTGTAAATATAAGTTCCTCACAGTAGATTAGATGTATTATCTATTACTTAGAAATGCTATGTAGCTCTGATTATTCGTTAGTAAATGTATCGAGTTAATTGAACTTTTTTTCTCTGCCACTACTTTATATATTTCATAATATTAATGTTATATATACATTTTTCTTAAAATTCAACGGGCATAAGAATTGAAGCACATTTAAACGAAAAGTTAATAATTAATTAACTTGATTAACTCTTTCCCTTGTTTCATTTTTAACTCAAACCAGTTGAGCTACCTACTCTACCTAAAAATTAAAGCACATTGTTGATTATGAATGGAATAAAAATAGAATAAGCGGTGAATTTTGTAAAGTAGAAATATCTAGAATCTGGACGTCTAAACATTAAAAGTATGATGACTTATATTTTAATTCATTTCTAAACAAACCTTTTTGCTAATTGCCCAAGTGAAAATATATGACATAGAGTATTAAAATTGATGATACCGGTCCGGGTGTGCAAAAAATATGGTGATTCTTAACCAAACCATATCCAATTTTATTATTCCAAACCATTTGAAATAAAAACCACACCAATCCAAATAAGAAAAATTAATTGTAAACTAGAACCATATTTTTCTAATTGGTTTGAAATTGGTTTTGAATCACATAATTAAGTTTCTAATCTTCAAATTAATTGTGTAAAAAGAATTCTTCAAATTGAAAATCATATAATAAAAATTGAAGGGAAAAAAACTGGAAATTTAAAATAAAATTAAAAAAAAACTGGAAATTTTTTTAAAAAAACCAAATTTTCAAAATTAAGTTATTAATCTTCAAATTAATTGTGTCAAAAAAATCTTCAAATTAATGACCATATAATAAACACTAGAACTTTAAAATAAATTAAAAAAAAAAAAAAGAAACTGGAATTTTTAATAAAAAAAATGAGGAAAAAGAAATCATTTAAAAAACTAATTTTCAAATAATTATAATTTAATATTTTAATAAAAACATTAAATTAAAATTAAACTATATTAAAATAATAAGGGTGGTGGTCAATGCCGGAGCTCCGCCGCCTGCCACCGTAGGACCGCTGGAGCTCCGCCGTGAGTCACCGGAAAATTCCATGATCTGACAGGTCGCCGCCGTGTCGACGCCGTAGCTCCGCCATGAACCACCCCATTGGCCGCCGGTCAACCGTATCGATATTTTTTTTATTATTAAATATTTTTAGATTTTTAATAATATGTTAAAAAATGATGTTTTGGGCCAAGTAAAAAAAATGTTGGGCTTCCTTTAATAAAAAGAATGTTGGACTTAGTCAAAAACATCTTTTTTTGTTGTTTATAAACCAAAACATTCATTCATTAAATTAAATCTCTTTTCAAAATAATTAATAAAAAAATCTGTTTTTCATAATTAATTAAAAAAAATTAAAATTGGTTTGACTATTGTCATTATTGTCAAGAGAAAAAAAAGTTTGAGTGAAAAATCAATTTAAAATTGGTTTAAATGAGTAACTCAATTTTTCTTACAAACCAATTATAAATTGGTTCCAAATCGGATATGAACCAAACCCTTTTTAAAAATAACCAGTTTTTGATTTAAATGGTTTTGGATTTAAACGAAACCATAAATTAGGTTTGATGTGGTGTGGTTTTTAAACCATGTATATCCCTAGATACTGGTATCTTAAATAAGATATTGTATCATCAATTTAATGTATATAAATCCAATTTAATAGCTTCTATATATGTCAAAACATTACCATTTGACATTCAATCACTTCTTGATTTTCGTTTTGCTTTTTTTTACTAACATTAATTTGATTATATTTCATATTATTCTATATATTACACAATTTCTATATGTTATACATATTCGTGAAAAAACAAATCACCGACAACTCTAAGAAGATCTGGTGGAACACATTTGGGAGCGTTTCAGAGAAGAGAATAATCAAAATTAATTATTATATTTTTCATTATATATTTTCCGTCATATTATGCATTTTTCACCATTTTTTATTTATTGTCATGTATTTCTCATTATATTTAATTATTAATTTATTTATCTACGTATTTATTAAATGAAATAAATTTTTATTTTTATTTAGACAAAATAAAATAAATATATATATAGAAGTGACAATTTGTTATTAATGTATGATACTCAAAAAGTGGTATCACAATTGGAGTAAAATATGTATGAGTTGCACAAATATTATATGGTATTATAGGAACCACCTATTAGTAATGTATAATACGGAAAGTGGTATAATCATTGAAGATGCTCTTAGTATGTTATGTATGTTGTACAATCAATAATAGTAACATCTTGAAAATATTCGAGTTGACTGGCAGTGGCGTAACCAAAAAAATTAATTTAGGTGAGCCATTAAGAAAATGATGATATATAAATTAAATATGAACATTTATTATAAATATTGAAAAAAAAAATTATTCATTAACATTTTTTTTACGAGCTTATAAGTTATTAATTTATGCTAACTTACAGTTTATTTTGATAAGGTAATTGAATATTAATTATTAAACCTATTATCTTACTTGAAATATTAAATATTAATTAATATTTTTTGGAGGATGCTAGTGGATCGAGAGGGATTGTGGTTTAGAGTGTTGACAACTCGGTATGGGGTGGAGAGAGGTAGATTGAGAGTTGGAGGGCGCAGAGGGTCCTCGTGGTGGAGGGAGATCGTAAACATAAGGGACGGTGGAGGTGGGTTAGGGGGAGGGTGGTTTACGGAGCACATGTTGAAAAAGGTGGGAGATGGGTCAGATACATTTTTCTGGACTGACCCTTGGGTGGATGAGATTCCTTTGTGTGAGAGGTTTGGGCGCCTGTTCGACTTGGCAGGGAACAAATCAGTTTCGGTGGCTGAGATGTTTGCTTTAGGGTGGGGAGAGGGAGGAGAGGCGTGGGTGTGGAGGCGACAGTTGAGGGTGTGGGAGGAGGAGATGTTGGGGGAGTGTCAGATTTTACTTTCTACCTTTTCCGTGCAGGCTGAATTTCCAGATAGATGGCTTTGGCAACCCGATCCTGGTATAGGCTACACTGTTCGAGATGCATATCAGCTGTTGACGTCTCAGGATACAGTTACTCTAGATGATGCGGAAGATCTCATTTGGTACAGTTAGGTTCCCTTGAAGGTCTCCGTACTTGCGTGGCGACTCTTGCGAGACAGGTTACCTACAAAATCAAACCTGGTTGCACGAGGCATTTTATCATTGGCAGCTCATCACTGTGTGTCTGGATGTAGAGCGGTTGAATCAGCGCAACATCTATTCCTCTCCTGCAGCATGTTCGGTTCCCTTTGGTCACTTGTTAGTTCTTGGATTGGTTCATCTCTGGTGGAGGCTCAGACACTATCAGATCACTTTATTCAGTTCACTTCTTCAGCAGGCGGCTCGCGGGCGCGTCGCTCTTTTATGCAGCTCGTTTGGCTAGCTTGCGTGTGGGTTGTGTGGTCCGAGAGAAATTACAGATTATTCAGAGGCTCAACAAACTCATTACATCACATGTTGGACAAGATCAAGATTTCATCTTATAGGTGGTTAAAAGCGAAGAGTTGTACTTTAGCTTTAAATTACCATAGTTGGTGGTCTAGTCCTTTGCTTTGTATGGGCCTAGCATGATTTGTATCCCTTGGTTATATGTATTTGACTATTTGTAATCTTCCATAATCTTCTTTGGTACACCTTGTGCTGAGGGGATTACTTGGACCTGTTAATATATACGTCCCATTTTAGCTTGTTCAAAAAAAAAATTAATATTTTTTTATGTTATTTTTTATTTATATGCTAGTTCAATTGCTAATTTATCCAACACAAATTCAATTAACTATCTACTATTTTTTGCCAAAGCCAAAGTTGATTATTATATATTGTTTTTTTTTTGATAAATTAAGAGCATCTAGATATCAAGGTAGGGATTGACATCCAAACTATGTTGGCACCCATACCCTTCCTCATCCTATATCTATATCTTATTTAGGTTAATAAAAAAGAAAAAAGAAATAATTAAAAGGGGAACTAGACCTTACCCCGGAGAAACATAAAGAGTTAATTAATTGTTACCGTAACAAGGGATCCCAAGATTGTGCCGCAAGAAATCACGAGGTCGTAAAGATGGTAATGATTTCCACCAATTCATTTTGAACATAAGCATATCCAAGATTAGCAAGTTTGTCTGCACACGAATGACTTGAAATTATCAATAATATACTACGAACTAATATGAGTACCAAATGACTTACAATCATCAATAAACTCTAAACTAATATTTACATTAATATTTGTATAATACACATACTAGTCATTAATAATATACTTAAATTAATATTCTACTTTCACCCACTTCAGCCCACCCGTGGTACCGTCAGTGTTAACTGAGTTTGAGTTCAGGTTTTTTCTACTTTTAAAAGACGAGGATAGAGTGAATAATGAAAACATTGACATCCACCCCAAATCCACCCAACTTATATCAAATTATGGGCATGTTTGTTTCAACTTTAAAAAAATGGATTTTTTCTTTTGTATTTTTGAAAATAGATTTTGTAAAACCGTTTTTCAAAATATTACAAGTTTTTTGTATTCGTTTTTTCTAAATTGAAACACTAATTTTGACATCATATAACATAAATGTACATTATTGAAGTTCAAAACAAAGTCAAAATCGCAATTTTTTCGAAAAGTTGTATTTCAAAAATGATTTTTGTGAAAATCTATTTGAAATAGCTTCAAAATTAAGTGATTTTTTTTGAAATTTTGATATCCAATTTTTTTTTCAATAAAATGATGAAATACCTAATATAACATTTTAAGAATAACTATTATAACAAAATTTTCATTTGAAACTTTTATAAAAAAATTCTTTATAAATTTTTTTACACAAATTTTCTCACACTACAAAATTATTTTAAAAAAAATCCAAAACAACCCCAAGTAGAAGATGTACTAAGAGGAGAAATACAAAGTTTAAGATCAGACCATACATACACAAAGACACACCCGAAACCAACAAAATTTTGAATGACAACAATTAATTGAAGAAATAATTTGAAAATAAAAAGCAAACCGGTACGATTGAATTTGATTGTGTCGTAGCTTTATAACTCACATTATTTTTATTGTTGGAAAATACTATAAGGATTCATTTTGAATGAATATTGATTGATAAAAGAATGGGGAAAAAGTACAATGAAGTAGCTTATTTATAGAACTATTTGGAGTAACCAACTCCCTAACTAACTTTCTAACCAACTTGGTAACCTATCAACTAACTTTAGTTGATTTATATTCTTAACACTCCACTAACTAAAGCCGACAACTTGCACCCGAAAACTTGCTATCATACAACCAAAATTATGCAGGAAACAAGCCTTTCAACAACTACATCATACAAGAATATCCTATCCTTAAAGAAATATAGCAATGTGAATGCAAAGCCGGAGCGAACCGTGATTCGAAGGGAAGCTATATGTTACCCTACCAAACGACGCAATGAGATCTTGCGCCAATGCCACCAATAGATCAAGGGCACAACAAGCAAGACTAGCTTCAAGCCCAAGCCTACTGGACACGACCTTTTTGAGATTCAACCACAACATCAAGAAAGGCTAGAAAAAATGTGAAAAGTTCTTCCAAGTGTAGGACCCGTAACAACTGTGTAGTCCAGCCAAAGTCGCAATTGTGAAGAAACTTGAGTCTTCTTTATTTTGAATGCAATTAATGCAGAGGCATAGCATGCGGTGCTGGTATTGTGGAAAAACAATGTGATAGAGTTCACATATTGTTGCAGCTATTTTTTGACAAGGAAGCACCATATTCACATTGCCTTATTTCATGTATAAATAGAGGCCTTGGCATATGGAACAAATCATCCGAAGCGCAAAGAAAAACAAAGCTTCAGTATTGAGTTTGTGTGAGAGAAGTGAAACTTTAAGCGAGAAGAAAAAATAGAGTGTTGAGTAAATCCTTAGAGTGTGAGAAAAATACACTGGGTGGGTATCATCTTTATTACTCATTGGTACTGTAATATAGCAGTATTAGAATAGGAGTGGGTCTCACGGAAAAGACTATATTTGTATCTCTTGTGTGTATTAGAGAGCGGATAGAGTATTGTAATATTCTTTAAATATAGTGGAATATTTTCGGTGTTTGTCCCGTGGTTTTTTTCTCTCAACATTAGAGGGTTTCCACGTTAAATATTGATATTCATTTTTATTCCTACCACTGCGCTGTAAGATTCAATTTCTTTTGGATTTTGGATTTTTAATTTACACTCGCATTAAGCTTGTCAAGCCCAATACCAAGTCAGTCGAGCTGAGACTAGAACGAAACCTGCAAAACAGAAACCGATGTAGATCAATTTTCAGCATACACAATGAAAGACTGCTGATCCACTGAAAAAGAGGAAAAATTAAACCTTTAGAGCGATTTTTCAGGATTCTCCAAGATATCACCTTTGCCCCTACCACTCTTAAATTATAAACCTTTAAATAAACTTTTAAATTACATTCATGTTTTGAGTAAAATAAATAAATAATTACATTCATGTCTTTATTTTTAAGCTGAGTATTAAAGAAATAGTTTTCTCTATTTTTCTTTCTTTCTTTTAAAAAAATCATATTGTTGAAACAAAATAGTTTTCGACTTTCAACCCAAGTTCACAGGATACCCGAATTCCGTTGAATATGAGTCAGAAATTTTATTATTTTGTGGCAGAACCAAAAAATAATAATTTGGGGGACCATGTATTTTTTTAAATATATAAATTAAATGCGAAAATTATATTGCGTATAAAAATATAAGTCGTAAAAAACACAAAGATACTATTTGGCTATTCCAAATTTTAAACTTGTTAATTTTACCCAATACTATTAATTCAAATAGATATTTGGTGTTTTTTGACAAACAAAGTCAAAGTTCATTATTATAAAATTAAACTGTATAACTTGAAATAATACGCTAAGTATATATACTCAGTGACTTGAAATCATCAATAATAGACTATAAACTAATATTTGCACTAATACTTGAACTAATATGTGTTCTGAGTTCCTTATATTCATTAATAATAAACTATAAATTAATATTTGTAGAAATATGTATACTGAATTACTTAAAATCATTAATAGTATATTTGAATTAATACTCTACCTATAAATTTTATTTTTTTTAGGGCAGGGAGGACCGTGGCCATCCTCAGCCCCACCCCAGTACTACCACTACTATTATTCATCCCCGTTGAGAATTGAAACGGATACGAAGATATCCAAACTTTATGGATCTGAGTTTGAGGAGGACAAAGTTTGTCTTCGTCCCGTTGTCATGTCTAATGTCAATTCTTAACCAACTTTTCTCTAATTTTTCAAATTCAAATATTATAGTAGAAACAATGTTATCCGGCCAATCCAAGGTTATATTGAAACAATGTCTCGTCGATAAAAGTGAAATTGTTTCGCTCGAAAAACGAAGTCGCCGGGCTTCGTTTTATCACATTAAATTTATTGACCAAACAATATTTGTTCTAGAAGAAAATTAACTATCTCGTCTCGCCTGTTGAAGTTTGCACTACATTTATAAATGCTATCTTTGTCATATCTCTAGTCAATGTGAGACTTCTAACACACCCCCTGACGCCCAGCACTATTGGGCGTATAGTTACAGAAGGAGATTATGTTCCTACAACAACTTCACCTGAAGGAGTCATCACTGAGAAACCAGAAGAAGCTTGGACTACAGTTGAACAAACAAAGGTACTCCTAAACTCTAAAGCTCACTTATTTTTATCATGTGCTTTAAGTATGGAAGAAAGTGAAAGAGTAGATGAATGTGTCACGGCCAAACAAGTTTGGGACACTTTAAGAATTCATCATGAAGGAACTAATCATGTAAAAGAAACTAGAATAGACATAGGAGTAAATAAATTTGAAACTTTTGAAATGGGTGAAAATGAAAGCATTGATGAAATGTTCTCAAGATTTACTTCTATAATAAATGAATTAAGATCACTTGGGAAATCTCTCACAACACATGATAGAATTAGAAAAATCTTAAGATGTCTTCCAATTTCTTGGAGACCCATGGTTACTGCCATTACTCAAACCAAAGATTTAAAAATTCTTCCCATAGAAGATCTTATTGGATCTCTAAGAGCTCATGAGGATGTTCTTCAAGGGGATAAACCTTTAAAGAAAGATAAAACTATTGCTTTAAAAGCTTCTCAAAAAGACACAAATAATACTTGTTCTTTAGAAGTAGAAACTAAAGACACAGATTCAACACAAGAAGAAGCTGAAAGTGAGTTAGCTTTTATCTCTAGTAAAATTTAGAGAATGCTAAGAAGAAGAGATCAAATTAGAAAGAATTTTTCAATAGGAAAAGATAACTCAAAAAATGACTTTGACAAAAGTCAAGTTACTTGTTTCGGATGCAACAAACCTGGGCACTACAAATCATAATGTCCTTTGAGTAAAACTCCTAGGAAATTTCCTTTTAAGAAAAAATCAATGATGGCTACCTGGGAAGATGATGATGAATCTGAAACAAATGAAGAAGAAGAAGCCAACATCTGCCTAATGGCAAATTCAGACAATGAAGAGGTATTTCTCTTTGATAAAACTCATTTATTTAATGAATTAGAAACTAACTTTGATAGTTTACTACTTGATTCTGAGTTTCTTTCTAAACAATGTCTTTTACTTCAAAAAGAAAATTCTGAAATCAAAGAGGAAAAAGAAAAACTTCTGTTTTCAAATAATGAACTCAAGAAAACGATTCAAGAACTTAATCATAAACAAAGTCTGTCTTTAGATGTTTCTGATCAAGAAAAAGAAAATTCTTTACTAAAAACTGAAATAAAAAAACTCAGAACTGATCTCACAGGTTTCATAAAATCCACAGAAACTCTTCAAAACATTATGGGATCACAATCAAGTTTTTTTAACAAAACAGGATTAGGTTTTGATAATACAAAAACTCAGAAATTATACAAAAACCATTTTATTCCTGACAAAAAGGAAATTAAGGTCAAATGTTCTTTTTGTAAAAAGATTGGTCACCTAGAATCCTTTTGCTTTCAAAAGAAAAAATTAGAACATAAGTTTTACAACGAACCAAAACGTTATCGTTATACAGAAAATGTTTTAAAACAAAGTTGGTATGAAGATAATCATCAAAAGAGTAAAAATCATTTTGTTAGAACTAACTCTCAAGGACCCAAGATGATATGGGTACCTAAAGCATCAAAGAATCAAAATGCAGGTACATTATCAAAGGGTAAAGAAAAAGCCATGGTTTTTGGACAGTGGTTGTTCAAAACACATAACAGGAGATAGAAGGTGTTTCTTCTCCTTCGTGCAAAAGGAAGGAGGATCTGTTACGTTTGGAAATAATAATACTGCACAAATAAAAGGAAAATGTATTATAGGTAAAAATAATTCCGCAAAAATAGAAAATGTTCAATATGTTGAAGGTCTTAAACATAATTTGCTTAGTATTAGTCAACTTTGTGATAGTGGTTTTGAAGTCATTTTTAAACCAAATATTTGTGAAGTTAAACAAACCTCCTCAGGAAAAGTTTTCTTCTCTGGATTAAGAAAGAAAAACTTATATGTTTTATACTTAGATGACATTCCAGCTGAATCATGTTTTATGTCTATTGAAAAAGATAAATGGATTTGGCACAAAAGAGCTGGTCATGTAAGAATGAAAACAATTTCAAAAATGTCTCAACTTGATTTAGTAAGAGGTCTTCCAAAAATAAAGTTTGACAAAGATAAAGTATGTGAAGCTTGTGTAAGAGGAAAACAAGTCAAAAGTAGTTTTCATCTAAAGGATTTTATTTCAACTAAAAAACCTTTGGAACTTCTTCACATTGATTTATTTGGTCCTGTCAACACCACTGGTCTTGGTGGAAAACAATATGGTTTTGTTATATTAGATGTCTACTCTAGATTCACATGGGTGCTATTTTTGAAAAACAAAGACGAATCTTTTGATGCCTTCAAAAACTTTTGTAAACTAGTTCAAAATGAACAAGGCTCAAATATCATTTCTGTCAGAAGGGATCATGAGGGAGAATTTTAAAATTCTTCTTTCAAATCATTCTTTGATGAAAATGGAATTTCTCACAATTTCTCTTGTGCAAGAACTCCTCAATAAAATGGAGTAGTTGAAAGAAAAACTAGAACCTTACAACAAATGGCAAGGACTTTGTTACATGAATCAAATGTTGAAAAATATTTTTGGGCTGAAGCATAAATACATCTTGCTACATTTTGAATCGTGTTTCAATTAGAAAGATTTTAAACAAAACACCTTATGAACTTTGGAAAAATAGAAAACCAAACATCTCATATTTTCATATTTTTGGTTGTTTTTGTTATATCTTAAACACAAAAGAAAATCTTGGTAAGTTTGATTCAAAATCAGACAAAGCTATTTTTCTAGGTTATTCTACTAATTCTAAAGGTTACAAAATCTATAATTTAAGAACTCAAACTATGGAGATAAGCATGCACATTGTCTTTGATGAATTTGATGATCTCATAATACCTTCCAACGAAGAAGAACAAGAAACTCAAACTACTCAAGAAACTCCAACTCAAAAGGAAGAAGAAGATCCTTTACTTCCTCCAAAAAACTTAAGAATTGTTGGGAGTCATCCTCCAGATCAAATAATTGGAAAACCAACTGATGGAGTAAGAACAAGATTTTCATTTAAAGAAAACGAAAACAATTTGGCTTTGATCTCTCAGATAGAGCCAAAATCCATTGGAGAAGCCATTATTGACAAATCATGGGTAGAAGCAATGGAAGAAGAACTTCTTCAATTTGAAAAGAATCAAGTTTGGTCACTTATTCCATTTCCTGCAAATCATTCAATAATAGGAACAAGATGGGTTTTCAGAAACAAACTAAATGAAGAAGGAAAAGTTGTTAGAAACAAATCTAGACTTGTTGCTCAAGGCTACAATCAACAAGAAGGTATTGATTATGATGAAACTTTTGCTCCAGTTGCAAGGTTAGAAGCAATAAGAATTCTTTTAGCATATGCATCTCATAAAAATATCAAACTATTTCAAATGGATGTTAAAAGTGTTTTTTTAAATGGTTTTCTTAATGAAGAAGTTTATGTTCATCAACCTCCTGGTTTTGAAAATAAACAAAAATAAAATCATGTGTTTAAACTTTCAAAAGCTTTATATGGTCTAAAACAAGCTCCTCGAGCTTGGTATGATAGATTAAGTGCATTCTTGATTAAGAACAATTTTTCTAGAGGAAAAATTGACACAACTCTTTTTAGAAAACTTGACCAAAATGATTTACTTATTGTACAAGTATATGTTGATGATATCATTTTTGGATCAACAAATGAAAAAATGTGTGAAGACTTTTCCCATCTCATGCAAAGTGAATTTGAAATGAGTATGATGGGAGAATTAAGATATTTTCTTGGTTTACAAATTAAACAAGAAACACAAGGCATTTTTATTTGTCAAGAAAAATATATTAAAGATCTTCTCAAAAAATATAAAATGAATGAAGCCAAATTAATGGCAACTCCCATGCATCCATCCTCATTTTTAGACAAGGATGAAAAGGGTAAAACTGTCTCTAAAAAAGAATACAGAGGTATGATTGGATCTCTATTGTACTTAACTGCCAGTAGACCAGATATTGTTTTTGCAGTAGGTCTATGTGCACGTTTTCAAGTTTCCCCTAGGGAATCTCATCTGACAGCAGTAAAGAGAATTTTCAGATATCTTGTCGGTACTACTAATATTGGTCTTTGGTATAGCAAAGATTCTATTTTTGATTTGACAGCTTTTTGTGACGCTGACTACGCTGGTGACAAAATTGAAAGAAAAAGTACAAGTGGTGTGTGTCAATTTCTTGGAAAAGCACTCATAAGCTGGTCATGCAGAAAACAAAACACGATAGCATTATCTACTACTGAAGCTGAATATGTGTCAGCTGCAAGCTGTTGTTCTCAAATTTTATGGATCAAAAATCAGCTTGAAGATTACTCAATAAGGTACACAAATGTACCTATTTTTTGTGATAATACCAGTGCAATTAATTTGTCAAAAAATCCCATTCAACACTCAAGATCAAAGCATATTGAGATAAAACATCATTTTATTAGGGATCACATAAACAAAAAGGATTTTGAATTAATTTTTGTTGATACTGAAAATCAACTACCTGATATCTTTACTAAACCTTTAGTAGAAGATCGTTTTAATCTTTTAAAAGAAAAACTAAATATTATCACCAATCTCACTCAACACTTACTTGCCTAATTATCAATTGTGTGGTTGTTAGCTTGTTTTCTCCTATTCACCCTAAATCTCCACGTAGGGGAGAAGGAAAGTTTTTTTTTTAACATAAAAACTTTTCATCTTTTCAATCTATGATAGATGATCATAATTGCCTATAACCTTGAGTATCATTTTCCAAGATACTCTTCCATTCATTGTCTTCTCTCTCTCTCTCTCTCTCTCTCTTCATTTCTCGGTTCCATCACTCAACCTTTCACTTCTTCACTCACACTCTCTCACTCAACCTTCTATCTTCTCTGATCATCACTCTTCCTCTTATAAACCTTCATCTTCCTCCTCTCAAACCGCCAGAAGAGCTTCACCATTCCACAATCCATCACCAAATCGCCCAAGCTTCCGCCAGAACAATCCCTCTGATGAACCTTTAAACATTCCAGCTCTCCAAACCATTTTTCCTCCACATTTTCAACAACACCAGCCTTCAAACCTTAATCAAACTCCACCTCATCTCAAACCAAAGGTTAAAAAGAAACAACCTTCAAGCTCGTTACCAACTCGCCGTTCTCAAAGGATTTTATCTGGAGCTGGCAAATCTCAAAGTAATGATGAACGTATTTACATTACGTGTGAGACTACTGATGAAGAAGAAGATGATCCTAAAAAATCCTCTTCTAGCTCAACCCCAAAATCATCAAAAACCCTTTCCGAGTCATCACCAAACTCCTCTTTTTCTTCTGAAAAAACTCCTTCTCCAAAAACTTCTAAACCATTTTCTGACAAAGACAAAGGAAAGAATGTCTCTGAAGAAGCAGAAGCTCAGCCAAAGAAACGTTTTAGGCAAAAATCAATTAATGAGCTAGTAAAAGACAGAACCCCTTTGTTTGGAAAAGCTGATAAGAAAAGATTCATAAAGAAATGGAGAACAAGACCCGTTGCTGCTGGACGGTTCTTCAACCTTCAAGCCTTGGAGAGACACGAGCTAGATCTTAAGTACTATACGGACTATCAAGGTTGGTCTCACTTTCTTCAAATTAAAGAAACTTACTACCCTAGGTTAGTACAAGCTTTCTTTTATCAAGCTTACTGTGACAATGACACCAACACCATTAGGTCCATAGTCAAAGGAATAGAAATTGTCTTAGATGTTAATTTTATTGCTAAGTTTTTTAAACTTCCAACTGATGGCTTAAAATCTTATGGTAGTAACTGGTATAGCCAAGCCAATGTAACAATTGATGAGGTTAGAGAATCTCTTTTTAAGCCCAGCACTCCAAAAGATCAATTCACCACACCACACCTCAAACTACTACCAAAAATCTTCAACATTATCAGTAAAGGCAACATAATGCCTAGGCAAGGCAAATATGATGCCTTAGGTGACAATGACCTCATGGTCATTCATCACCTCTTTGAGAGAAAACGTTTAAACCTTCCTTTTATTATTATCAAATTTATGATGGAGGTTGCAAACTGGAACAACAAAAAATTCTGCGTGTCTTATTGCATGATTTTGACCCAAATTTTTAAACATTTTGAAGTTTCTCTTAAAGGTGAAATTGCTGAGACCAAAGTCAAAAAGTTTGACCTCAAAAACTTGAAACATTTCAAACCTGACCCTACTCCTAATGTCCCTATCAGAACCTATAAGAGAAAAAGAGGTGAAACCTCAAACTTGGATAGCTTCCTTAACACTGCACAGTCTGTGCAAACTGATCATGTTGTGTCTGAAAATGAACCACCAAACCCATCTGACCAAATTGATCCTTGTGTTCCCTCTGATCCTATTTTTGAGGAAGAAAATCTTCAAACTCATCCCTCATCTCCACTGGCTGAACCAAGAAATGAAATCAATCTGAATGTACCACCACCAAATTCTCATATCAATACTTCTTTAGTCTCATCTCCACAAACTGAGTCACCACAATTGGTTCCACAGTTAGGAGCTACACAAGCTACCACACAGCTTGACTCTAACTCTGTCATGGGCCCTTGCTGTCTGAGCCAACCATAGCTCCACTGTTCTCATCACCACCAAATTTTAATTTCTCACCTTTGTTTAATGAAAATCTTCAGAGCAACTTTTTCAATTCATCTTCTCAAAATATGTTTGATCAACCATTTTTCAATGACATTTTGAATCCTCCTCTTGTTACCACTATTCCACCCATGCAAGCTATGCCATTCATGAATGATGCTGGTCCTTCTAATCCTCAGCCTCAGCCTATGCCTAACTTACCTAGGTCTAAGACTGAGAGAAACACAGAAAGGATTAAGAGAGACATTAAGAAGCTGTTTCAAGGGCAACAACTTATTGACAATCATCTCTCATACATCACTATGGAGAATTCTATCATGAGAGATTAGTTTAGGAACGTGGTATGTTATCTGTACAATCTGCCATATCCAGAACTTAACCCCTATCCACCTCCTGTTCATGTTATGCCCCAGCCTTCTCCTTCATCATCTTCTAGTGATTCAACTCCCACTAATCAGGAGCCTTGAATTCCTTTTTGATGAGACAAAGGGGGAGAAAATAGAAGAAGAAATCTAAAGCTGCAGGGAAGGAAGAAGGAGACAGTTGCAGAGCAAGGCCTCAGATGCTAGCAAAACATGTTTTATGTTGCTTATGGCGTATTTTGTTTATTTTGAAAACTTGCCATAATTATGTGTTGCTATATCTGTATGCATCTGTATTTTGGTTGTATTTTGCTACTGGTGGTTATGTATGAACCTTATTATGTTTTGATTAAATACTTTGATTTGCTAGTAATCCATGGTGATACTATGCAATGCTATATGCAATTATTGTTTATCATGATCTGATCATTTATATGCTTTCTCTGATACATGCATGATCATATGATAAAATTGTGTTTTCAAAAATGAAAAAACTGTCATCTCATGACAGTCACACTGATGGTGTGATTTCTACTTGATCATTTTTAATTAAAACTTAGAATTTAAACTCAGTTTTAATTCAATCTCAAAAGAAAAAGATCAAAACTCAATTTAATAAAAGAATGCTTAAATTGAGGGGGAGTAATTGACAAATCAAATGCATAAGATTATCAAAAATCTTTTTATCAAAACTCTCAAAATCAAAATTAATTTAAATGTTTGTTATCATCAAAAAGGGGGAGATTGTTGGGAACAAAATCCTATTTGATGTTTTAAAGATAACAAACATATAAATTAAACTTTAATATTGATTATCTTGTTATTTGCTAATGTGTTTTGTGAGAAATGTTTCAACGATAACGTTATGGTCTGACAACGGTAACGCACCTGATGAACACATACACAAGTAAAACAATGGAAAGTCATACGTAGAAAACAAGATTTATTTGAAGCAACTTAAGTTCTTGGTTTTAATGATGAAAATCTCCACATGACAATATTCCTTTTTGCCTCACCAAATGTGGTAGCATTTTAAGGAAACATAAATGGCATAAAAGATTTCATGGGCCTAGCAAAATTTTGGACTATGTAATCAAGGCCCCATTATGTAAACAAAAGGAATGTCACCAAATGAGAAAGATACTCCCACGTAGAAGCTCTTGAACAAATGAAAGAAGATACTTTTTCATCACATGGGAATTGATTTTGTGGACAAGAAGTGAGCACATCCTTCTTTCCTAGAAAAGGACATTAGTCACCAAACTCAAGTACAAGCATGAACATAGTTTGGTCCCCTCATGAGAAGACAAAGGCTCCTCTAATTCTTTCCACTTGCTGATGCATTGTCATCACAAAATTCAAATTGATCCTCTCATATAGACAAGATAGAAGCCACGTAAAAGCTTCAAAAGCCATGCAAAGCATTACAGCAGTTTTTCAACAGACGGTAATGCACAAGTGAACTGACGATAACACACTATTCACATAACATGGCAACAAAGATTACAACGTATCTTTGACAGATTTTGAATTTCAAAATCTCTCTCATACGCTCCTCTTGCACAGCAAAAGATCTATAAATACCAAGGAGCTACATGAAGAAAAACTCAAGAGTTTACACAAAGATTTGATCATACATTGTTGAAGCAAAAATCAACAAAGTTCCAAACTCTTCACAAAGCAAGCTAATCACAAAAGTTCTCATACTTACATTGTTTACACGCTTGTTATTTTTATCACCTCTTATATGAGTTGATGCTCACAAATTACCAAACACTTTGTAACCTCTCAAATCTATCTTTTAGGTTAGATTGAGTGATTGTGAGAAAGTCTTTTCTAGTAAAGAAAAGCATTGTGAGAAAGTCTTTTCCAGTTAGGAAAAGCAGTTTGTAAAAGTCTTTTCGAGTGAAGAAAAACATATTGTATTTTGATCAAGGGTTGATCAAAAGTTGGTGCCAAGCAGAAGGTTCTGATCTGAGCATTTTAGTGGATAATCTCACAAGGTTGTGAGGACTGGACTAGCCCAAGTTTGGGTTAACCAGGATAACTTCTGGGTGTTGTATTTTCTCTTATCTCTTAATCTCTTAAAATACAACTCAACTAAAACAAACTAAATATTTCCAGAGTTCTCTGGTCCTTCACTTATATCTTTGCTATCATTATCGTCTTAACATTATTTCTTTGATTACTTGTTAACTAACCCATAAAAGAAATATTGTGTTAAGTTATTATTTATAAAAAGAATTTTAAAAAGGGTCACAATTCAAACCCCCCTTTCTTGTGACATTTATTGCTACTTCAGTGGTGAGGGATTTAGGTAGTATGCATGAAATTTTGATTCGATCATCTGCTCCATTGTAAAAAAAAAAAAAGAGCTTTCAAAGTTGAAGCCATTTTTAATCAAATCAAACCATTTTTTTTAAGAGAAAAAAGAATATGCACCGACGGTATAAAATTACTTTATATAGTCAACCAATTACAACCATATTTTCCGCCACTTCATTTCACTTTTTTAATATGCCATGGAAAATTAAACTATTTGGTTGTCAGTGTAAAAATAATTTACACTGACAATGTCCTTTAAACTTCTTTTTTTTTTAAGATTAAAGAAACAAAAATTTGATTTTGATGTGATTTGATTTATAATACAGTAATGCATGGGAGGTGTCAAAAAATAAATAAATAAATTATATAATGCATGGTATGGTAGACAGTTGTTTGTTGGCCCCATACGATATGAATTGCCAATGAAAGCAATTAATTAATGGACTATATTTGGCGCCACTCAATTAACGGTTGAGAATTCTCAATTGAAGAAACTGATCCATGATCACTCAATTGTTACAATCAAAACAAACTTTCTCATTCTTCCAAAAGCCACATCTTTCCATCCTCCACCCTCTTCCATGTTTCAGATTTCCGGCAAACACTCAGTTGCCGGAAAATCAAATTAGGGAAGAGGTGTCCTATTACAAATTGTGAGGCCATGAATGACAATGATGAATGCAATGATAAAAATGGGAACAACAACAATAATAATTACATCCCTTCAGATTTCATTGAAAATCTAAAAAACCTCACCAATAAGCACCAAGATGATCATGATCATGATCATGATAATGATAATGATAATGATTGTGATCAAGAATTGGTTAGTGATAATGAAGGGATTGTGTTGGGAACACAAAGTCCTGTTGAGATTAAGCTCAAGATAAAGAGATCATTGCTGGAGTTTCGTTGCAAACTTGAGGACGCGATTCTTGGAAACTATTTGTTAGGTGAAGATGAACAAGGAGAGAAATTTGCAATGTCAACGGAAAATCTTAGAGAAATTACTTTATGGGGTGTTCCTTTGTTACCAAGCAAAGCACATGAAGGTACTGATATTATTTTGAGGAAATTCTTAAAGGCTAAAGATTACAAAGTCAATGATGCATTTGAAATGTTACAAAAGACTATGGTTTGGAGAATTAAAAATAACATTGATAAGATTCTTGACGAAGATTTGGGTTCTGATTTTGAAAATGTCGGATTTTTGAATAGTCGGGACAAAGAAGGTCGTCCGGTTTGTTACCATGTTTATGAGGTTTTTAAAGATAAGGTTTTGTATAGGAAGACATTTGGAAATCAACAGAAATGTGACTTGTTTTTGAGGTGGAGGATTCAGTTGATGGAAACTGCTGTTAAAAGGTTGTGTTTTAGAGGTGGTGCTGATGGAATTATTCAGGTTTATGATTTGAAGAATGCACCTATTCAAGGAATGAAAGAACTTAACTCAATAAACAAAAAGATTCTAATGTTGTTTCAATCCTATTATCCTGAGATCATCTTTAGAAATGTTAGTATTTACTTATTTGAGTTTATTTACCGACTCAAACATGCTCGTAAGCTTTTTTTTTCCAGTTTATTTCCATAGGCTCACCGTGATAGCTAATGAAAACAATTTGACTTTGTTTTGTATTTTGTTATAGAAATAACTTTTATTTTTCTTGTATGCAGATTGTAGTAAATGCACCATTTTGGTTCTACACATCACAGGTGCTATTCTCAAGGTTTATGAGCCAGAGAAATAAAAGTAAATTCATCTTTGCAAGACCACAAAGGGTCACACCAATTCTTCTCAAGTGAGAGTGTGTTTAAACTATAATAAGATATACCTAAAGTTTTCCATTTTGTAAATTTTATTTATTCAACTATATAGTTAACATTATATGACATGTCACAGGTTCATAGCTCCAGAACATCTTCCAGCTGAATATGGTGGTCTAAGGAGGAATAATGACCAAGATTTTACTCCTGATGATAAGGTTTTAGAGCATAAAGTCAGAGCAAATTCTGTTTCTAGAATTGAATTACCAGTACATGAGGTGCTTAACATGAAATTTTGATATTTGTTTCAAATTGAATGCATTATTATGTACCATATAGTTTTCTGATTTATTTAGAGTAAACCTACAATTTTGCCCTTGAAATCGTAGGATCGTACTATCTTATCAATATTTCAAAGTGATCCTTGAAATTGTAAAATGTTAATCGAATTCAGGGACAAATTTGATTTAAACTTTGCAATTTCAAATATCATTTTCAAACATCGATAATGTGAGAGACTAAATTGATACGGTCCTACTATTTCAAAGAGCAATTTAAATTTTTACTCTATTTATTTACCATATTGAATTTTTCTTTGTTCTAATTTGATTTTATGATGGTTTCTAGACTGGAGTGACAATAGTGTGGGACACAACTGTAGTTGGATGGGATGTGTCTTACAAAGAAGAGTTCATTCCAGATGATGAAGGTTCATACACTGTATTACTACAAAACCAAAATATTGTTGGTGAAAGTACTAGAAACTCTTTTTACATCAATGAACCAGGGAGAATATTATTAACAATTGAAAATGGGAATTTCAAGAAGAAGAAAATGTACTATAGATCAAAAACTAGAGTCACTGTTCCCATGTTCATTTTGCTATCATAACATTTGGTTTTTTATTTTTTCTTTTGTTACACTTGATTTGATGATTTTATTGTATACTTTTTTTTGCATTCAGTAGGCCAGAAACTACCAACTTGAAAGATTCTTAAGGTAGTTCATGATGGCTACAATTGATATATTCACATGTTTTAAATGTTTTTTGTTTTTAAACATGTGAACCTCAAAGCTATGAGATCAAAGGAATGGAAATTTTTATGTTATAGCTATATATAGTTGCAATGAGTTTTATTCTTCTAAGTCCTAAACTTCAAGTAGCATGGCTCTAAAATACAATCCGCAATTGAAATTGTAACCGCAATATAAAGGTTTTAGAGATCTTCAATTCTCCACATTTGCTGTAATATCAATAGGAGTTTCTGAACTGCAACTACGACCGCAACTGCAATTTAAAACTATAAACAACTAGTTTTGCATTAGTTAGAGGCAAAGGCAAAATACACATTTTATTAGGGGATTTCAACACATTCTTTGATAAACAATGGATTGATAATCATGTACAATGCACTATTAATTTTTTTGAGTTAAAGCATAATCACATTGTTGTAACTCTTCTTAGTACGTAGTCTTCTATTTAATTCACTGTTAGATTACTTATCCTTGATTGCCATCAACAATTTTTATCACATAATCATCCCTATAGAAGGAATAAGACTGCACCATACAATCTTGATGTAGGGCTCTGTTTGGGAAAAAGATCACATCAAAAGAACATCAAACAATATCAAAAGGAGTATCAATAATAATCATAAACGATAAAAACGATAATTTGTTTACCCAGTTCGGTCCAACAATGCCTAATGTGGGGGAGAGAGCATCCTTCTATTCCACTATATCAATGAGTTTGGTTACAACGAGATTTCAAAGGCTTTTTTACAAGAATTAACCTTCAATCTTAATTTAATCATTTTCCCGAATCTCTTCCCGTGGTCAAGAGACTTGAGATTCTTGATCACAGTCACAATGAATTTAAAGGACAGCTTGGGAATCTCATTTCGCTTTTGAAGCTTGATTTGAGATTTAATGAGTTTGGTTGTAAAATCCTAGAAATTTTATCCACTTGAAAAATTTGGAGTTTTTGGATTTAAGTTTCAATAATTTTGGCGTCCTTCTGTTCTTAGGTGAATTTTCCAAATTGAATGAAGTTTATTTAATAGGAAACTCACTTTCTGGGGAGATTCCAAAAATATGGGAAAAGCTTGGTGGTGTGGAGATAATAGGATTTTCTAAAATGGGGTTGGTTGGTAAAATCCCATCTTCAATGGGGTTTATTTGAAGAATTTGACTTATCTTAGGCTTGATAACATGATGCTTTATGGGTCTGTACCTGAGGAATTTGGGGTTTTGGAGTTTGCTTTATGGTTCAAGTCGGCCGGAAATGTAGGGCTATGTTTGGGGAAAAATTATAGTTGTTCTGGAAATGGAGGTTGCAGCAGCTTGTGTCAACTCAATGCCTGCCAAATACCAACAAAAGATGATGATGGATTCAAGGAAGAAATCATGTATCTATTTTTGTTGGTCAATAATTCCTTATTAATATATAATTTGCTTATTAAAAAAAAATTTATAGAAATAATTTTTTAAAAAAATGTGATTTTTATTAAGTGAATTTTTTTTAGATAAACTAAGAGCATAATGACATTCATTAATATTAAAGAAAATAAAAGACATCCCAACTATATCTTCTAACATAAATATTTGAGTTACTGAATGTTAAAATCACTTTTATAATTTATGAAAAGATAAATTTAAAATAATTATTAAGTTATCATAAAAATTATTTAAAAAAAAAAACCTAAAACAAACCGGCCAAAAGTCTGATGAAATAATCTTTATGTCTGCCAACAAAAATTTGAATTAAGCAAAAAGTTGACTTACGAAGTACAACACAACTACTAGAACTAGACCAATATATATACATAGAATGAGAACTGAGAACCAGTGGCCTATTCAATGCAGGTTTTTCCAGGCTCTTACATTCCACAAGGTTTAACAGGAAGTTGCATTGGCATGTCAATCACAACGTCATGACATATCAGGATCATCTTCATAATCAAAATCTTGTTCACTTGAAGCCCTTGCTCTCTTCGCATCTCTTGGCGCACCTCTTCCTTTCTTTGGTTTACCCCTACGGTAACATGATGATTTTTTAGCTTATGCAGCATACAATCTTTACATATTTGTCGAACATATTTCTATAAACAAGCAATTATTTAATTCAAAAACATTAAAGCAGAGACACATTAGTTGAGTGCTTACTGTCCATTTGCGTAAATTGTTCCACCTTTTGAACGACCAGGACCAAAATCTGATCTCCCATCTGAGGTAACAGAAATATATTATATAATAGACAAAAAAATGCAAAGTCTGAACTGTTGCTTATAGAATCTCACCATCTCGTCCGGCTGCAAGCTCTTCTGCCTACAATAAAAAGATGAAGATCATCTCAGAATTCAGAAATAACCTTGCTGAGATGCCGGCACACTTGATATATAGACCATGATTAAACAGAATTGACAAGAAAAGGCTTAAAAGGAGGAATCATTTCATGGGATGGGAGAGGTGTTGAGAGGAATGAAGGATCATGCTTGGTAAAGGATCTTTTGATACGTGTTTTATCAACATAAAACTTAGATGAATCTTACAAGCCATTATTATTGGTCAATAATGACTAAATTTGATGCTCTTGAGCTTGAAAATTATAGACATGTACTTCCCTAATTTGGTCATAAATATAAGACCTGGCATGTATAAATAAATGACAGGACCTGGATCTCATGTAAAACATTTAACTTCTTGACCGGAAATGTGAATATAAACTTCTTGAATAATAAATGACCAGGTTTTTAAATACTTCTTGTATCAAAGATCAATCACATAACAATCATTAGATTTAACAGAGTCTAGGAGGAAATTATAAGCTATGGTTACTGTTTTATATTTTATAAAAAAGCCTCTGAAATACTTCCTGTTTCAAATGGATTAAAACGGTACCATCAGATCAGGTATTCTATGATATACTCTTAACTTAGGACTCCAACCTGTTTTAATCATTTTTATCTTCCCGGAAGATTACGTGCTAAACAATTTCAAAAACCAAAGTCACTAAAAACCACTATGACCACTTTCATAATAATGATGGGAAAAGTGAATAAGCAATGAACAAGATGAAGTTAGCTTCAATTCTACCAAGACCCAGTCACTCTTATTACTTGGTGCTCACTAGTGGACATTATTTCATTTTTATCTATTTCTGGTAGGAAGCCTATCATTGAATATCAGAAACACACCGCTGGCGAGGTCACTGAAGATAATGAAAACAGCCTATCTTCGGGCTGAAACTTTCTGGACCGCTTCAAGCTGCCAAGAAGAAAAAAAAGATTCACCAATGTCATATAAACCACGAAGAACGTGAATAACAAAACAGCATGTCATCTACCTAAGATGAATAGAGGCATACAATCCCTCAATTACTATTAAATTATTATATGGAACACAGATGTATTCAAAGACACCTGTTGATGCAATTTTATTGTGCTTTCAGCAGCACTATGCCCATCTAATTTCTTAGTAAGACTCAATTAGCAGTGAATCTAGACAAGTCCAAGCATAGTATCATTGTGCCTAGCATTTTAGCAATCAATATAAATAATTAAAACCCATGATCAGATGTGGATCTTCTTGGGAGCAGGGAGGTGCCACAGCACCCTTCAAATAAATTATATATACTATACTAGGCGTAATGTAACATTAATGTTCCATCTGTTGCAGTGGTAAATGCAAGCTTTTCTCAATAACAGGTTGCGGGTTTGAGTCCTTATGCCATCTTTTTTGTATTTTAACCACTGCACCAATAAATAAATTGCGTTTTATACTTAAAACGATTCTTATATAATCCGTCTTTTTGGCACCCAAACAAAATCACTCAAGATCAGCCACTGCCCATGATTTCCCTTTTAATGACCATAAATGAATACAAAATATGGAAGAGCTGACCTGATGCCTAATAAATATGACTTGTGATAAAGTATAACAGATCATGCAAGTATGACACTACCCTTCCTATTTGCTCAGGATAATCAGATACAGACAGAAAATATTGACGGTATTTCTTCTGAGGAGAAATCAACTATACTTCATAAACCACCAAGTACTAAAAGAAGAGGTAGTTTGAACGTTATAAATTTTGGAATTTGGAAAGAAGAAAATTATCAGTGTTTCGGTCAGAAAGAAAATAAGCTAATGAGATTCATACAATGCAGTGTTCTTTGTTGAAGATAGGAACCCTTCAAATCCCTTTAATACATTGCCACACTGTCCTGGATCCTGTAAATAACTTGTCTCCATATCATAAACCTGTGTCAAGGATAAAATGTTAGTTTCTGGTGGCTAGGAATCATAAAGGATATTTTTAACAGCTCATTCTATTTTTCTTATCATATCAAGCATTGCAGATATGGCACTGGACATGCATCACTGGATGACCCAATCAACAAGAAACCTCAGAAGTCAATGTATAATCTAAAATAATCATATGGCTAATAAATTTCCAATACACTCCAGAGGTGTTACATGAACATGATATTTTATTTTTAAAAGGGGAAGACATTTTATAACAGTCATTTTACAACTATTCCTAACCGAATTGGAGAATTCGAACTCAGCACATTGAAGTTACAAAGCTAAGTTCTTACCACTGAGCTAACACATCAACTGTAAACATGAAATTATTGAGCAAGTGAAGGATCCAATTTAATAGATTACAGTTTGCTCAAATATCTTATTGCATAACCTATGAAGCTCCTCGGATTAGCAGACACATGTCGGTGTAGGACAGTGTCGGACACCGACACTTATGATTACACTTAATTATGTCATTTTTTCAAGATATTATTGTGGACGTTTCTGTGTCATATCCGGTGTCCGTGCTTCAAAGGACGTAACCCAGATGCAATTATAGAAAAAAGTTACCTGCTTTTCAATATTGCGAAGCTCTTCGTGAAGTTTGGCTCTTCTACTAAGCAAAGAAGCCAACATTGCTGACGGATTAACCGCACCCTTTTGACCTAAAATAATATCAACAAGGGTTACGAATTGCAACACCAAATTGTTTTATAATTTTGATTAATATTCAGTCGGAAGGTAACGAAAATTGAGGATTATACCTTCGGATTCCATTTTCGATGATTGATTTATTTGAAGACTCGGCAAATCAAAACCCTAAATTCCCAATTTTATTTCAGTTCCTCTCTCTCTCTTTCATGTGCTTACTTCTTCCGTCGTTTTCGGCGTTTGCTCCTCTGGGTCGTTTTACTCAAAACTACGTCGTTTCCTTATTTAATTTTGTTTTTATTTTTTAGGAAATTCAATTGTTTTCTCTAGTGTATACTTTTTTTTTTCCTTTTCTTTTTCACACAAGTAGGGATGTCAATAGATATTTGTGTGACAGATAGTATGATATTCGTGTCCGCTCCATTTGATAAATATGATATCAATATCGTGCGAGTATCCGTCAAGCGGGTTATCCATGAATTTTGAAGTATCTGTGGATATTCACAGATATCCATGAATAATAATTTTAATTTTTTTTTGTGATTCTTGTAAAAAATATTTATTTTAATTAGTTGAAATTTGTTTATCTTCTTTATAAAGAAACAAGAAAAAGATTATTCTCACGTAATAACATTCATACACTTCACTTTCAATTTAACAACAAAAGTCAACATTTATTTTTCTTCTTTTCACCAAAATATAATAATATCCATACATTCCTCTTTAGAAAAAATTTCATACATTTCATTTCTAATCAAAACAAAGTTTATCACAAAATTCAAAAGAATTAAAAAAACTCTTATATATTTGATAATTAATAATATTTATATAATATTCTTATTTACTAACGGGTATGGATATCCGCGGATACGGATACCATTAAATCTGCATCCGTATCCATTAACTATCGGATAGTTGAAATATCCGTTTATCTTACCTGTGGATATCCATTAAACTATCTGTTTCATATCTGTGGCGGATTATCCACGGATACCCGCGGGTATGGATATTTTTGTCATCCCTACTCGCAAGTAATCTAATACTAGGTTTTTTTTTTAATATAACAAGTAATCTACTCCGTAATAGTTAATCTTTAAACAAAATTATATGAAAATTTAGTTAATTTCACACATTTAACTATCTCATTTCTAATTAGCCTAAAATCTCACAACCAATTAATAAATATAATAATGACCAAAATACCCCCGAAACACACAAAACACAATTAATCACACAATTAAATTAATAAAATATTAATAAATACTAATAATCTAAAAACGAGATGTTACAGTAATTTCATGAGCAGTTTTCCACAGTTTAACTGTGGCTAACCTTTTCAGAATTCTTTATTAAAGTTTTCTAGTTTGAAACACATGTTGATTATACTTGTAGGTTATAATGTTCTCAAAAACTTTTATTTAGGTGGTATGATTTAAAATTTTGACTGTAAAAAAATATTGCGTGGCAAAAGAAATTGTAGTAGTGAAGTCAAATTATTAAAAGGGTAAAAATGGAAGAAAAATATTTGTTTGTAGGGGCATATGTATAATTGTAGGGGTGAAAGGAAATATTTTCCGAAGTTGTTGATATAATTCGACAAATTAAAAGAGTCGATATACTAGGAGGATTTTTATTTACGAAATGTTATTGTCACCCTTTTGTTTTGACATATTTTCACCCATCTCCTTCTCCATTCTCTATATACTTAGGTTATGTTTGGATTGATGTAATAAGATGAAATGGAATGAAAAGAGATGGAATAGAATAATGTTCCATAATTTGGATTTGTACAATAATAATGGGATGAAATGAAATATGATGGAATAAATTTCATTTCATACCACCACTTACCTTCAATTTTATTCATCTCCTTTTTAAAATATTCAAACAATAGAATGAAAGATTTATTCCATTCCTTTTCATCTCATTCCACTCCACTTTATTCCGCTCCGCTTCATCCATTATATTCCATCGATCCAAACGGTTAGGGTCCGTTTGTTACAGATTAAAAAAATAATAATTTTGATATTCAATACTTTAGAGTTTAATTTTTAGATATTTTATAGAAAAGTAGAATTTATTTTGTGTTTGTTTATTGTTATAAAAATCACCTTTTTAATAAAATAATTTTTAATTTGTTTGGATACAACATGTAAAAGTGATTTCTTTAATTATAGAATAACCTCCCTCTTATTTTTAAATTTTGATTTCTTTTTTTAAAAAACATGTAACACAGACATATAATATTTCAACGAGTGATTATTTTAATAAAAAAAGTGATTTTTTGCTAAAACATTTGTAACAAACGCCCTCTTAGTGTATGAATTTAACCACTAAACTATTAGAGAAAAAATCAAGTTTTTGGTTGTTGGAACAAAATGTGTGTTAGTTCACACCCTTAAGTTTTGATGATAACAAAGTATTAAATGGACAATTGATGTTACTAATGTTTAAATTAAGTGTGCAGGAGAATCCAACGTTATATCAAGAGCACACTTGATTTAGACTCTGATGAAACCTATGGAAGTCTGAATCTTTACACTCTGAAAGAGTTCAGAAGCTACAACGTGGTCAGAAGCTAAACAAAGTTCAGAAGCTCAAAAAGGACCAGAATGTCTGCAAGAGTTCAGAAGCTCAGAGAAGTTCAGAAGCTCAAAGATGTTCAGATGCCTACAAGAGTTCAGAAGCTATCTGCTAGTCATGAGTTATTCAGAAGATGAAGACGTTCAGAAGCTGGAATACGAAGGACTATCAGAGGCCATTTATTCAAGACCAATCAGACTCAAAGTTATCAAAGGTTCATCAGAAGCAAAGGAATTCCCCAAATCATCAGAAGGGCTACATCAACTACTCTTATCAAGCCTGATGATTTGCTCTAAGGACAACTAATTACAACGGTCACAAAGGATGTGATCCTACTCTCTCTAGGAGCTAGTTGTACCTTATTATTGTACTTTGGACAAACAGTAAAGGTGAAGCTTAACTGCAAAAGAAGACGTGACTTTACTCAACGGATATTCAAAGACTACAGCTGTCCATTTTACAACGGGAATTTCTCCAACGTCTCAATGTCTTTCTCAACTCATATAAATATGCAAAAGAAAGAATTGATGACTAACGAACTTCATTAGAAAATATCTCTCAGAATAAAATGAGAAAATGAATTGTAATAGAAAACATCTCTCAAATTAAGTGAGAATACAAACTAGCTCAAGCCTCTGAAGTTATTATGATTGTAATAATTTTATGCTTAGTGTAGAAGCAAGGAAGTCTCTTGTCTTGTGTGACTTGAGCAAGGAAGTCTTAAGCTTGTGTGCTTAAGCAAGGAAGTCTCTGATCTTGTGTGATTAGAGCAAGTAAGTCTCTCTGTCTTGTGTGACCTAGAGCAAGGAAGTCTCTTTGTCTTGTGTGACCTAGAGCAGGAAGTCTTAAGTCTTGTGTGACTTGAGCAAGGAAGTCTCATGCTTGTGTGCTTGAGCATCTGAATGTAATCTTAGTGATTATAGTGAAATCTCTTGTAAGTACAAGGGGACTGGAGTACTCTCAATTTGTGAGGGGAACCAATATAAATTGTTGTGTCTCTTTATCTCTCTGAGTCTCTCATTTACTCCTTCATCATTCACTTAGCCTTAAGTTGATTGTGTAAACAATTCCGCTGTGCTTAAAGACTCTAATAGATTTAAATATCTTGAAAAGTTTTTAAATATCCAAAACACAATTCAACCCCCCCCCCCCCCCCCCTTCTTGTGTTTTCTCCACGCACCTTCAATTGGTATCAGAGCTCCGGTTCTGTTGGTAAATCACTTAACCGTGAAACAGTCAAGATCCAAAGGAGAAAAACACCATGGCTCAACAAGTGAATGATTGAAAGCAGAAGATTCATCAACTTGTTGCTGATCTCATTAAAGGAATGGAAGATGGACTTAATATGAGTGAAGATCTGAGCCACAAGCAAGTATCTACATCAACATTTGATGTTTGTACTTCAAGTGCAAGAGACAAGGAAGCAGCCAGAAAAGTGAAGCAAGCAATGGAGCTTAAAGATATCAAGGAAGAATCTGATGAAGAATACTTTGATAATTTCTCCAAGAAATTTCAAAGATGGTCTGAATTCAAGAAGAATGGAGGAGAGATAGCTAGCAAGAAGAAATTGACAACCTGGGAAGAGCTGGACAAACTTTCTGAAGAAGAAAAGAAAGTCAAGCTACCAAGGAGATCAAGACTTGAAGTGCAAGCAAGACCTGAAGCAGCAGCAAAGTCTGAAGTGGACTCAGAGTCTGAACATTCAAGTTATGACTCTGACCAAGACATCCTGAATCAGGTATATTCTCAACTTCCTAAACTTGAACTCATAAAACTACTAAATGATGGTTCACGTAAGTTTAAAAAGCTCAAAGTTAATTGTGAGCACTTAAGTGAACAAGCAAGTCAATTTAAGTGTTTATTGTTGGAACAAAATATGTGTTAATACACACCCTTAAGTTTTGATGATAACAAAGTATTAAATGGACAATTGATGGTACTAATGTTTAAATTAAGTGCAGGAGAATTCAACGTTTAATCAAGAGCACACTTAATTTAAACTCTGATGAAACCAATGGAAGTCTGAATATTTAGACTCTGAAAGAGTTCAGATGCTACAACGTGGTTAGAAGCTATACAAAGTTCAGAAGCTCAAACTAGATCAGAACGTCTGAAGCTATTCAGGGACTCAGAGGAGTTCAGAAGCTCAAGGATGTTCAGAGGCCTACAAGAGTTCAGAGGCTGTCTGCTAGTAATAAGTCATTCAGAGGATGAAGACGTTCAGAAGCTGAATTACGAAGGACTATCAGAGGTCAACCATTCAAAGACCAATCAGACTCCAAGTTATCAAAAGGTTCATCAGAAGCAAAGGAATTCCCAGTCATCAGAGGGCTACATCAACTACAACTTATCAAGCCTGATGACTTGTTCTAAGGTCAACTAAACTGCAACGGTCACAAAGGATGTGATCCCTCTCTCTAGGAGCTAGTTGTACCTTATAACTGTACCATTGGACAGACAGCAAAGGTGAAGCCTCTCTGCAAAGGAAGACGTGGCTTTACTCAACGGATCTTCAATGTCTACAGCTGTCCAAGTTGCAACGGGAATTTCTCCAACGTCTCAATGTCTTTCTCAACTCATATAAATATGCCAAAGAAAGAATTGATGACTAGCGCTCACCATTAGATAAAATCTCTCAGAAGAAAGTGAGAATTTGAATTGTAATACATAATATCTCTCAAATGAAGTGAGCATAGAAACTAGCTTAGAGCCTCTGAAGTTATTATGTATGTAATAAGTCTTAAGCTCTTAAGTTAGTAGTAAGTCTTCTGCTTAGTGTAGAAGCACGTAAGTCTCAATCTTAGTGATTAGAGCAGTGAAGTCTTGAGCCTAAGTGCTTGAGCAAGGAAGCCTCTGATCTTGGGTGATCAGAGCAAGGAAGTCTCTTTGTCTTGTGTGACTTAGAGCAGGAAGTCTCAAGCTTGTGTGGTTGAGCAAGGAAGTCTTTGAGCTTGGGTGCTTGAGCAACTATTGTAATCCTAGTGATTATAGTGAAACTCTCTTGGAAACAAGGGGACTGAAGTACTCTCAATTTGTGAGGGGAACCAGTATAAATTGTTGTGTGTTCTTCTCTCTTCCACTCTCTCATTTACTCCTTCATCATTCATAACGCCATAAGTTAATTGTGTGAATAATCCGCTGTGCTTTAAAGACTCTGAAAAGATTTAAATATCTTGGAAAGTTTTTAAATATCCAAAACACAATTCAACCCCCCCTTCTTGTGTTTTCTCCACGCACCTTCAATTGGTATCAGAGCTCCGGTTCTGTTGGTAAATCACTTAACCGTGAGACAGTCAAGATCCAAAGGAGAAAACCTCCATGGCTCAAAACATGGATGTGTGGAAGCAGAAGCTACATCAACAAGTTGCTGATCTTAGCAAGAAATTTGAAGATGAACTGAGCTTAAATGAAGATCTGAGCAACAATCAAAATCCTTCCACATTAGGGGCTAATCAAACTTTTAGTATTGTTTCTACAGCTACTACTCTTTGCCTCATTAGTGATGATAATGAAAGCATTCAGTGGGCAACAGTAAATGGCTTTTTAGATCAATATGAGGAGTTTAAGATGGAGGAAAATGAGAGCATTGAGAAAATGAACATAAGGTTTCAAGCTATAACAAGCAAGCTTGAAGAGCACAACAACAAACTCAACAACAAAGAGCTTGTAAGCAAGTTGCTGAGAAGTTTGCCTCTGGATTGGAATGAAATTCCACATTCTCTAGAGGAAACTGAAGACATCAATTCAATGAGTCCTGAATCATTGACTGATTTTCTCAGAGTCCATGAATTGGCTTTGAAGGATATGCAAGAGTTGAAATGTGAAGAAGCAGAAGCAGCAAGAAAAGGAAAGCAAGCATTGGAGCATGAAGATCTTGTTGAAGAACCCGATGAAGAGTATCTTGAAAGGTTTTCAAGAAAAATTCAAAGATGGTTGTCATACCCCATTTTTTGACCGATTGATTTTGTTCGGCGTTTAAAACCTTCTTGCCCTTCTTGTCATTTCTGACGAAATTTCGGCAGAGAGGTATTTTAAAATACCTCATTTGTTGTTTCTTTTATATTTTTTCTTTTTCTATTATTATTATTATTATTTATTATTTTTTACCATTATTATTATCTTCTTTCTTTTAAAATTTATTTATTTATTTTATTTTCTGTTTTTATTAATTTTCGTTTTTTAGTTATTTAATTTAATTATTTTGTTTTTATTTTATTTTTACTTTGTCCTTTTGTCCTTTTTTTTTTCTGATAAAAAAATCAGAAAAATTTGAAAGTCAACTTGCAAAGGGAACATCTTTCTGCAGAACAGTGTACTTCCTTGCCCAATTTCAGATTTTTGTTCCCCATTGGTGTATATAGTGAACAGCAATTAATGAACAGGGGAAGGAAAAAATTACTCAGCCGCAGAGCAAACAACAACATCCAAACCCTAATTTTTCTAGATCTGAAAAATCATCAAAAAATCCAAATCAAATCCAGAAACAAAAAAAAACCAAAACTGTAAACCCACCATCATCAACACCAAACCAGAATCAGAAAATCCAAACCCATAACCCAGAACCCAATACTTCGTCATCCATTTTCCAGACAAAAAAAAACCAGACCAAAAATACAGAACCAAAAACAAACAAAAACCTTCGAAAAACTCCAAAAAAAAACAGAACCGAATCAAACAAACTTGAAACCCAGATCAAACAGATATTTATTTCCGAAACGAAAACGATAACAGCGAAGAAGAATAGAGCAAGGAAGTCCAAATCGAAAATCACAGAGGTCGAATCTCTTTTCTGTTTTCATTTCGATCTAATCTATGGAGATTTTGTTTGTTTATTTTGGGTTTAGATTTGGAATTAGGAATTGATTTTATATGAATTTGATGTTAAAAGTTTTTGAAAAGGATGAGTTGTGGTGGTTTTGAGAGAGGATGGCCGAGGGAGAAGAAGTTGGCCGTGAGAGAAGAGAGATGAGAGTGGTGCGGCGGCGAGGAGGAAAGAGAGAAGAGAGGAAAATTTGTGATTTTTTTTTCTAGGGTTTGCCTTTTATACCACAGCCTGATCCTGTGCGCGCAGGTGCACAGTCTTATCGTGCACCTGCGCGCCTTTGTCCTCTGATTTCAATCAAGAGGCCTAGATCTTTCCTTCTTTAGTTTTAGATCAGGGCCGTCTGATCCATCAGACGGCCAGAGTTGATCCTGGTTTTTTTGTTTGTTTTTTTACACAGATGGGCCTTTGTTTGGACTGGGCCTGACGGTTTTGCTGCTTTTTGCACCCCTGCTTATTTCGTTTTCATGATTCACACCCCCTGTTTTAATTTTAATTTTATTTTTTTAAGCTTATGAGATAAGTGCTTTTGGCATAAGCTATTTTAGCTTTTTTTTAGCCAATCAAGCATGATGTCGAGGCTTATTTTTATTTTCCGATTTATTTGATATTTAAAAGTTGTTAATATTACTTTATGTCTTTATTTATTTTTAGCTAATTTTATTTCTTAAGCTTATGAGATAAGTGCTTTTGGCATAAGCTATTTTAGCTTTGTTTAGCCTTGTAAGGCATGATGTCGAGGTTTATTTTCATTGTCTTGGTTTCGTATTTATTTATTTATGCTATTTATCCATTACATATCATATTTATTTCATTACATCGATTTATTCATCATTTTTTTTACCGTTATTTTATTATCGTAACATTGAGTATTTATCGCTTATTAATTGCCATTTACTTCTGCTTTTGAATTTAGGATGTAAATAGGCCAAATGTAAACTCTAAATAAAAGTGCATAGCATACCCCGTCTCTTGCATCATTTCATATTTATTTTCTCGCAAAAATTTTAGAGTGTGATTAGGCTAATGTACCCTAAATGAAAAAATTGCATCTCATGCATATTTATTTTTTATCGCTTTCCGCCAATATGCGTAACGTTAAATTCCGAGGGAAAAGGCGTCGCTTTGATCGAAGTATCATTGCGAATTGTCTCCGCGTTTAATTTATTAGTTGTGACGTTTTAGGTTAGTGTCATTTTGCGCGCGTAACCTTTACCTTTTTTTTCTTCTCAAAAAAATGAGGTCAAAACCTCTTTCAAAAAATACATAATTATTTTCTTTTCGAAATATCATGGAAACACAAAAAATTTCATCAAACATTTCTATCAAAAACCTTGGAATTCAAACCAAGTGTTCTTTTATCGCAAAACTTTGGAATTCAAACCAAGTGTTATTTTTCTCGTTAAAACCTTGGAATTCAAACCAAGTGTCTTTTATCACTTCAAACATTTTCTCAACAAATCTTGGATTTTAAACCAAATGTCCGCGTCTTATTTTCATAATCAAATCTCAATCAATTTAACCATATAGATTTTCTTCACAAATTAACATCAATCAAACTCACATTTTGCCACTTTTGGCTTTTGGTCTTTAAAACCATTTTCAAAAACTTTAAAATGAAACAAATAAATTTACTCGCAATTTTTATCCCGAACTACGGTGGTTTGATCCCTCGGTTACGTAGGCATGAGACTTGTCTCTCCAATCAATAAAATCAACAAAAACATTTTTCTTCTTTTTCATCACTTTAAGCATTTTTTTATCATTACTTTAATTTCCCACTTATACATTTTTTACAAGCAATAAAAATAAAGCGCATAGATAGAATAAAAACAAGAGGTTCCTATAGAGTACTATAGATACTTAGGGTGCTAATACCTTCCCTTCGTATAACCAACCCCCGAACCTTGTTCTCTAAAAATAGGGTTTTTTCGAACTTTTTCCTTTTCCCTCGGATAAATTAAAGATCGGTGGTGGAATATAAATTTGCGATTCGAAGTTAATTAATAACTCGATATCCAAAAATCACCGCGACAGAAATGGCGACTTCACTGGGGACAACCAAGCGGGTTGAGCCTAACTTGTTTTATTTTCTATCTTCGCGCTATTACTCTTTTTGCTTATGTGAATGTTTGTATATATATACTTGGGTTTGATTTTGAGTGGTGAGATAAGTCCCCCACCCGGACTTGAGGGAACTATAAGATAGGATAGTGGTATAATCATAATGTCTATCCGAGAGTAAGTTTCGGCCGTGGCATATGTGGTAACCACACTCAATTGAGGAACTTTGGAGGTAATAGTGCCAACATGAGTAGTCGTGTTTAACATTCTATCTTCAAGGAACCGACGATGTTGAGGACCTTTAGTTACACCTAACCCATCTTGGCCTCTTTAGGGCGTAGTGCGGTGGCTAATCGAGAGTAAGTCTCGGATTGGTTGATACGCGATACTACACTCAAACGAGACTTTTCTACGGATTTTGTTGGATCGGAAGTAGTTCCGTAACCCAATGATTTTCGGAGGAGGTCGAGGACTTTGAGAACTTGTTAGAACCCGTAATGCAGGTACACATGAACTCTAGTACATACCATATGGGAGGGTTTCACCTTTGACTCCAACATTATATCTTAACCCCACTATGTTTTCTGCATCATGCATGCATGCACTCATTCATAAATTTTTACTCATCCAATGTCGAAGGACTTAAGCAAATCTTTTTGTAAACATTGTAGATATGGATGTTGTAAGGAGAAACACCCAGAAATACAATTTCAAGACACTAGATTTATCAAGGTTGAAGGAGCTAGGATCCTTGGTGACTTTCCCGGAGGACTTCCGTAGAGATCATGGGAAATTGCTCGGTCTTCTCAAAGTGAATATTGAAAAAGGAAGTTTGGAAACTTTGGTCCAATTTTATGATCCCCTCTACCATTGTTTCACCTTTCCGGATTACCAACTCGTCCCTACCCTCGAAGAATACTCTTATCTTATTGGTTTACCGATACCCGACAAAGTACCTTTCAGTGGCCTCGAACCCACTCCAAAACCTCTAACCATTGCAGAAGCCCTTCATCTTGAAACCTCCGTTGTCAAAGCAAATCTTACATCTAAAGGAGGCCTCCTAGGCCTATCTACCAATTTCCTCTACCAACAAGCCTTTGCCTTTGCCGAAGTGGCAAGTAATGATGCCTTTTACTCCATCCTAGCCCTACTCCTATACGGCCTTGTACTCTTCCCAAATATTGACGATTTTGTCGATATTAATACCATCCAAATTTTCCTTACCAAGAACCCTGTTCCGACATTGTTAGCCGACACATATCATTCCATCCACGATCGAACCTTAGTCAAACGTGGAACTATCCTTTGTTGTGCACCGTTACTATACCAGTGGTTCATTTCCCACCTACCCCAAACCCACTCTTTCAAAGCTAATCCTGAAAATCTTTCATGGCCTCATAGAATCATGTCCCTTACTCCATCCGATATAGTTTGGTACTATGCAGCTTGGGATGTCGGAGAAATCATCATTAGTTGTGGTGGATACTCCAACGTACCTCTTCTCGGGATGCATGGAGGAATTAGCTATAGCCCTACCCTTGCCAGACGCCAGTTTGGATACCCAATGAAAACCAAGCCGAACAACCTTGCCTTAACTAGTGAATTTTATCGCAACAAAGAAGATCACTCGAATGTAAGGGAAAAATTTGTGCAAGCTTGGGGTTCTATTCGAAGACTTGATAGAAAACAGTTGAGAACAAAGTCAGACTCGGTATGTGAATCTTACACTCAATGGGTCATCAATAGGGCTACAAGTTTTGGAATGCCTTACCGGGTGCTGAGGTTGTTATCTTCGACCACCCCACCGTCATCCTTGCCCTTACCTTTTGATACCAAAGAAGAATTCCAAGAGCAATTGGCCGAGCTGACCCGTGAAAAAGACACTTGGAAAAGAAGATGTCAGGCAGCCGAACTTGAGAATGAAACACTAAGAGGAGAGTTAGAACAAAAGGACCATCTGATCCTCCTTCAAAGCCAACAAATTGTTGAGAAGAATGATTTACTCCAGCAAAAGGATGCGTTACTCATGAGTGATCCTAAGAGAAAGAAACGCAACATGGATATGTTCTCCGGTCCACATCTAGATGTTTGAGAGTTGTTTATTTTTATGTAATTTTTTCTTCCTTTTAGTTTATCCTTTAAATTCTGTTTGTTTTATGTAAAAAAAAAAAAAAAAAACCACAATGTTTATTATGTATTATTTTGATTTGAAATGAATGTTCTCTACGATGTTTACAATCAAGTTGGAATGAGTCCTTCGATATTAAAAAAAAACTGTGCATATTTTAACATAACATATTCATGCATCATATAACATTCATAAGTTTCAAAAAAATCGAGTCTCATATTCTTCTTCTCCTCTGTGTCCCAGTTAAAGTGGCCCGACGACCACGCCCACAGCCATCTCGCACGTACAACACTCGAGAAAACAGGAAAAAGGGAATGGACCAAGTTGAACAAGAGAATGTTGAGCTCCATGGGGAAGTAACAACGCTCCGGGCTGAAATAGAGAAGCTAACCGCCATGGTGACATCGTTGGTGGCTGCGCAGAATCGGCCACTAACCCCTCCTCCTCAAGCTACAGTCATCGCTGAAATCGCCTCTGCCCCGGTTCCAGTGATACCCGTCAACACACATCAGCATGTCATGCCCGAAGGTTATCCTTGGGGCATGCCTATGAATTTTAATGAAGGGCTTCGACCCCAAGTTCCCGAGGTCCCCACTCCTACTTTGCCACATGCTACTGTTGTTCCCCAACCTGGGACGACTCTTCCTCAAGTTACTATGTTTGTCCCTCAGTCAACAATGACCATTCCAGCTTCCGTAGCTCACACCGTTCCTTATGTGAGCGAACCAGTCTACCATGCGGAGGACCCAGAGGCTTATGGCCGTATGGATAATCTTCAGGATCAGTTTGATAAGATGCAGCTCGAGATTAAGGCCCTTCGTGGGAAAGATTTGTTCGGCAAAAACGCCCATGACCTTTGCTTGGTACCAAACGTTAGGATCCCACCTAAGTTTAAGGTCCCCGAGTTTGAGAAGTACAAAGGAAATTCCTGCCCTCAGAGCCATCTGGTAATGTACGCCCGAAAGATGTATACTCAAACAGACAACCATCAGTTACTAGTCCACTACTTTCAGGATAGCTTGACAGGTGCCGCTTTGAAGTGGTACATGGGCTTAGATAGTGCCAAGATCCAAACATTCAATGATTTGGGCGAAGCTTTTGTCCGGCAATACAAATACAATCTAGACATGGCTCCAGATAGAGATCAACTTCGAGGTATGTCTCAAAAAGATAAAGAGAGTTTCAAAGAATATGCTCAGCGATGGAGAGAGATTGCCGCTCAGATTTGTCCACCACTAGAAGAAAAAGAAATGACCAAGATTTTCCTAAATACTCTTGATTCATTTTACTATGAACGAATGATTGCTAGTGCACCCAGTGATTTCACTGAGATGGTAAACATGGGAATGCGACTTGAAGAAGGGGTCCGACAAGGACGTTTGGTCAGAGAAAGTGTTCCGGTCAACAGTACGAAAAGGTTTGGGAGTAATTTTGCAAGGGGAAAGGAGTCAGAAGTAAGTATGGTGGCCCATGGACAGCATCAACGACCGTATATGGGCTACCAACACGTTGCAGCTGTCTCACCAGTGCCTCAAAACCCGCCCTACCAGCCACAAATGACCCAAAGACCACCATCGTACTATCCACCACTTTATCAACAAACATATCCTCAACAACCATACCCACAACAACCACAAATTCGACCACAAACTCCCCAACAACCCTACAATTATCCCAATCGCACCCAGAGAAATCCATCATTTGACCCCATACCCATGAAATATGCCGACCTACTCCCCGCCTTACTCGCCAAAAATCTTGTCCAGACGAGACCACCTCCACCTGCGCCAGCAGTACTACCTATTTGGTACCGTAGTGACCTAACTTGTGCCTTCCATCAAGGGGCCCCTGGCCATGATGTAGAACGTTGCTACGCCTTCAAAAAAGCTGTTCAAGAATTAATCCATAATAAGGTGCTGTCCTTCAAGGATGAAAATCCCAACGTCCGAAACAATCCGCTGCCCAATCACGGGTCTTCTGTCCATTTTATCCAAAGTTGCCAAGAAACAAGCACAATTCTCAGTATAAAGGATATCAAAACCCCGTTGATGCCCATTCATAGTAAAATGTGTGAAGCAAGGTTGTTTAGCCATGATCATGCAACTTGTGAGGAATGTTTGAAGAATCCTCAAGGTTGTTCCCGAGTTCAAGAGGACATACAAAGGTTGATGGATAAAGGAGAATTGGTAGTTACAAAGAAGAGCGAGGATGTTTGCGTCATAGTACCAGAATTCAATGTCTCTGACCGTCTCGAGATGATATATAATAGTGGAGAGCCCACAGTTACCCCGCTGGTGATCTGCGTGCCAGGGCCTATGCCATATACGTCCCTGAGAGCTGTGCCGTATAGATATGATGCCACCATGTTGCAGGATGGGGTGGAAACACCTATTCCTCCTTTGATATCCGTGGACAATATTGCAGATAATAGCAAAATACTGAGGAGTGGGCGTATTCTTCCGGGAGTTGTTCAAGAAAAGACCGGTAGTCCTGTTGAAAAAACACAAATTCCTGACTCTAGTAGGACTGGTGAAAGGGTGTATGAAGACTCAGATGAAATTTTGAAAATGATCAAGAGAAGTGAGTATAAGATCGTGGATCAATTACTACAAATCCCTTCCAAGATTTCAATTTTATCACTCTTGTTGAATTCTGATGCGCACAGAGATGCACTAATGAAGGTCTTGGACCAGGCATATGTCGACCATGACGTAACCTTGGGCCAATTTGGTAGCATAGTGGGGAATGTCACAGCCTGCAATAACTTGAGTTTCAGCGACGAGGAACTCCCTGAAAAAGGAAAGGATCATAACTTTGCATTACATATCTCGGTAATTTGTAAATCTGACGCCTTATCCAATGTGTTGGTGGATACCGAGTCATCTTTGAATGTAATGTCCAAGTTTACTCTCGACAAGCTCGTATACTGTGGTGCGCCTTTGAGGCCAAGTGCATTAATCGTGAAAGCCTTCGATGGGTCAAGAAAATCAGTAATCGGTGAAATAGACCTACCCATCTCAGTTGGTCCCTATGAGTTCCAAATTACCTTTCAAGTCATGGATATTCAAGCTTCTTATAGTTGTTTGTTGGGGCGACCATGGATTCACGAAGCGGGGGCGGTGACTTCCACACTTCACCAAAAGCTGAAATTTGTGCGGGAAGGAAAATTGGTGATTGTGAATGGAGAGGAAGCTTTATTGGTGAGTCATTTGTCGGCTTTTTCTTATATCAGTGCTGATGTTAGGGACGGTACGTCTTTCCAGGGGCTTTCTATTGAAGAGAAAAGGTCGAAAAAGGGGAAAACATTTATGTCTTCTGCAAAAGATGCGCAAAAGGAAGTACAACAAAGGTCACATCTGAAATGGGGGAAGTTATTACAAATGCCGAAAAGAAGACACAGGGAGGGTCTGGGTCCTGCTCCGTCTACAAGAACGGTCAATCCAAATAAGGGTACCTTCGTCAGTGCCGAACCAATTTACACTCCACCAGAAACTAATGCTATCATTGAAGACAAAGTTGAAGAAGAGCAGCCTTCTTTCGTGATTCCAGGAGGAATTTGCCGCAATTGGGTCGTTGTTGATGTCCCCTCTGTCACTCCTCTATCTAAGTAATATGTTTGTCTATTTTTGTTTTCCAAAAAAAAATCCTTTTGTCCTGCCCAAGGCAAAAGCGAACGCATGTGGGGCTTTGTTTTGAGCTTCAAGTATTTTAATGAAATTGTCGTTCTTATCATGACTTTTGTTTTTGTTTTCTTTTTATTCTGGAAAATGGTAACACAAAAAAACCAAAGTATATATTTTATTTTCCTTCTACTTCCTAGCTTTTAATCATTTTCCAAAAGGTTTGCATTCTTTTATTTAATAAAATCAATCATAAATCATATGCAGATTAAGCATCAATGAACCCGTTGAACACAATGTTCCTAGGCCCTCTCCCAACTTTGAGTTCCCTGTTTACGAGGCTGAAGAGGAAGAGGATGAAGGGATCCCTGATGAGATCAAACGACTATTAGATCAAGAGAAGAAAGTCATTCAGCCTCATGAGGAAGATGTGGAGTTAATTGATTTAAGTTCCGGCGAAGGAAAGAAAGAAATCAAGATTGGGGCATCCTTAGAAGCATCTGTCAAGGAAAGGGTGATCGTTTTACTCAGAGAGTATGTTGACATCTTCGCCTGGTCATATCAGGATATGCCCGGTTTAGATCCCGAAATTGTGGAACATCATTTGCCTCTGAAGCCAGAATGTCCTCCGGTAAAGCAAAAGTTAAGAAGAACTCATCCGGATATGGCCCTCAAGATCAAAGAAGAAGTACAAAAATAAATTGACGCTGGTTTTCTCATTACATCAGAATATCCTCAGTGGTTGGCTAACATAGTACCGGTTCCAAAGAAGGACGGCAAAGTCAGAATGTGCGTTGATTACAGAGATTTGAACAAAGCCAGTCCGAAAGATGATTTTCCTTTGCCTCATATTGATGTATTGGTCGATAACACAGCTAAATCCAAGGTTTTCTCCTTCATGGATGGTTTCTCCGGGTACAATCAGATCAAGATGGCAGTTGAAGATAGAGAGAAGACCGCTTTCATTACACCTTGGGGCACTTTCTGTTACAAAGTAATGCCTTTTGGTCTAACGAATGCGGGTGCTACTTATCAAAGGGGCATGACTACCCTTTTTCATGACATGATGCACAAAGAGATCGAGGTATACGTAGATGATATGATTGTCAAGTCGGGCACCGAAGAAGAACACGTGGAGTATTTAGCGAAAATGTTTCAAAGGTTGAGGAAATATCGTCTCCGTTTAAATCCCAACAAATGCACTTTCGGTGTTAGATCCGGAAAGCTCCTGGGATTCATTGTTAGTCAAAAGGGTATCGAGGTAGATCCAGACAAAGTCAGGGCCATCAGAGAAATGCCAGCTCCACAAACAGAAAAACAAGTTAGAGGTTTCCTGGGTCGACTAAATTACATCTCTAGATTCATCTCCCATATGACTGCCACATGTGGGCCGATTTTCAAATTGCTTCGCAAAAATCAAGGGATTGTTTGGACAGAGGACTGTCAGAAGGCTTTTGACAGTATCAAAGAGTATTTAATGGAACCTCCGATCCTTATCCCTCCAGTTGAAGGAAGACCGCTCATCATGTATTTAACCGTGCTAGAGGAATCTATGGGTTGTGTGCTGGGGCAACAGGATGAAACTGGTAGAAAAGAGCACGCAATCTATTATTTGAGTAAGAAATTCACAGATTGTGAGTCTCGATACTCCATGCTTGAGAAGACTTGTTGTGCTTTGGCTTGGGCTGCCAAACGTCTCCGACATTACTTGATTAATCATACTACTTGGTTGATATCCAAAATGGATCCAATTAAGTACATTTTTGAGAAGGCAGCTCTAACCGGAAGAATTGCCCGTTGGCAGATGTTGTTATCCGAATACGATATTGAGTACCGTACCCAAAAGGCAATCAAGGGTAGTATTCTTGCTGACCATTTGGCTCACCAACCAGTTGAAGATTACCAGCTAATCAAGTTCGATTTTCCAGATGAAGAGATCATGTATTTGAAGATGAAGGATTGCGATGAACCGGTGTTTGGCGAGGGGCCAGACTCTGAATCCCAGTGGGGTTTGATATTTGATGGGGCCGTTAACCTCTACGGTAGTTGAATTGGGGCAGTCATTGTTACCCCTAAAGGTGCTCACATTCCTTTCACTGCGAGATTACAATTTGAATGTACTAACAATATTGCAGAATATGAAGCTTGCATCATGGGCATTGAAGAAGCTATTGACTTGAGGATCAAAAACATCGACATTTATGGAGACTCAGCTCTTGTGATTAATCAGATCAAAGGAGAATGGGAGACTCGCCATGCTGGTTTGATTCCTTATAGAGATTATGCAAGACGGTTGTTAACTTTCTTCAATAAAGTTGAGCTACATCACATTCCTCGTGACGAGAATCAAATGGCTGATGCTTTAGCCACTCTATCTTCAATGTACCGAGTTAATCGCCGGAACGAGATACCAACCATCAGTATTCGGTGCCTTGAGAGACCAGCATATGTGTTTGCAACCGAGGAAGTGGTGGATGACAAGCCTTGGTTTCATGATATCAAGATGTTCCTTCAGAAGCAAGAATATCCCCCTGGGGCATCTAGCAAAGACAAAAAGACTCTGAGAAGGCTGTCCAGTAGTTTCTTCCTGAATGATGAGGTGTTATACAAAAGGAATTTTGATATGGTCCTGCTGCGGTGTGTGGACAAACATGAGGCTGATCTATTGATGCATGAAGTACATGAAGGTTCATTCGGAACCCATCCTAATGGACACACAATGGCCAAGAAAATGCTAAGAGCCGGCTACTATTGGATGACAATGGAGTCTGATTGTTACAAACATGCCAGGAAATGCCATAAATGTCAGATTTATGCGGATAAGATACATCTACCGCCAACTTCTCTGAATGTTCTCTCTTCTCCTTGGCCGTTCTCCATGTGGGGTATCGACATGATTGGTCGGATTGAACCAAAGGCTTCCAACGGACATCGTTTCATCTTAGTGGCTATTGATTACTTCACCAAGTGGGTTGAGGCGGCGTCTTATGCCAATGTGACCAAGCAGGTGGTCGTGCATTTTATCAAGAACCATATTATCTGCCGTTATGGTGTTCCTAACAAGATTATTACAGATAATGGGACAAATTTGAATAACAAAATGATGAAAGACCTGTGTGACGAGTTCAAGATTGAGCATCATAATTCATCTCCTTACCGGCCTCAGATGAATGGCGCAGTTGAAGCTGCAAATAAGAACATCAAGAAGATCGTGCAGAAGATGGTGGTCACTTACAAAGATTGGCATGAAATGTTACCTTTTGCTTTACATGGATACCGTACTTCAGTTCGTACTTCGACAGGGGCAACCCCTTTCTCTTTAGTATACGGCATGGAAGCAGTACTCCCCGTAGAGGTTGAAATCCCATCAATGAGAGTCTTAATGAAAACTGAGTTGGCCGAGGCTGAATGGTGCCAGAATAGATATGACCAATTGAATTTAATTGAGGAGAAACGCATGGCGGCTTTATGTCATGGACAGTTATATCAGAGAAGAATGAAACAGGCTTTTGACAGGAAGGTTCGGCCTCGTGAGTTCCGTGAAGGTGACCTTGTGCTCAAAAAGATTTTGTCCTTTCAACCGGATTCTAGGGGCAAGTGGACGCCTAATTATGAAGGCCCGTATGTTGTCAAAAGAGCTTTTTCTGGTGGTGCTATGACTCTTGCAACCATGGATGGTGATGAGCTCCCTCGTCCTGTGAATGCCGATGCCGTCAAGAAATACTTTGTCTAAAAAATAAAAGAACAGCTCGCTAAGTTGAAAACCCGAAAGGGCGGCTTAGGCAAAAATGAGCGTCTCGGTGGGCTGAAAACCCGAAAGGGCGGTCCAGGCAAAAATTAGAGACATAAACAGAAAATAATATCCTGATAGGTCGAAAACCTGAAAAGGCGATCTATGCAAAAGTTAAGGAATAAGACAAGTAACTGCATCGGATCAGGCATCACTTGCTCAGAGTACCTCGATTGACAGAATATCTTTGGCTTACAACATTTTAGACTGCAAATTCAAAGTTGTTAGGGAGAATAGCGATCATTGTGTTTAACGTACCTTTCCCACCCAATTACCATTTTTCATCTTTGTAACGATCTGTGGGGTTGTGCTTTTCGCCAATCGCCGCTCTTTTAATCAAATTCGAGCCTGTGCCCTTTATTTGGAATTCAAATTTATTTGCAATTTTGTTTCTCCCTCTTTCAATTTAAAGTACTTGAAGAAAAAACTCAAAAAAAAAAAAAATTTAAAGTTTTTTTAGTAGTTCTTTTTTTGGAAAAAATAAATGACAAACATATTTCTTAGATTCATGAGTCATACAAGCATATATCAACATTGTTCCGAAAGCAGACAGATTCAACAAGGCAAATACAGTCATTGCTAAAAAAAAACAAAGCTCGATAAGTCGAGAACCTGAAAAGGCGGCTTAGGCAAAAATGAGCGTCCCGGTGGATTGAAAACCCGAAAGGGCGGTCCAGGCAAAAATTAGGGGCAAAACAAAAAATATATATTCCCGGTGGATTGAAAACCCGAAAGGGCGATCCAGGCAAAAGTTAGGGATTTCAAAAAAAAAGAGAAAAAAGCAAAAGCATGACTGTTGAAGCAAAGACCATGAGAAAGTATTCGGTTTCAGTGTACAAAATGGCGACTTCTGCCAGACCTCTGACCGATGGGCTTTACCCCAAGAAGCAATCGCTCTTAACGTGGATTGACACACCGTACCGGGTTTTACCCCGAGGATATGATTTATTTCACCTATAACGATGGTGTCCCCAGCGGAGAACTACCGAGTGGTTGTACGGATACGTCGGCCCAATGCTCATCTTTTCTGATCAAACTTTTGTCTCATCCAGTCATGTACAAATATCATTTAATCATACAAATATAAGCTACATACATACATACATACATACAATCATTCACATATGTATACATACATTCATATTTACATACAACATGCAAACAAAATCATTCATACATACTGCATTGACCATCACGTGTCCTGCTTCAATACATCACAAAAAGAGTCATCCCCAGTGTATCTGGTCCAGAAATGTCTCCATCAATCATACATCACAAAAAAGCCATCCCCAGTGAGTTTGGTCTAGAGATGTCTCTATCAAGCATATTTCAAGTAGCAGGTTTTGCAAACAATCAACTGCAAACTTATGGTTGATTTCCCCAAAAGAAGTCATTTCCAGTGTGTCTGGTCTAGACAAATACATATTCTTGTCATGTCTCGCTCTCCCACAATGTCAGCAGACAATTTATTTCCTCGATGTATCCTTGCCATCCCACAATGTTGGTAGACACTGCCTTTACTTGTCCTTACCATCCCACAATGTTGGTGGACACTGTCTTTACTTCTATCCGTACACAGGACTTTATTGCTTTCCGTCTTTACTTCTGTCCATACACAGGACTTTATCGCTTCCAGTCTTTACTTCTGTCCGCAAACAGGACTTTATCTGCTTATGTCCACACACAGGACTTTATCGCTTTCAGTCTTTACTTCTGTCCGCACACAAGACTTTATCTGCTTCTGTCCGCACACAGGACTTTATTGCTTTCCGTCTTTACTTCTGTCCATACACAGGACTTTGTCGCTTTCAGTCTTTACTTCTGTCCGCATACAGGACTTTATCGCTTTCTGTCTTCATTACTTTTGTCAAATAATCTTCATTTCATTCAAACACTCATAAACATAACACTCATAACATCATATCATAGCATTTTATAGTTTAATCCGGTCAAAAATGGTGTACTCTGTATTTAAGTCTCTTCCACCGTCGAACCAAAACCAAAACATCATCAAAAATCATCTTTTTCTTTTTATCTCCGATGAAAGAAACTTAAATAGGGGCATCTGTCATACCCCATTTTTTGACCGATTGATTTTGTTCGGCGTTTAAAACCTTCTTGCCCTTCTTGTCATTTCTGACGAAATTTCGGCAGAGAGGTATTTTAAAATACCTCATTTGTTATTTCTTTTATATTTTTTCTTTTTCTATTATTATTATTATTATTTATTATTTTTTACCATTATTATTATCTTCTTTCTTTTAAAATTTATTTATTTATTTTATTTTCTGTTTTTATTAATTTTCGTTTTTTAGTTATTTAATTTAATTATTTTGTATTTATTTTATTTTTACTTTGTCCTTTTGTCCTTTTTTTTCTGATAAAAAAATCAGAAAAATTTGAAAGTCAACTTGCAAAGGGAACATCTTTCTGCAGAACAGTGTACTTCCTTGCCCAATTTCAGATTTTTGTTCCCCATTGGTGTATATAGTGAACAGCAATTAATGAACAGGGGAAGGAAAAAATTACTCAGCCGCAGAGCAAACAACAACATCCAAACCCTAATTTTTCTAGATCTGAAAAATCATCAAAAAATCCAAATCAAATCCAGAAACAAAAAAAAACCAAAACTGTAAACCCACCATCATCAACACCAAACCAGAATCAGAAAATCCAAACCCATAACCCAGAACCCAATCCTTCGTCATCCATTTTCCAGACAAAAAAAAACCAGACCAAAAATACAGAACCAAAAACAAACAAAAACCTTCGAAAAACTCCAAAAAAAAACAGAACCGAATCAAACAAACTTGAAACCCAGATCAAACAGATATTTATTTCCGAAACGAAAACGATAACAGCGAAGAAGAATAGAGCAAGGAAGTCCAAATCGAAAATCACAGAGGTCGAATCTCTTTTCTGTTTTCATTTCGATCTAATCTATGGAGATTTTGTTTGTTTATTTTGGGTTTAGATTTGGAATTAGGAATTGATTTTATATGAATTTGATGTTAAAAGTTTTTGAAAAGGATGAGTTGTGGTGGTTTTGAGAGAGGATGGCCGAGGGAGAAGAAGTTGGCCGTGAGAGAAGAGAGATGAGAGTGGTGCGGCGGCGAGGAGGAAAGAGAGAAGAGAGGAAAATTTGTGATTTTTTTTTCTAGGGTTTGCCTTTTATACCACAGCCTGATCCTGTGCGCGCAGGTGCACAGTCTTATCGTGCACCTGCGCGCCTTTGTCCTCTGATTTCAATCAGGAGGCCTAGATCTTTCCTTCTTTAGTTTTAGATCAGGGCCGTCTGATCCATCAGACGGCCAGAGTTGATCCTGGTTTTTTTGTTTGTTTTTTTACACAGATGGGCCTTTGTTTGGACTGGGCCTGACGATTTTGCTGCTTTTTGCACCCCTGCTTATTTCGTTTTCATGATTCACACCCCCTGTTTTAATTTTAATTTTATTTTTTTAAGCTTATGAGATAAGTGCTTTTGGCATAAGCTATTTTAGCTTTTTTTTAGCCAATCAAGCATGATGTCGAGGCTTATTTTTATTTTCCGATTTATTTGATATTTAAAAGTTGTTAATATTACTTTATGTCTTTATTTATTTTTAGCTAATTTTATTTCTTAAGCTTATGAGATAAGTGCTTTTGGCATAAGCTATTTTAGCTTTATTTAGCCTTGTAAGGCATGATGTCGAGGTTTATTTTCATTGTCTTGGTTTCGCATTTATTTATTTATGCTATTTATCCATTACATATCATATTTATTTCATTACATCGATTTATTCATCATTTTTTTTACCGTTATTTTATTATCGTAACATTGAGTATTTATCGCTTATTAATTGCCATTTACTTCTGCTTTTGAATTTAGGATGTAAATAGGCCAAATGTAAACTCTAAATAAAAGTGCATAGCATACCCCGTCTCTTGCATCATTTCATATTTATTTTCTCGCAAAAATTTTAGAGTGTGATTAGGCTAATGTACCCTAAATGAAAAAATTGCATCTCATGCATATTTATTTTTTATCGCTTTCCGCCAATATGCGTAACGTTAAATTCCGAGGGAAAAGGCGTCGCTTTGATCGAAGTATCATTGCGAATTGTCTCCGCGTTTAATTTATTAGTTGTGACGTTTTAGGTTAGTGTCATTTTGCGCGCGTAACCTTTACCTTTTTTTTCTTCTCAAAAAAATGAGGTCAAAACCTCTTTCAAAAAATACATAATTATTTTCTTTTCGAAATATCATGGAAACACAAAAATTTTCATCAAACATTTCTATCAAAAACCTTGGAATTCAAACCAAGTGTTCTTTTATCGCAAAACTTTGGAATTCAAACCAAGTGTTATTTTTCTCGTTAAAACCTTGGAATTCAAACCAAGTGTCTTTTATCACTTCAAACATTTTCTCAACAAATCTTGGATTTTAAACCAAATGTCCGCGTCTTATTTTCATAATCAAATCTCAATCAATTTAACCATATAGATTTTCTTCACAAATTAACATCAATCAAACTCACATTTTGCCACTTTTGGCTTTTGGTCTTTAAAACCATTTTCAAAAACTTTAAAATGAAACAAATAAATTTACTCGCAATTTTTATCCCGAACTACGGTGGTTTGATCCCTCGGGTACGTAGGCATGAGACTTGTCTCTCCAATCAATAAAATCAACAAAAACATTTTTCTTCTTTTTCATCACTTTAAGCATTTTTTTATCATTACTTTAATTTCCCACTTATACATTTTTTACAAGCAATAAAAATAAAGCGCATAGATAGAATAAAAACAAGAGGTTCCTATAGAGTACTATAGATACTTAGGGTGCTAATACCTTCCCTTCGTATAACCAACCCCCGAACCTTGTTCTCTAAAAATAGGGTTTTTTCGAACTTTTTCCCTTTCCCTCGGATAAATTAAAGATCGGTGGTGGAATATAAATTTGCGATTCGAAGTTAATTAATAACTCGATATCCAAAAATCACCGCGACAATGGTACATCTTCAAGAAGAATGGAGGAAGACTAGCTAAAGGAATGACAACATGAGATGTACTAGACAACTTCTCTGAAGATGAGTCTGAAAGAGCACCAAGAGCTGAAGGATCAAATTCTGAAGATGGCTCAGACTCTGAAGACTCAGGCTCTGATGAAAAGTCAGAACCTGAGAGCAAAGAAAGTATCCAGAGAACAATAAATCAGGTATATTCTAGTCTTTCCAAAGCCAAATTGATCAAGCATCTTAATAAGACCTTACTTAAACTCTCTAATAGTCAGCAGAAGTTTAAAAAGCTTAAAGCAGACTATGAGAATTTAAGTAAGCAAGCAAATCACTCTGAAGGTCTTGAACAAAAAGATTTTATCAAAACCAAAGACCTTGAGAATGATTTTGCTATATGTTACAAACCCCTTGAGCACTCTCTAGTCCTCAAAGAGTATTGTAACATCAATGCTGATCAAAATAAAATTGTTTCCATGCTTTGCAACCTTAAGACCAACAATACTAATGGGATTGGATACTCTAGTAGTAAAATACTAGAGGAACCAATCTCATCAATTATTGATGGAAGCTTCTCACTTCCAAATCTTTACACTACATTTGTATCTGATAGTTCTCAGATGAAACAAATGAAGGATGAAGATTTGGCAACTAACAGTCTAAGACCCTCAAGCAAGTGGGTACCAAGAGACAAAATTGTTTACTTGATTGCAGGTAAAACTAAGACTCTGAACCTTCCAATCACATGGATGCATGTGACTGTGATTGGAAGAAGAGCAATTGTGCATAGAAGGCACATTCTTGAAGAGTCAGATGGAGAAGAAGATGAGATGGAGTACATAAGGAGCAGGAAGGAGTATGAAGACCTTGAAGCATGTATTGAAGATGACAACAACTCAGTGTGGTGGAGTGATTGCTCAGGCTATGACTCTGACTACACCTAATCAAGAAAGCTTCAATACAAGGTAAGTATGTTTAACTCCTGAATGACATATTCAGAGGAATAACTTTCAAAGGTGTGAAAATGTCTTCTTAGGATACACAATGTTCAGTACTAAAAACCTTGAAAAATCCTGTCTGAACATATTTTCGTGTGTTCTGTAAAGACTTGTTTTTCAGCCTCTGAAGTTCTTCAGGTTTCAGCATCTGAAGAATCTCAGACTCTGAGAAACGTTTCAACCTCTGACGGTTAAGCCTCTGAATACAAAATGAATTGGAAACGTTTAAATATTTTTACTAAAACGTTTTGGCGCTATTTAGACAACACGTACACACCTTCTGATTGGTTTAAAACAGTTAATGATGAGTTTGTTTTATTTTTTTTGTTTGTTTTGTTGCTTTAATCAAAATCAATAAACACTCGCACACTTTACACTATCACATTACTCTCTGTCAAAACAAAAACAACTATCTTCTCTCTGCAATTAGAAATTTCACAAACCCTAACTTCTGAGATGGAAACCTCTACCTCATCAACCTCTTCTGCTTCGTTTTTGTTCCCAAGGGATTTAGCAGTAAATATTATCAACTGCCCTGAGATTTTTAGCAAAGAAAGATCGCTTGACATGAAAGGAAGATCACTCAACTTGGTTATGGAACAACCAGTTGATTTTGAAAGTCTTAAGATAAATCAACACAATGTTGAGAAGTTCGTCTCGGACCAAAATGGAGGTGGTAGATACATAAAGATTCTAAATGGTCCAATCTACCCTACGCTTGTTAAAGATTTCTGGGTGAGAAGCAAGGTAGTGACCTTGTAAGACTACAATAGAGAAGTTGGTGTCTTAAGGAATTCAAAACCTGAGAACAAGGACAAGACACCAGCCGAATTAGGTCTAAGAGAAGTAACAGAAGAAGAAATTAGGTCAGTAGTGTGTGGCTTTGAAGTAGTTTTGACTCAATCAAACTTGGCCGGTATTCTTCAAATTCCCAATGAAGGAAAATTCAATACCTTCGGTGCTGTTGAAGCAAAGAACACAGGATGTTTAAGTGATATGACGAATATGTGTTATGAAGAAGGGAAAACTTGTGAGAGCAACAGAAGTGGTGACTTGAAGACAACTCAGAAACTCTTAGCCAGAATCCTGCTAGGATCAATCTTTCCAAGAAGTGGAAGTTCTGATCAACTTTCGTGGGATCATAGATACTTTATCTACTATCTCACAAAAGGATATCAACTAAATTGGGCTAAGTATATCTTCAATCACCTATGTAAAGCTGTCAATGCTGCTAAAAAACAATCCAAGCCAAATATTCATGTCATATATCCAAGAATCCTTAGTGAAATCTTCTATCAATGTGGTGTGATAGATGTAATTAAAGCTACTGGACATGACAATCTGATTAGGGAAATCAGAGCCTCTACAATCTCCGCTCACACCCTATCCAACATGAACTTACTAGCTGGAAAAGAGATGATACTCTCTGATCCTTTTGAACTTCTCTCTCACTCAGAGGACTCAATAATAAAAAGACATAAGATTGATATACATGTTCTCTCAAATGGTATTGCTAATCAATATGTTCTATTGCTAGAAAGTCAAGGTGAAGGGTTTGAGATTGAAGAGGAAGGATTGAAGAAGAAAAGGAAGAGACTGGTGAAGATTAAGAATGAGAAGAATGAAGCTGCAAGGACAGATAAGAAGGGAAGGATTCAAATCAAGTCTGATGAATCATCTAGGGAAATAATTCAAGAAGAAGAGAGTGACTTTGATGATGAACCTATAAGTGTTAGACTAAAGAGACTCACTAAGAAACCAGAGAAGAAACTGCTGAAGGATCAATCTTGGAAGATTCAGGTAAAGTGTTAGTGTCTGACTCTGCTATTGAAAACACTCAAGACTCTCAACTAAACAAATCTCCAATCCAACACTATAATTCACCTCTACTATTCCTTGAAGAACACTTAGGAGGTGAACTACCTCATCAACAAGTCACTACGACTAGTGTTCAGAACTCTCTGTCAAAATCTGAACAAACTCAGAATGCCACTCCAAACACTGCTCAAACAAGTCCTAAAGACAGTTTTTCTCTAAGAAAATCTGCACCAGGACCTGTTCATCCAGAACCTTTCATACAAACAACCATACAAACTAAGCCACATACTGCACCTCAACCTGTTCACTCACATTCTACACCTCAAACAAATCTTGAACACCAAACCAGCTCATATGCTAAAGAAACTGCTGCTGATTCTCATGAGTCAGCACACACTGAAATACTCCAACCAAATGAAAACCCAAACATATTAACCAAAGAACATGTTGATGAAATGATCAAAGAATTAACAAATGTTCAAGCAAGGTTTCTTGGTCAAACTGATCAAACCATACAGCCAACCAATCAACATGATCAGTCTGCTGAGATACTCCAAGAAATTGGGATATCTTCAGTATATGACTGTGATGTAAACCAAAAAGAACCTCAATCAAATTCACCTCAACACACCATCACAACCTCAAACTCTGACCCTCCTCAAACCAATTTCATAAACCTTGATGTCTTGAGTGAATGCAATGATTTGATAAGACAAATACATGGTCTTTATGAGATAAGACAAGTTGATATATCTTCATCTGACCATATTGCACAATGGGTAAGCTTAACTGAAGAACTGCTAAAGAAACTACACAGTCTCCAAGAGGTCAGTAGTGAAGAACAAAGGAGGAATGGCAAGGGAAAGAACGCAATGGTGGAAGAGGACATTCAGATTCACAAGGACACAGAGAGGAATCAACCTGGATCCTCTTCTGTAAGAACAAGTGAGGAGCAAAATCTAATGAAAGAGATAGCATCACTTGAGGAAAGACTGAATGAGCCTATTGTGGATAATCTAGGAGCAAATCAAGTGCACATCAGAAACCCACTGTATGAGGCTGAAATTGAAGACCTTAGGGCAGAAATGAAAAAGCATGGAGGACTGGTGGAGGTAGTAAATTCCAAACAGAAGGAAATCTTGAGAATCCTAGCTCATCTTTGTAACCAACCCCAATCAACAACCTAGGATCTCTTCGTTTGCTTAAAATACATATCTTGATTAATATTTTGTTAGGCACATTGATAGAAGTAAGATCATATCTCTGTATGTTTCTGTAATTTCATTGTGCTAATCTGAAATATTTATTCATGATATGATAATCCAAGTATTGATATCTTAAACCGCTAAAAACTGTTTATATTGTTAATTAAAGTTAATTTTCTTACAAACAGTTATTTTGTTTATTGGTTATTCTTAAAGTATCAAATTACATAACCAGAGAAAGCATAAAAGTAAGAAACCAAATTAAACAAGCCAAAGTAATGAATCTTATTTCATTAAGAACAAAAGTTCTGGTTTACATATCAAAATTTTTAAGAACTATCTTCCAGATGATCCAAAGGTTATTTTTGAGGCTGCAAGCCTAACTATAATCTTTGTAGAGGGGAAAGGTTGAGCTTTTGGCTGAAGCCATTCAACCCACAGTCCTTCTTGAAGAAAACATTTATGATGCATCAGTTTGGTTTTCCTCAGGGAGAGACACATACCCCTCTAGAGCCTCGAACTTCAGTTTGATTTTCTTCAGGAAGATATGTCTTCAGAACTTAAAACAGTTAGAGTCCAAAGATTTCTCTTCAGACTCTGAACTGAGTTCTTCTGTAAAGGACACTGGCTTTGTTTCCATTGGTTTCTTCTTATGTTTTCTCCTATCTTGACTGACTCTCACTGAAACTACTTTCTTCTTCTCTGAGCGTTTCATTTTCTCTCTCAAGAGATCTATCAATAACCTAAGATTATTCTGTGTGAGTAAAATGACTAGGTATCTCTCTCTTTTTATAAGCCAAATTTAATGGCCGAATATTAAATGTGTTCAACCACTCCTGATTTGACGGCATTGAAAGTTGAATTTCTATTAATTGCTTATATTACCTTTTTGATAATGACAAAAGGGGGAGAAAGAATATTGGTAAATCAATTGTTGGAAGAAGCGAAATTACTTGGCTTTTTAGGGCCTTGTAGTGCTTCAGAGAGAGAACGTAGGAGAGTGGTCAAAATAGTAGCATGAGGTACATGTTGTGTTATGACAATCTGATCTTTGAGGATTTCAAAATATTGTACTGAAGAGCTCTGAACTGTTTTCAAATTTTTGTTCAGACTCTGAGCTATTTTTCTTTGAAAAGATTTTTTAAAAGCTCTGAACTGTTTGAAAATATTTTGAACTCTGAAGCTGTTAATGATAACCATCAGAACCAAGTGTGTATGTAGAAGTCTTTAAGCGTCTCTGAACCTATTTTGTCATTCAATTTAAATATTGCTTCAATTTAAATATTGCTTCATCTTGCATCTGCATTAAGGGCTTAATTTCAAGGAGAATGCATTTATTAATTGTAGTTTATTATTCATAGTTAGTTCTTGAGTAAGGGTGCAACTTTACTCAAAGATTATCATACTATGGAAAGAAGAAGCTTGCAAACCTTGTTCTTTACATAGTGAAATATGAATAATTTAAGTCATATAATAAAGTATTTCTGAAACTGATTAAAATTAACTATGGATACAAAATAGGGGGAGCTTACAAACCTAACCCTATGGCTTATCAGACTTATGGGGAGCTTGCAAAACTCAGAAGCCTAATGTCAACATAGCTGATTTTTATCAACAACAATTGTATTTAATACTTGTGTTTGTCATCATCAAAAAGGGGGAGATTGTTGGAACAAAATATGTGTTAATACACACCCTTAAGTTTTGATGATAACAAAGTATTAAATGGACAATTGATGGTACTAATGTTTAAATTAAGTGCAGGAGAATTCAACGTTTAATCAAGAGCACACTTAATTTAAACTCTGATGAAACCAATGGAAGTCTGAATATTTAGACTCTGAAAAAGATCAGATGCTACAACATGGTCAGAAGCTATACAAAGTTCAGAAGCTCAAAGTAGATCAGAACGTCTGAAGCTGTTCAGGGACTCAGAGGAGTTCAGAAGCTCAAGGATGTTCAGAGGCCTACAAGAGTTCAGAGGCTATCTACTAGTCATAAGTCATTCAGAGGATGAAGACGTTCAGAAGCTGAATTACGAAGGACTATCAGAGGTCAACCATTCAAAGACCAATCAGACTCCAAGTTATCAAAAGGTTCATCAGAAGCAAAGGAATTCCCAGTCATCAGAGGGCTACATCAACTACAACTTATCAAGCCTGATGACTTGTTCTAAGGTCAACTAAACTGCAACGGTCACAAAGGATGTGATCCCTCTCTCTAGGAGCTAGTTGTACCTTATAACTGTACCATTGGACAGACAGCAAAGGTGAAGCCTCTCTGCAAAGGAAGACGTGGCTTTACTCAACGGATCTTCAATGTCTACAGCTGTCCAAGTTGCAACGGGAATTTCTCCAACGTCTCAATGTCTTTCTCAACTCATATAAATATGCCAAAGAAAGAATTGATGACTAGCGCTCACCATTAGATAAAATCTCTCAGAAGAAAGTGAGAATTTGAATTGTAATACATAATATCTCTCAAATGAAGTGAGCATAGAAACTAGCTTAGAGCCTCTGAAGTTATTATGTATGTAATAAGTCTTAAGCTCTTAAGTTAGTAGTAAGTCTTCTGCTTAGTGTAGAAGCACGTAAGTCTCAATCTTAGTGATTAGAGCAGTGAAGTCTTGAGCCTAAGTGCTTGAGCAAGGAAGCCTCTGATCTTGGGTGATCAGAGCAAGGAAGTCTCTTTGTCTTGTGTGACTTAGAGCAGGAAGTCTCAAGCTTGTGTGGTTGAGCAAGGAAGTCTTTGAGCTTGGGTGCTTGAGCAACTATTGTAATCCTAGTGATTATAGTGAAACTCTCTTGGAAACAAGGGGACTGAAGTACTCTCAATTTGTGAGGGGAACCAGTATAAATTGTTGTGTGTTCTTCTCTCTTCCACTCTCTCATTTACTCCTTCATCATTCATAACGCCATAAGTTAATTGTGTGAATAATCCGCTGTGCTTTAAAGACTCTGAAAAGATTTAAATATCTTGGAAAGTTTTTAAATATCCAAAACACAATTCAACCCCCCCTTCTTGTGTTTTTTCCACGCACCTTCATTTATATCAAGAGGCTCTAGAAAAGATTGAAGATCTTGAAAAAGGGAATGCCAGCAGTAGCAAACCTTATAAGAACTCAATTGATTCTAAAGACCTCTGTAATACACACATTGACAGTAGTGACATTATTTCTTTATTGTCTTCTCTTAAAAGCAATGGTGTAAATGGAATTGGTTATTCATGTGCTGACACATATGAAAAACCAAGTTCATCAAGCATATTTGAAAATGCTTCACCTTTTGATCTATATTCAAAATTTGTACCTGATAGCTCTCAGATGGTACAAATGGAGAATAGAGGTCAGGTAACTAACAGTCTAGGACCCTTCAGCAAGTGGGTACCAAAAGACAAAATTGTTTATTTGGCTGCAGGACAAATGAGGAAAATAGACTCTCCACTCACATGGACTCATGTGACTGCAAATGGAAGGAGAGCAATTGTGCACAGAAGGCACATTTTTGATGAATCTGATGGTGAAGAGGATGAAGAAAAATTCATAAGGAACAGAAGAAGATATGATCCTTATGATGAAGAATATGAAGCTTGTTCTGAAGATGACAGTAACTCAGCTTGGAGGAGTAACGGTTCAGGCTATGACACTGACTACAATTGAAACAATAAAGCTTCAATGCAAGGTGAGTATTCTTGACGTTTCAATGACAATTCATAGGAATAACAATCAAGGCTAGAAATGTTTTTCATAACACTTGATTTATTCAAACATAATGTTCAGAATTAAAACCTTGAAAAACCATGTCTGAACATATATCTTAAATGTTTTGAAAAATTAATTCTCAGACTCTGAAGTATTTTGGATCTCAGCATCTGAAGTGGTTCAGACTCTGAGAAACTTTTTCAACCTCTGAAGGTTAAGCCTCTGACAAGGGAATGAATTGCAAACGTTTGAGTGTTTTCCACTAAAACGTTTTTGGCGCTAAATAGACAACACGTATACACGTTCTGATTGGTTTAAAACAGTTAATGATAGTTCATTTCGTTTTTGATTTAATTTTATATGTGTTTATTTTATCTTTAATCAAAAACATTGAACACTTGCACTCCTTACACTTTCACAACCTACACTCTCGTTTTCTAGACCATAGAAAAACCTTCCTTCTCTCTGAAATTAGAAAATCCAAAACCCTAACTTCTGAAATGGAAACTTCTACCTCATCAGCTTCTACTACAGCATTTTTGTTTCCAAAGGATTTAGCAGTCAACATCATCAATTGCTCAGAGTTATTTAGTAGAGAAAAATCACTCGAAATGGAAGGGAAATCACTCAACTTGGTTATGGAACAACCAGTTGATTTTGAAGGTCTTAGATTAAATCAACACGACATTGAGAAGTTCTTCACTGACCAAAATGGAGGTGTTAGATACATGAAGTTATTAAATGGTCCAATCTACCCTACACTGGTAAAAGATTTCTGGATTAGGAGCAAGGTAGTAACGATGGAAGACTACAATAAAGAAGTGGCTATCTTAAGGAACTCAAAGCCTGAAAACAAGGACAAGACTCCAGCTGAATTGGGCCTAAGAGAAGTCAAGGAAGAAGAAATTAGGTCGGTGGTATGTGGATTTGAAGTAGTTCTGACCCAATCTAATTTGACAAGTATTCTACAAATTCCAAATGAAGGAAAATTCAATGCCTTCAGCGCTGTTGAAGCAAAGAACACAGGGTGTCTAATTGATATGACAAAAATGTGTTATGAAGAAGGGAAAACTTGTGAGAGCAACAAAAGTGGTGATTTGAAGCCAACACAGAAACTGTTAGCTAGAATCTAGCTAGGATCAATCTTCCCAAGGAGTGGAAGCTCTGATCAACTTTCTTGGGATCATAGATACTTTATCTATTATCTCACTAAAGGATATCAACTGAACTGGGCTAAGTATATCTTCAACCACTTGTGTAAGGCAGTTAATGCTATCCAAAGGCAAACCAAGCCCAATGTTCACATCACTTACCCAAGGATTCTAAGTGAAATTTTCTATCAATGTGGTGTGATTGATTTTATCAAGGCTGCTGGGCAAGATAACCTGTTAAGGGAACTGAGAGCCTCTATCATCTCGGTGCATACATTATCCAACATGTATTTCCTACCAGGACAAATCTTGAAGCGTTCAGAACCTTTGGAACAGCTACCTTACTCAGAAGATTCAATGATGAAGAGATTTAACATTAACATACCTTCTGTTGCTCAAGGTATTGTTAACCAGTACATACAACTACTGGAAAGCCAAAGAGAACCTTTTGAGATTGAATCAGAGGAGGTGAAAGGGAAAAGAAAGAGATTGGTAAGAACTAAGGTTGAGTCTGAAAAGGGTGAGAGCAAAGGCAAGGGAAAGATAAAGGTTGTGAAGACAAATGTGGCGGTTTTAGAAGATGATGATAACGAGCCTCTGAGGATCAAGAAAAGCAAGATTTCTAAGGAGCTGAAGAAAAAGAAGAAGAATGTTGAGAGCTCCACCATTATTGATTCAGGTACCATAACTGATCCTAAAGGTCCTGTTGTATTAACTCATGAGACTCAGAACCTCCCAACCTCAAACAAACCATCAGAATCACCTCTAGAATTCCTTGAACAACACCTAGCAAGTGAACTCCCTCCATAATCCAAATCTCTACCATCTGATAATGTTCCAGACTCCGACACTATTCCAGACTCTGAACAAAATCAGAATTCAACTTCAAACCTAGACCAAATCAATTCTGAAACCAACCCATCAAACCAAATTATCTCAGAAATCACTCAACCAGAAACATCTGAGATAGTTCAACCAGAACATGCTCAACCACAACCTGAACCATATATCTCACCTGAACATGTTCATTCACAGCTTACACCTCAAACACCCCATGAACAACAAACAAAATCTAACCTTCAAACACAACCAGAATCTCAAGTTGAAGTTGAACCAAATGAGACCCCAAACTCACCAACCAGAGATCAGGTTGATGAAATGATCAAAGAATTATCTAATGTGTAGATAAATTCATTTGGTCAACCTGATCATAATAAACAACAACAAATAACCAATCAACACTATCAGACTGCTGAGAAAACCCAAGAGGCTGGGATATCTTCAGCATTTGACGGTGTTGCATCTAAATCACCTCAACATACCATCACACCCTCAAACTCTGAACCTCACCAAACCAATTTCATAACCCCTGATGTCTTGAGTGAATACAATAGCCTATTCAGGCAGGTACATGAATTACATGAGCTAAGGCAATCTGATATGCCTTCAGCAGAGTATGCTGCAAAATGGGTAAGTCTAACAGAAGAATTGGTAAAGGAGCTGTATAGACTTCAAGAAGCTGATGTTAAGGAGCAGAAGAGTTTTGACAAAAATAGTGCTACTGAAGTTGAAGAGGTCATTCAGATTCAAAAGGACACAGAGAGGAATCAACCTGAATCATCTTCTGTAAGAACAAGTGATGAGCAAAACCTAATGGAGAAGTTAACATCACTTGAGAAAAATCTGAATGAGCCTATTTTGGACAATTTGGAAGCAAGTCAATAGCATTTGAGAAATCCATTGTATGAGGCTGAGATTGAAGAAATTAAAGCAAAAATGGAAAAGTATGTGGGACTGATGGAGGTAGTTAATGCTAAACAGAAGGAAATCATGAGAACCCTAGCTTCTCTTTGTAGCCAACCCCAATTATCCCCCTAGGACTTCTTGTTTGCTCAAATGTTATATGATCGATATTTTGGTAGGCACATTGATAGGGTTAAGTTCTTTAACTTCTTTGTGCTTATCTGAAATATTGGTTCATTTTGTGATAATCCAAGTGTTTTTATCTTTAAACTGCTAATAATTGTTTTCCTTCATTCTTAAGTTTAAACTCTTCAATTGGTTTTTCATTTTTTCGTTTACAAACAGTTTTGTTTTAAAATCTTGTGTTCATTAAATTGTGTCTCAATTAATACAACATTTGGATATTCTTTAAAGATTCATATTGCATAACAAGAGAAGAAACATAATAAAGAGAATCAAATTAAACAAGCCAAAGAAATTAAAACTTTATTGAAAACTTGAGTAAATGTTACAAATATTCCAAAGATAATCAACTGGTATCCTTAGATGGTGGAGTTGGGTGACCCAGCTTGGATGGCACCTCTCTTGGGGAATCTGACTCATCTGGATCAGATCTCTGTTCCTCAGGAGAAGACTCTAACCCATCTGAGACTTGGACATAAGCTTGCTCTTCTTCAGGAAACTCTGTATTCAAATACTCAAACCAATCAGAGTCCCATTCATCAGACTCTGTTTCAGAATCTGACTTTTTAAACTCTGAACTGAGTAGAACCTCAGGCTCTGGCTTTGTTTTTCTTGATTTTTCTTGCTTATGTTTTCTCCTATCTTGACTGACTCTCTTTGAAACTACCTTCTTCTTCTCTGAGCGTTTCATTTTTTCTCTCAAGAGATCTATCAATAACCTAAGATTATTCTGTGTGAATAAAATGACTAGGTATCTCTCTCCTTTTATAAGCACATTTCAATTGCCGAGTCTTAAATGCGTTCAACCACTCCTGATTTGACGGCATTGAAAGTTGAAATTATTATTAATTGCTTATACTACCTTTTTGATAATGACAAAAGGGGGAGAAAGAATATTGGTAAATCAATTGTTGGAAGAAGCGAAATTACTTAGCTTTTTAGGGCTTTCTAGTGCTTCAGAGAGAGAACGTAGGAGAGTGGTCAAAATAGTGGCATGAGTTACATGCTTTGATATGACAATCTGATCTTTGAGAATTTCAAAATATTGTGCTAAAAGAGCTCTGAACTGTTTTCAAGTTTTTGGTTCAGGCTCTGAACTTTTCTTTGAAAAGATTTTTTTTAAGCTCTGAACTGTTTGAAAAATATTTTGAACTCTGAAACTGTATTTCATGATAACCATCAGAACCAAGTGTGTATGTATACGTTTCTAGTGCATCTGATCCTATTGTCATTTAATTTAAATATTTAATTCATCTTGCATCTTCATTAAGAGCATAATTTCAAGGAGAATACATTTATTAGTTGAAGTTTATTATTCATTGATAGTACTTGAGTAAGGGTGCAACTTTATTCAAAGATTATCACACTATGAAAAGAAGAAGCTTGCAGACCTTGTTCTTTATATAGTAAAATATAAATAATTTAAGTCATATAATAAAGTAATTCTGAAACTGATTAAAATTAACTATGGATACAAAGTAGGGGGAGCTTACAAACCTAACCCTATGGGATATCAGACTTAGGGGGAGCTTGCGAAACTCAGAAGCCTAATGTCAACATAGCTGATTTTTATCAACAACAATTGTATTTAATACTTATGTTTGTCATCATCAAAAAGGGGGAGATTGTTGGAACAAAATGTGTGTTAGTACACACCCTTAAGTTTTGATGATAACAAAGTATTAAATGGACAATTGATGTTACTTATGTTTAAATTAAGTGTGCAGGAGAATCCAACGTTATATCAAGAGCACACTTGATTTAGACTCTGATGAAACCTATGGAAGTCTGAATCTTTACACTCTGAAAGAGTTCAGAAGCTACAACGTGGTCAGAAGCTAAACAAAGTTCAGAAGCTCAAAAAGGACCAGAATGTCTGCAAGGGTTCAGAACCTCAGAGAAGTTCAGAAGCTCAAAGATGTTCAGATGCCTACAAGAGTTCAGAAGCTATCTGCTAGTCATGAGTTATTCAGAAGATGAAGACGTTCAGAAGCTGGAATACGAAGGACTATCAGAGGCCATTTATTCAAGACCAATCAGACTCCAAGTTATCAAAGGTTCATCAGAAGCAAAGGAATTCCCCAAATCATCAGAAGGGCTACATCAACTACTCTTATCAAGCCTGATGATTTGTTCTAAGGACAACTAATTACAACGGTCACAAAGGATGTGATCCTACTCTCTCTAGGAGCTAGTTGTACCTTATTATTGTACTTTGGACAAACAGTAAAGGTGAAGCTTAACTGCAAAAGAAGACGTGGCTTTACTCAACGGATATTCAAAGACTACAGCTGTCCATTTTACAACGGGAATTTCTCCAACGTCTCAATGTCTTTCTCAACTCATATAAATATGCAAAAGAAAGAATTGATGACTAACGAACTTCATTAGAAAATATCTCTCAGAATAAAGTGAGAAAATGAATTGTAATAGAAAACATCTCTCAAATTAAGTGAGAATAGAAACTAGCTCAAGCCTCTGAAGTTATTATGATTGTAATAAGTTTAAGCCTAGAAGTTAGTATTACTCCTGCGTGAGTAATTGATAAGTCTTCTGCTTAGTGTAGAAGCAAGAAAGTCTTCTGCTTAGTGTAGAAGCAAGGAAGTCTCTTGTCTTGTGTGACTTTAGCAAGGAAGTCTTAAGCTTGTGTGCTTAAGCAAGGAAGTCTCTGATCTTGTGTGATTAGAGCAAGGAAGTCTCTCTGTCTTGTGTGACCTAGAGCAAGGAAGTCTCTTTGTCTTGTGTGACCTCGAGCAGGAAGTCTTAAGTCTTGTGTGACTTGAGCAAGGAAGTCTCATGCTTGTGTGCTTGAGCATCTGAATGTAATCTTAGTGATTATAGTGAAATCTCTTGTAAGTTCAAGCACTACTACATTTTAGGCCTACCGCAACGCCTAAATTTTGGGATGTAAAAAAACCTTTCTGGTAGAGTGTCAAAGACAACGCTTTTTGTAAACCGTTGTAGTAGCATATATATTTTTGTCAATTGCATGCAACAACGGAAAACCGTTCTCATAGATTCCTACGAGAACAGTTTTTTACCCGTATTCTACACCAACGGTTAAACACCATGCTAGTATAATTTTTAATTAGTTTAATAAAATATATAATATCTAAAATATATAGAAATCGAATAATATCCAGATAAAACCGTTTTATTATAATACCTCAAAAGAAAACTGTTCCCGTTGTATCAAACTAAAAGAATAAAATAAGTTTTTTCTCCCAAAATAAACATAACACATTCTGGAAACACGATTTCCTCTTCTTGCTCTGAGAACCCAAATTGGATCCATGGAAAAACCAACTCTGCTCTTCTTCTCCAAATTGAATTCATTCATCCCAAATTTCTTCTTCTTCTCAAATTCGGTTCACCCTAAACTCAGAAATCAATTATTAGAAAACGCGATTCAAACTAAATCGAAGCTCCTTCTCTGAATCACATCACAAAACGAAGCTCATTCCTTCTCTCTGAAATCCTTCATGGCCTGAAGCTCATTCACGAAGGGAAGTTCATTCCTTGAAGTTCAATAGAAGAGAATCGAAGCTCACTCACGTTAGGTACTGGATATATAATTGGATTTGGCACAAATTAATTCCATCAAAGGTTGCTGTTTTTGTTTGGCATGTACTTTCATAACTCTTCTAGATTTAATCTTTACAGATGAGGGATTATTTAATCATCTCAAGCCTCAACTATATCTACTTGGAATGTCCTATCTTTTCAAATGTTTGGTATGGAATTGTGAGATGATTAGGATTAGCTGTGGTGTTTCACAATGAAGTGAAGCATCATTTCTTTAATTTCATTGGGGGTGTTAAAGAAAGGATTCAAATTTTTTATGATCTCAATAGTTTTTTAATCCTTTTTTGTGCACCGACCCTTAGTTCTGGTCAAGGCGTGGCGAGTAAGGTGTGGCTGGGTTCATCTGCTGCATCGATATTTTCCTGTGGTTGCAAATTGAGATGTGTTGTTATCGTCTCTGTGTCGTTTTAGAAGCATTGTGGACTGATCGTCTCGGAACTTTGAGCTAGTAGCATTAGTGCCTGGGCTGTGCATAATTTTCCGTCTCTCTTGCTGCAATTTTTATCTTATCTTTGGCATCATGGGGGAGCAGAGCTGGAATTTTCTACCTAGTCCTTTTATCATTTAGTGTGAGGAGTTGCTGGTTTTTTGGAGTCTCTCGTGTGTTGGGTGCTGTCTTTGTATCAAGTTTGGGTTCTATTTTCTAGTCTCTTCAGTTGGGTCTTATTTTTTCAGTTTGCTACCTTGCTGGACTTTTTTTTTGTATTAGGCATAGCTTATGCCTCCTTGCTTTTCATTAATAATATTATCTTGTCTTTGCCTTTTGAAAAAAAATTCCTTATAATTTCTTTACAATCAAAGGGTTAATTTGTTCATTTCTTTGTTAGTTTGTAAACACAAAAATGTGGCTTGGTTGTGCATGAAGAACAAAGGGTGAAGGTATTAACTTTTGGAAGCTGTAAATGGTGAACATGTAAAAGCTCCAAATGTTGGTATTATTTTATTTTATTCTTGTTTGTTTTTATAACATGAGTATATGCTAACTTGCCTCTAGAGTTTGTGGTTTTATTAAATGCTATCCTTTTGTATTTCTTGTGCATATGATAGTGTTTTTTAATTCAATTTGATGCTTAAAAAAAAACAGTCTGCTTCTACTAAACAGGGGTTGTTGGTCCTTATATAATGTTACATATTTTGTTGTGTATATTGTATTTCAGTTACATGGACATAGGCTTAACTAGTTCTAGGATTGTGTTTGTAGTGTCTCTTTGTAAATGTAGGTTTTGTAAGTATAGTTACTAGCATATAAGTTGTGGTTGATTGTTGGGGTTTCTATTTTGAATATATCACTAGGAATGAGAAATAGATAAAATCAAATATGGGGAAGATGTGTTGCTCTTTTCTCTTCCTAGATCCTTTGAATCTATTCACTTAAATATTAAGGTTACCATCATAAAGGTCTTTTGCATCAAGTCTCTTAATTGTGCACCACATCTGTTAAGGGTCTTGCTTCTTGTGATTTTTTTTTTTGGTTTTTTACCTCTTGTCGCAGTGCAGCATGTTTGCAGTGCCTTCTTCACGGTACCATGTCTGCTCCGGCTAAGTAAGTATTATTGTTTTTTATGAATATTCTATTATTACATGGTTGTGTGAGTAACAAAGTTAGAGAGATTGTGCGCCTCAATCATTTGTACATTGTAAGCAGAACAGAAACTGAAAATAAATTTTGGATATATGTTATTGTATGTTTAGTTTATCTTAGTTTAAGTGATTTGATATAGGAGTAAGGTATAGAATCTGTGATCTCTACGTATAGAATTGGCATTTGATTAAGAGAAGCCTTGTAATAAAGTAGAGTATAAAGAGTAAGGCGTGGTTGTGAAGTTAGATATACCAGTTCTGTCTTATTAGGAAGATCTTTGCAGCATGTATGCCCTGTATTTACTTGCCGAAATCAGTTGAACTGTTCTGGTATTTTATTACGTGTCCGGCTTATGTTGTGGTCAGTGATGAGGGATATGTGCTGAGTTGGTGGACCTTTGGCAAGAAAAGCCTAGTGATCTTAAAGGTGATTTTGGAGTACTTGGTTGGCTTGTCGATCAATCCCATGAGTTTTGTGTTTACTACCAATTGTCTTGCTCTCTGCCATTATAAAATCTATGTATTTTGGTGATTTTTATATTTTTTTTTATTTACTATTTGTTTAACATTTGATATTTAACCTGTGAACTATATGTTTGAATTTGTTCTATGGCTTGGTAATAACATAGTAGCTTCTATGATAACATCCATAATCTTGTGATTGTGTTGTTGTCTATATATATTTTGGTGACTTTTGTGCTGAAATTATTTGAATTACTTGTCATGACAATGACAACATAGCTTAGTCTATGTGTTTGTGGAGTTTAATTTTTAGGTGAGTCCTTTGGTTATTGATGTAGCAATGACTAGTTTGTCGTGAGAATAGTTATTGGAATTACTTATTGTAATAGGCTGTCGTTTAAGAGATGATAATTGGAAATATTAGCTACAATCAAAATTCTTCTTAGCTGCAACAAGAGTATTTGAGGACATTAGTTAGTTTCTATATTAGTTATATAATGACTATGTAGTTTGCATTTTGGAGTTCAATTAGGCTTAGCAAATCTAGAATGATACTATGAATTGAGAATTTTGGTTTGGCTTTATAAGCTCAAAAGATGTGAGGACCCTTAATATAATTAGAGAATTATTAAAAAATCCATGAACTAGTTCGAGGTATCTATAATTATTGTGGTTATAAAAATTATGTGATGATTGTCTTTCTGTTGTTGGAATGGTTTATGTAGATTGATATTCAACTTGTTTTAATGAGCCACTTGGACTATTCCCTTTCTTTCTATTCATTGGATTTTTACAAAAAAATGTACTGACTTTTAGTTGATCTGCTCATTGTTAATTTCTTTTCTTTTTCCTCTGAATTTTAATTATATTACTTTTATTTTGCAGAAGATGACTAATGATGATATCGAAGAAGAAATGCAAGATTTTGAAGAATAGATGTAAGTTTTTGTAATAGGATTTCGAAGATGTTAGTTTGATGGTGAATGATTTACATTAGAATATACATTTAAGATATTAGTTTTATTTTGAACATTGTAAAGATGTTAGTTTGATGGTGAATGATTCACATTGGAATATACATTTAAGATAGTTTCATTTTGAAGCTGCATGGTCTATTTCATTTTGAAGATGTTAATTTGATTGTGAATGATTGACAATACTAGGACAAGGACAACTTTTTGTTTTTTTTTTTTTTGACTAAAAATAAAGGATATTCATTCATTCAAATTGATAGAGTACATCGATGTAATACAAATTCAAATTCGCTAAAAACAAAAAGGATGAATCTGCAAACAAACTCACAGCATCCATGTTAATAGCATAAAACGGCAAATTACATAAGCCTACAAATATGACTATATTGAAGTGTCTGGAATGTCCATGCCTCCAAATCTGTAGCGTTGATGACACAAAAGTCGACATCGGATGGATTTGCACTTGATCGGATCTAATCCTTCAACCTGAAACAAATGAACACCGCACAAAGACGGGACAACAAAATACACCGCACAAAGACGGGACAACAAAATACACCGCACAGAGACGGGACAACAAATAACACAAAACCAAACAATATGTGAAAAATCACTTATTTAATAACGAGAAAGAAAAAACAATTTGGAGGGGTGATTTTAGGTCAGGATTTGACCTGCAATCACCCCTCTTTGATAAACTAAGAAGAAGAAGAAGAAGAAGAAGAAGAAGAAGAAGAAGAAGAAAAGGTGACGGCTAGGGTTAGAACTTAGGAGAGGAGAGAAAAAGAGAGTATAGGACAACTTTTTGTTGATCGATGTTATTTTAACATATGTTATTTTAACATATATGAATGACAAACATTTTAGTTTAATTTGGTATGTCTTTTAGTATTGGATCATATTGAAATTATTGTTCTTTAAGTCTAATATAATAATTATTTATAAATGTGATAAAATTAAATTGATAATAAAATGATAGTTTTTGCAACGGTGTGAAATCGTTCTTATAGCTAAGAAACCGTTGTTTTAGATCATATAGTAAAGCGGTCTACCAGAACGTTTTTTTATGAACAATGGCTAGAAAGCGTTGTTATATCGAAAAATCAAGAACGGTTTTCACATTGGCAACAGCAAGAAAGCGTTGTTGTATCATAAAACTGTTGTCGCTTCTATTCAATAATTAAAAAGTGGCTTAATTACACTTTTGGTCCCTTATCTTTATTTTAGGTTTCAAGTTGGTCCCTTATCTTTTAAAAATTTCAAGTTGGTCCCTTATCTTTATTTTAGGTTTCAAGTTGGCCCTTCCGTCAAAAAATTTACTATTACCGTTAAATTTGGACACATGTCATCTATCCAAGTGTGCCACGTGTCCAAATTAGTTTGACACATGTCCAAATTTAACGGTAATAGTTAAAAATTTGACGGAATTGACCAACTTGAAACCTAAATTAAAGATAAGGGATCAACTTGAAACTTTTAAAAAATAAGGGACCAACTTGAAACCTAAAATAAAGATAAGGGACCAAAAGTGTAATTAAGCCTTAAAAAGTTAAGGGTCTACTAGAACGGTTTTCCATTAACAACGGTTGAAAACAGTTGTGGTAGATAAAAGCAAACGGTTCTCTATACTAGGCCAATGGCAACGGTTTTCATTGAGAACAGGGAGAAACCGTTGTGGTTCGAAACTTTAAGAACCGTTCTGTTAGGAACCCTAAGAAAACGGTTGTTTTTGAGGCGTTGCCGTTGGAAAAAAAACCGTTGTGAAAGGCTAAGAGAACCCCTCGGTATAGAACACTCTGAAAACCGTTCTCGTAGCCTATGGCAACAGTTTTTTACATTGCAAAACGGTTTTTTGGCGTCCTCGTAGAATGAAAATGTTGTAGTGAAGGGGACTGGAGTACTCTCAATTTGTGAGGGGAACCAGTATAAATTGTTGTGTCTCTTTCTCTCTCTCACTCTCTCATTTACTCTTTCATCATTCACTTAGCCTTAAGTTGATTGTGTAAACAATTCCGATGTACTTAAAGACTCTGATAGATTTAAATATCTTGAAAAGTTTTTAAATATCCAAAACACAATTCAACCCCCCTTCTTGTGTTTTCTCCACGCACCTTCATTGGTCTTCTTGTTTAACACTCTTTAAGATATTTCACCCCAATTAATTTTGAAGCTTTTTTTCTTGTTGATACGAAATCATCATTGATGACATAATATTATGATTATAAAATTAGATGACATTGGAGATGGAATTTGAGAGAAAAAATTGGAGAAGATCCAACTCCCAATCTCATCAGAGTCAAAATTGGGCAAAATAGATGACCAAACATGATATTTCTAGGATAAAACAACTCATATCACACAGTTTCATGCACCATATAAAAACCGTTTTAGAATTATACCGTCTATAATATGATGACTACTCCAATATAGGACCATGACCACTTGAAATGGAAGGGACAAATAAATAATTATAAGTAGAACTGTCAAATGGCCCGGCCCGGCCTAGTAGGCACGACAAAATAAATGGGCCACCCCGATTATTATTGGGCTACCATTTATCAAGCCCGGGCCTCATGTGCCTTGTGGGCTAATGGGCCAGCTCGGCCCATTTTATTTTATTTTTTTCCTTTTTTTTAAAATATTTTTTATATCATTTTGATGTATTAATTCTTTATAATTATCAATTTTATAGAGATATTATTTGATGCAAGTGTAAATAATTTTTACATCGGCACTAAATATCAATTAAACTCTAGCTTTAGGTAAATATACCGTTTTTATTAAGCTTACACATTTAAATATATTTTTATAATAATTTATCAATTAAATGATAATTTTTCATTGATAATATTTTTACAAAAATGACATAAATGTATTTTTATCAATTAAATGATGGGCTAATGGGCCAGCCCAAAGCCCGATGGGCTAGCCCAGCCCGGCCCGATTTCTATATGGGCTAAATGGGCTTGGCCCGATAGCATTTTGGGCTACGTTTTTTGAGGTCCGGCCCATCCAAGACCGTGGGCATATGGCCCGGCCCATTTTGACAGCTCTAATTATAAGATGCAGAGGAGAGAGAAGAGAGAAAACTCAAGAGGTTCAGAGTTTCGATTTGTCAAAAGAGTGATACCCATGAAAGTACTCCCTCCGTACCAAAACAATTGTCCCGTTGACTATTAACATTTATTTTGACCGTATTTCTTTACTAATGTATAAAGACAAATATTAGCAAATAAGATCTTGTTTGATTTGTCTCAATGAATATTTTCACAATATTAAATTTTTATAACTTTTTATGAAAGAAAACTAAAGATATTAATGATTCAAATTATCCATTAGTATGCGTAAGGACCATTGTTTTGGGACGGAGGGAGTACATCATAAGACGCGTCTCCAACTATATTAATACTGTAATGTGTGTTATTTCCAATGTGAGATTTTAATGATATTAATTTCACACTACACTAGCTCTAAATCCCAAGATTTGTGTTTAATCATTGTTCAGCCAATTTTTATTTTATTTTTGTACAAATAATAATTTTTTTTTCTACTTTAGGACAAATAACAATATATATTTTGAAAGATTATAAAATATATTATTCAAACTTTTCAACAATAATTATTTGTGAAATGTTTCTTAGAGGCAAAATTTATACAATTGCATTCTTTCCTACCTTCTCTCTCTATTGACTACAATCCAAATGGAAGAAAACCAACAAAGGGGATGAAAAGGAAAGAATCATGATCAATGCTTACTACAATTTTTGAAGTGATAAAAGAATTAATTAACATGAATGAACAAAGAAAAAACTCAACAAACAAAGGATACTAACAAAAGACTTGAGAAGAAGTACTCAAACTAAGAAGTTGGTCTAAATATTCAGAACCCAAATCTTCCAAAACCAACACATTTTTTGAAACAAGAACATTATTCTCCATTTCCCTTTCTACCCTTTTGGTCTTTTTGCAATTACTTGCCTTAGATTTTCTTTTCAAAGTGTGTTTCCTCTTAAGTGCTAAAACAGGTGAAGAACCATCATTTTCCCAAGACTTATTAATCACCATATCTTTCAATGATTCCCTCACAACTTGTTCAGGAAAATTCAACACTGCCATTGAACCTCTTGTTGTTAAAGCTGCTTGATCATAAGCTAAAGCAGCTGCTTCAGCAGTATCAAATGTTCCAATCCAAACTCTAACACCATTTCTAGTTGAGTCTCTTATCTCCGCCGCAAATTTTCCCCATGGTCTTCTCCTAACTCCTCTGTATGGCCTCTTAGGTGACGATGATGATTGTGTTTCTATAACTTGATTTGAAGAATTGGATGAAACTTCTTGTGATTCTGAACTTATTTGAGAGTTTGAAGTGTTGGAATTGGAATTGGATAATGAAACTTCTTGTGTGTTTTGATCAGTGAAGTTCAAGGGGAAAGTGTTGTTATTGTTATTGTTATCGTTATCGTTATTATTACTGTTGGTGTTGTCTTCATTGAAGAAAAAGAAATCATCCCATGAAAAGGATTCTGAAAAAGAAGAAGAATTTGAAAATGAAGTGTTAAGGTTTTGGTATTGGAATTGGAAAAATGAAGAATCAACAAAATCCATGTTTGAACAAAAAAGTAGAGACCAAAGTTAAGTGATATTGTTTACTTTGTGTGTGTTTTGAAAATATTTGGGGTGTTTGGCTACTTATATACCCATTGAAAAAAGGGAACATAAAGACCAAATAGAGAAAGAAAAAAATGATTAAATTAGATATAATAAATTGATGTTTAAAGATCTTGGTCAAGGGGGAATGTATTTGGATATCTATTTTATTTTTATTGAATTACACTATTAAAGGGTGAAAAGTACCTTAGTTAGAAAAATGGGCACGTGAGTCAAAGAAACATTTTAGAAACGTGGGCAACTCCAACTCAACTGTTAGAAGGTTCGAAAACTAACTAAGGGTAGGCTATTGCCGTTACTCCAACTCCAATGTTATTTTTGAAAGGAAAATGTTAGGAACAATGGTTGAGTCTTAAAATATAAAGTTTGTCTCGAAATGCTGCATTTAATATCGCAAAAGTATAAAAATTGTCTTTTAAATATTAATATTATTTTTTATTTTCTTTTTCGGTATGTTTAACAAGTGCTCTGGGGACACTGTTTAGCATCACCCGAAAATGAAATTATCATTTTAAACTGTTTTTTTATACTCCATCCGGTCCTTATAAGTAAATTTGACTTTTTATTACATTAAAAAAGTGATGTAAGTATGTAGTCCATATTATAAATCAAATACATCATTCCTAATGTATCAAAAAAATTAAATTTGCTTATAATAGTGACTGGATGGAGTAAGTCAGATGTTGATTTACGAAAGGAAAAGAAAAATAAAATTAATTGAGTAATAGACATTATGATTCTGCCGTAGAAGTAGCAGCATTTTTTATAGCTCTTGCAATCTCATGGGCACGTTATCTAGATGACAAATGGTGAGGAGTAAGTTGTTTGTTATTTTATTTGAGACAAATTTGATGTTACTCGAGAGAGTTTCAAATGGTTTGATTGTTTGTACCACAGAATGTTTAACAACACTAAAAACATTTTATTTTTTGATAAAACAACACTAAAAATTTGTCATCAAGTGGCACTAAAAAAATATTTATGCGATGTTAGTAAATTTTCGTTTACTTCTTTTAATATTTTTTTCGATTATTTTTCTGTAATTAAGATTTTGTTCTTTTAACAACTCGTTGAATATGTCAGTTTAAGATTTCTCATAAATAACATGACATGCTTTGTAAGAGAGACAAAAATTTACGTGTACGCATTACAAAAAATAAAATGACGACGAAATCTTATGTGAATATATTTAATGAAACTAAAACTAAAAATGGAATCGATAATGGAAAAAAAAATACAAAACAGTAAATCAAAAGTTCACTAACATTACCAAAAAAAAAATCACTAATATTACAAAAGTTAAATACTATTTAACTCTTAAAAATATTAATAACACAACAATAAATAATATTAATACATTAAATTAAGAGTATATTAAACCGTGCCTCCAGGGCGCTAGTTAAACATACCAAAAAAGGAAATAAAAGTGTAAAATTAATGGTGGTAAAAGAATTTTTTACACTTTCAAAATATTGAATGCACAATTCTTAAAACAGACTTTCTATATTGATATTCTTAATCAATGCTCCGAGGGCACCGTTTAGGATTTTCCTTAAATTAAATCCCACTTAACCAAGACACTGTTTTGCCTGCGTGTTTGTCGTTATCCGTATGTCGCTCGCATGTTTTGTCATTGCTTACAGAGTGACGGACTACACCAGTGATAGTGAGTGAGAATGGCCACATATTGGCAAACCACTTGATAAGGCAAAATAACATAATGAACAATATCGACCTCAATTAATAATACTGATTTTGTTAAATTAAATATTCTTATTTATGTTTAAGCCCAAATTTTTGTAATTATATATATATATGTGTGTGTGAATTTTAATGATATTTACTATTTTATTTTTTATAAATTAAAAGCATCAATATATCAAGATATGGATAAATTTCTTAACTATGTTGGCATCCCTATCATTTCTCGTCCTCCATCTATAACTCATATTCTTATTAAAAAAGTAAAAGCAACTTAAAACCAATTGAGAGCCAGATCGGAGGACAGTCAGTCAACGGAGCCGAGTCCCACAAGCACATGACTTACCAAAGTCACCGGCGACTACTACCGTCAACTATCTACGTAAACTCCAATAAAACAATGCAAAAAACAATAAAACAATGCATAGATGTATGAGTCGACTGCCAACACATAAACAATCCAAGTAAACTCCCTGTAAAGAAGCAGAGCGGGAGTGGCGACAGAAGAGACCTACTTTCCAAGTCCAAGACAGCAGTGAACAAAATGTAATGTGAAAAACTATTGTTGGTCCAATGAACAAACTGAAATGTTGAAAATCGATGATGAGATTTTGCATTGTTTTGCAACACTCATGAAATTAGGAACCGATCAACTGAAATCATGAACACAAATCCCCGTTTGGAGATCGTGATTCACCAATCAACAATGTTCTGAAGATACTATTTTGGACCGATCAAAACCCAAGCAACAAAATTATGACCGTAAAAACCCACGTCGTTTCTTCGCATGTCCCAAACAGAAACCCACGTCGTGTGACATATGAAACAGAGCAACACGACCCAGAAAGTGGTGGTTTCCTTTGAAACCCATCTCAAGATTCAGCCGAACGATCTGAATAGGGGGTGGTACGGTAACGCAACAATAATATACCTAAAAGAAAATCTCAATAAAATATTGGTATTCAGTTCATAAAACAATTAGAAAGTTTTAAAGTTTAAATATGTTTTTAGTCTTTTAATTAAAATTTTTCTTTAATATATATATATTCAAAATAATCACATATTATAGTGAAAGATAAACGGATAACTAATTGCACCACTAAATTTTGTAATATTTTTTATTTGAATTTAGACCGTGTAATTCTTTTTTTATTTTTGGTCTTCATGTCAACTCACTCGATCACTCAACGTGATTCTCCTAGGACACATATAGCGGTTTTATTTCTCAAATTGTGACTTCATAGAATTAGGTGTGATTATTGTGCATTGTAAAAATATTTTTTTCAACTATTTTTTCCATCTATTCTAGAAATTAAATTGTAGAGTTTTTATTTGGCAAAAAAAAATATTGTAGAGTTTCTACATAAACAAAAGAATGAAGTTGTCCATAAACTTATTAAGGCGGCCACCTTGTTATGTAGTTTTTAGATTTTTGTTATCAAATTGTATTGAATATATTTTAATTAATAAAATACTATAAGCACATATTTATAAAAAAGAAAATTTAAATATATCTTTCATTTTAAGACAATATTTTTACACAATGAATATGGTGTAAAAAAAATGCCGATACAATTAGAAAAAACTTAATTAATATTTCACTATAAATTAAAATTGTTAACAGTTTAGATAAATATACCCAGTACCTAGGGCTAGGGTGATCTTATCTAAATTAATCTAATAGTAAAACTGCAAACCCAACAAATTTAAAGTAAACACTACAAAACTCGCATTTAACACTGCAAAAATCGCATTTGGTTTGGAGGACTTTTTTTTACTGAACGCATGGTCGGTTGGCGGTTTCTTTTTTTGGATATTTAAAATCGTAAGGTACTGCAATGTTATTTTGGATAAACAAATTTTATCGATACAATAATATTATTTTTGAAACTTCAATTTTTTTGGATGTTTAAAATTATTTGGTATTTTTTTTTTTATAAAAAATAATTACACATTAACAAAAGGTAGTCGGGCAACAAGTTGCGCCGCTATTCCTTTTTGAATAGCAAAACCTAATCTTTGAAAAACTACATCCCTAGACCTAGGCGTCACGACATTACAATGCATAACCTTTTGAACTCTTTTCAAAAGGTTTACAGCTTCTGGTGCTAGAAATCCAAAAGTGTCGAAAGCAAAAGATATAAAAACGTGTTGATTGTCAGAACATGCTTTCTCATATTTTGCCATTTTGCTTTAAGCAGCTTTGAGAGCTGCCCGTCCCACGGTAAAATCACCAACCCCTAGTCCCACAAGTGGGGAATGTTATATTGTATGCCGCACCAACGGAACTAATCTAATCCACAGTGATTTAATTTGAGTGACATTTTAAAAATCAATGGAACCGAATTGCCTACATTTTTACCACACAGTTATGATGAATTTTATGTTCAAAATCGAATCAAACCGCACCCAAACACCCCCTAATAGTACCAGTTATCTGTTAGGCTGTTACATCAGCCGCCACAGTGTGCCCCGCATGTGATCCCACCAACTTCAAAAGGATATGACATTATTTTTTGGTACATAAAGGATATGACATTATAATAGATGTCTGCTTACTGAAGCAAAATCACATTAATTATAAAAAATGATAATTTCTTATGACCTTAAAAATTTATGGAAATACTTTTTTGTTATGTAACTAATAATAATTTTTTGAATATATATATCTTAGTGTGGGAAATTACTTTTAATTTTTTACTGGAATCATCATAGAATTATATTCTGTGTGAATCATTCTTGAATTTCAATATATTTTATCTTGAACAAAAATTGTTATATTAAAACAATTTAGTGAATGAATCAATGCTGAATAACTATTTCATGTACGTATAATTATTTAACCGTATATTTTCACACACAAGAGAGTGAAAATGATTAGTATATATATATATATATATAAAATATAAAAAATATAACCATCAAATCGTTTCCTTATATTATATTATTTACATTATTTTATGAATACAATTTCGTACGATTGCTTTGATTTTGAATGATTAAATTTACAAACAAGTTGCAATAAAGCATATCCTCCACTAGCCCGTCCACTTGATGATATAATATTGAATGTCTACAACTGCTTATTAAAGGAAGATACATGCATCTCTATTTAAGACAACTTATCCAACCACAAAAATATATATTGACATTTTTTGCTTTGTGTGATAAGTAGAGAAAATTGTTCACTTTCTAACTTAAGACAAAAATGATCAGATTGGTCCATACAAATTGTCTAGATTCAATTTCAAAGTTCAAAGTCAAGAGGAATAACATATAGGAGCCTTTGTTGAAGAGTACATAAATCTCTTACATTATTTCACCAATTGAGAGGTGAAACAAAAATGACGTCCCAAGTGATCAGCTTCTAGATCATATGATTCCTTCCTCTCATTAAAGAGGATGCTCTTAAAAAATAAAGCATGCAATAATAAAAAAGGTATATTTGTGGCATAAAATGTTCAAGAGTAAAACTAACAAAGCAATAAATTGTTTAATCATCTAATGCCTCTAAAAATGTTTAAAAAACTACTTAATAAAAAAGCCCATATTTTTTTCTTTTTTGGTACAAAAAAAGGCCTCATATCCCATTATTGTCCAAAGCAAAAACAATAAAATCTTACTTAAAATTAATATTTTCTCAATAAAGATTAAATCAATTAATTGACCCTATTATCAATTAAAAATTATGAAATGAAATCAATTATATTAATTTAATAAATAGTTTTATATTTTAAAACATATGAAAAATAACCTGTCCACTTAAATTTAATAATAAATACTATTTTGAACTTCAAAAAGGTCTCATTCTTAAATTTGCATTAAACCTTCTAATGCGTTGGCCGGGTGGTCCTGCATAAAATATAAACAAAATTCAATTACTTGTGTCATCAACACTACAGATCCTGAGACATGAACATTCTAGACACTTCAATATAGTCATATTTGTAGGCTTATGCAATTTTCCGTTTTATGCTATTAACATGGATACTATGAGTTTGTTCGCAGATTTATCCTTTTTGTTTTTAGCAAATTTGAATTTGTATAGCATCGATGCACTCTATCAATTTGAATGAATGAATATTCTTTATTTTTTAGTAAAAAAAAAATTAGGAAGAGGTTGTCTGGGTGGAAAAGTCGTTCCTTATTGATGGGTGGTCGCTTAGTTCTACTCAAATCTGTCTTGTCATCGTTGCCGATTTATTTTCTTTCCTTCTTCAAGGCTCCTGCAGGTATTATTCATTCTATTGAGTCCCTTTTTAAATCTTTTTTATGGGGTGGGAGTGAGGACATTAGGAAATAAATTGGGTAAAATGGCATAAAGATTGTCTTGACAGAGGTGGGGGCGGGCTAAGAGTGCGCAGGATTAGAGAATTTAATTTATCTCTTTTAGGAAAATGGAGTTGGAGGTTGTTGGTGGATAAAGAGGGATTGTGGTTTAAGGTTTTGGTGGCTAAATATGGGATGACAGATAGTAGAATTACGAGAAGGGGGAGACAAGCTTCCTTGTGGTGGCAAGACTTGTGTGATGTTAGAGATGGGGTTGGCTTGAGTATTGGTAAATGGTTTGAGAATAACATTAGTAGAAAGGTGGGAAATGTGGAAGGGACTTTGTTTTGGAAGGATAGTTGGTTGGAGGGCGGTTCTTTGTCTACTCGTTTTAATAGACTTTTTGAGTTGGCTCTCGATAAAAATATCATGGTGGCTGATATATATAGGCAAGAGGTTGGGACGCTGGGGGTAATGGGTGGAGATGGCGTAGACATCTCTTTGTGTGGGAGGAGGATTTGGTTTTGGAGTATTGTGCTGTTTTGAAAAATTTGTTTTTTCAGGTTGATGTTATGGATAAATGGACGTGGCGTCCTGAACCTTCCATTGGATACTCAGTCAGAAGTGCATATCATTTGTTAACACATCTGGTTCCAGTCACGATGGCAACACACAACGATGTTATTTGGAATAAAGTTGTCCCGTTAAAGGTATCCCTCTTTGCATGAAGACTTCTCAATAATATATTACCTTCGAAAGACAATTTGACCCGTCGTGGGATGCATCTTGAAGATTCAGAGTTGTGCCCAGGAGGATGTGGAGTCGCCGAAACTATTGATCACTTGGTAGTTGGTTGTGACATGTCTCCGTCTCTTTGGATTAAAATTTTAAACTGGCTAGGTATTTTTGGTCCTTTACCGAATGTTGTGACCAATCATGTCTCTCAATTTTGCAATATTTTTCCCGTTGGTAAAGAGTCGCAGATTGGATTTCAAGTGTTATGATTAGCGTGTTACTGTTCTATTTGGAACGAGAGAAATAACAGGTTGTTTGCCCATAAAGAATTATCTGTTGAAGCATTGGTAGAGAAAGTGAAAATTACTTCTTGGTGGTGGCTGGATATCCGTAAGCATGACTTTGATTGTGCTTCCAACTCGTGGCAGTCTAATCCTTTAGTTTTGATCGCGACGTTCGTGACTGCAAGTATACAGCCTTGTCGCGTGTAGTTATAAAAGATTATCGATCCCACAGAGACCAATAGTCGACCTACCGTTATCTAATGTTACGTTGTAAATCTAAGACTAAATAATAAAATAGTGGGTTTTGGAATTTATAAAATATTTTTTGGATTTTTTTAAATAAAATAAAAGAAAGTATTTTTGGGTTTTAAGATTAATAAAGCGTATTACTAGGATGAGCTCTTAGTTGTTTCGTAGGGTTCAATACTTAATTCGCGCTTTATAAAAAGAATAGTTTTCGAAACTATATTGATTTAAAAACACCAATCTCAGCTCTCGCAAATCTTGACTAGTGTTGTAGATTATAAAGGTGATGCTTAACTCTCGTTATCGCATCCGCTAATAAAGTACTTTTTGAAAACCAATTATAATTTAATTAACTCTAACCCTAAGTGGTGTGCTTCCGAATAAGAATCAATATTCAGTTTTTACTATCTAGTAGAAATCTCATGCTCTCGCCGTTTCGATCCTACTTTAATTAATTCTCACTCTCGTGACAAATTATAGTCGTTAAAATAAAATCTGCGTTTGGAAAACTCGTTAAAATGCGGCGCGCGAACTAACTATCGAACTCCTACTAACTCCTAATTACGCATCCTAGCAATATTAAATTAGCTAGACATAACTAAAACTAAAACTAAAGACAAAATAAATAAATAAGCAGAAAATAAAAACATAAAGCAAATAAATAAATAAAAGCAATAAAGAAAATAAAACAAGAAAATAAAAAGAAATAGGCTTTAATGCAGTTTTGATCCCCCTATTTTGAAAAACTTAAACTTTTGATCCCCCAACTCATCATCAATGTGGGGGATCAAAACATCAAGTTTTTCAAAATAGGGGGATCAAAAAGTTGGCTTTTAAAATAGGGGGATCAAAAGTTCAAGTTTTTCAAAATAGGGGATCAAAACTGCATTAAAGCCAAAGAAATAAGAACCTGAATAAACTCCGAGTATAATGCCGGTACAAAATAAAAACTTTAAACTACTACAACTTATGAGAAGGAGTTCCCGCAAAGGCTTGAGTACTCCTTCTTCAACCGACTATACGAATGGTGTGCTCGTTTTACAAGTCAGCTGTTCAAAGTTGTGTGTTTTGTAAGAGGAGAAAAGAGACCTATTTATACTAAAATATGTAAAACCAAAATATAAAACTGCCCGATGTGGGACTTTTGCGTGAGAATTGCTGGCCGTTGGATCCTGGCGTGCGCTATGGGGCTGGCTGGCGGACGCCAGCCTTGCTTGTAGTGTTGGGCTTGTTTCGTTTTGTAGTGTTATAGCAACCCCTTTTTGTGTCTTTTTGGTCCGTTTTCGCCCATTTCTTCGATTTAATAAATTTTCATCTGTGTTTATAAAATATGAGCATTTAGTAACGATTCATAATATAAAAGTTCGAAATAAAAATAAAAATAATTGAAATATAATAGTAATTTAACTAAATAAATAGCAGATTTTTAGGTGTATCAAGTTTGTTTAGGGATTAGAAATTGACTTGGTTAAGCCTTTAGACTTTTATTCTCTTGTTGTTTGTGTAAACTATTTTTGTTAAGCACACACTCTTTTTATTTTATATATATATTCATTTGGCTTTTTCAAAAAAAAAAAAAAGTAAATAAAATATATACTTGCATTGTATGTAATATTATATAATTCCATAAATACAATGTAATTATTTTATATATTACTAGCGTAATGATATGGCGTTTTATTTTCGTAAGTAGAATAATAATTAATGTTACATTATATAATTTAATTTTAATTTATACTTTTTCTATTAAGACAATGAAAAAATATTAATAGAATAAATTATAATTGATCGAATATTATATAGTGCGAAATTAGTCTCGTTAACAAATTACTCGTTAGTGTAATGTTTTCCCGTGTATGATAGTTATAATTGTAATATTTATCAGTGATAACTTATTCATATATAAATAACATTGAACTTGTTGGAATGATATTTTTTATTTTAATTGTAGCAATTTCTTATATATGTATCCTACAAAACAAAAGTAAAAATAAAAAAATAAATTATTAATTAATGCTCATTATTATTTTTAAAATATAATAAAAAAGATTTGTCATGAGTGCAGACTTTCAGTTGTTTTAGTCATATTGTTCATAAATATATATCCCGTATTTTTATATTTTGATGGTAAAAAATCAACGATTATTTAGAAACTCAGAGCAGTGCTTACCTCAGTTGCTGGACAAGGTTAAACTTTATTCGTACTGGTGGTTGAAGACAACAAAGATAGATTTAGTATCTAACTACCATAGATGGTGGACGAGCCCCTTTACTTGTTTGGGCATTGTGTAACTTGTTTTTATTGATTGTTTTGGGGGTGGTACTTGTAAAACTCTTTCGGTCTCCATAGGCACACCTTGTGCTGAAGGGACTATTTGGTTGGTAATATATATCTCATTTTGGTTTTTTCAAAAAAAAAAAAAATTTGTTCCACATTTTTTATTTATCAATGAGAAATATTTGTCATGTATTTATTTATGTATCAACAACAAATATTTTTCCTGTTTTTTTCTTCATATTTATCAAATAACAAATATTAAAAATATACATAGCGAGCTTCCCACAGAGCTCTCTCGTCCATTCTCATAGAAATTGTTTAGGTGTCATTTAATTAAAAAGCTTGCTTACGTGACATTCAATAGAATCTTCTCTAACCCATTATTAAAAAAAAAACTTCTCAAAAAAGATTTAAAAAAGAAGGAAAAAAAAGGATCTTCGTATAAAAAAAAGGATCTTTGTATCTCACTTATTTGTTGGATATATACAAATTATCTACTACTAATACTAATAATAATAATAATAATAATAATAATATAAAAATCGATACCATCAAAGTTACTGATTTATCCTTATTAGTTTTAATGATGTAGTAAATTTTATATCCTTCATTGTAATTTTATATATATATATATATATATATATATATATATATATATATATATATATATATATATTAACCAAAAAGGTGGAAGCAAAGAGCTATCCATCCCAAAATATATTAAAAAAATAAAGAACAACCACAAATAGAGGGGACCAAACCAAAACTCCATTAAGAAGAACATAATCTAAAACTAGGCATGCCTAGCTTGTTCTTTTTCAAACATTCGGAAATAAACAAAGGAGATTCCGACCAACAAGTGAGAGATCATAAAGAAATACCATGGTTATAGTAAAGAGGTCAACCACCTCATTGTCTTCCCTGCAAATATGAGAAATAATGAAGTTCAAACTTCTAGCCATTACCAACACATTCTTCCATCTATTTCTTAACGGCCAAGCTACAAGTTTTGCAGGATTCTTAAAAGCTGTAACCACTAAAGTAGAATCAATTGCTTGCATAGCTCCACAAAGTTCAGCATAATATGAGAAAGCCACGCCTAGAGGTTCAGAAAAAGCATAAATAAAATCTGCATTAAAGTCCCTAAAAATTCCTCCACATGAGGCATTTACAGGATTTTCACAAGAGGCACCATCTATGTTACACTTAAACCAATTAAATAAAGGTGGTTGCCAAAGAATTTCTTTAATAATTGGAACTTTAGGGTGATGAATGCAAATTCTAAACATCTTTAGAAAAGTAAAGTCTCGAATTGAGTTTGAAGCAGGTTTACAAGCGTTGTTACCAGTTAAAGAAGTGTTGACTTTGATCATTGAAATAGAAAAGAAATATAAGTTTATGTAATAATTAAAAAAGGACTCCTCGTATTAATATGAGTAAAAATATAGATTTCGTAAAAATTGAAAAAAAAGACAGGACTTCATCTTAATATATATATATATATATATATATATATATATATATATATATATATAAGTTCTCGTAGAAATTACAAAAAAAAAATAGTCCTTCGTATTAAGATGTGAGTAGAAATATTAATATATGAATAGGAATATAGGATCTCGTTTAAATAAAAAAGAATCCTCGTATGAACAAAAAAAATAATTTATAAAGTCCGGACAAAATCTCAATTTTAAAAATGAAAATCTTAATTTCACACTAAAAAATTTCGATTTTAAAAACACAAATATCAGTTTTTCCCTAAACTAACCCCAAAAATATCAAAACACTTGGCCTAGGCGAGTGTCGTGGCCGTGGATCCTCCCATATATATATATATATTATGCTTTTAGAAATACACAAATTAGTAGAAAGTTCTATATATATATATATATATATATATATATATATATATATATATATATATATATATATTGATTTGTTTAAGAAATAGAAATTATTTTACTGGTTTTGTACCAATTTTTTTATTTATTTTACTGGTCTTTTATGTAACCATTTAGAATTGATTAGTGTAATATAAAAATGGTAATTTAATTTACTATTACAATTAATTGGGCAGTGACCTTCCACTTCATTTAAATGATAATTTAATTAAAACTATTTATTCTATAAATTGCGGAGATAATATACAAATGGTTCAAAAATTTATAACATTTAAAATTAAAATGTTGTACGCTTGACAAAATATTAAAATTAAAATGTTGTACATAGTATATTTAAGCATCTAAAAATATATTTTGTAGTATTTCAATATTTTTATTTTAGGGTTATTGTACTTATTTTAATGATATGAAATTCAATTAATCAATTAATGATGACATAAATTAATTAATTTCATATCATTCTTTTATTGTATCCAATAAGATGATAGAAGTCAATTATTATTTTTTAAATTATTTCTATGTTTAAGTGTTGAATTTCATGAATAGTGTATATATTCAATAATATGAAAATATTAACTTGTTTTCCATTTTATTATATTGACTGCATAAAATTGTTTTAAGAATATTAGTTGTATATTTTGATTTCGTTGAAATGATCAATTTTAATTGCTGTACTTTCTTTACATTTTTTTCGATGTATTGGGTTAAGAGGCATGTGTTCATATTCATTCATGTATAATTGACAGTGTGACACACTAATAATTTTGGGTCTCGAAGTGTTCTTAACATTGAAATGTCAATTGTAAATCCTCTCACTAATAACTTTCTTTATCATTACATTCAAAAGCTAAAAAAAGTGAATAGTAAAATGATGAAGTGAATGAGGAAAAAAAATTGTACATTGTTTTTGGCACAACTAAAAATTTCATTGAAACACTCAAATGCAGCACAAGAAGTGTATGAAAAGTGAACAAAATTTCGATTGAAACCGGTAGAACTATGGTGGATGGCACAAATCCAATCAAAATGAAAGTAAAATAAATATTAAGTTCTTAACTAAAGAATACACTACAATTGTATTATCAGATAATATTTCTTGGTCTGATATATTCGTATACGAGATAACATCAATCTTTATACATACATGCAAATAAAAAATTATAACTTAAAATTAGTATTTGAACATTGCACAAAATAAAGAAATTTGAACCACTCAAAAGAATAAAAAGAAGTTAAATAAAAATTTGAATAATAAAGTTGAATTCTAATTCATATTGGATATCAAAAAGCTGACTAATAGTATAAAAACACTAATATTTTCATTGAAAAGTTTGATATACTTATGTACGGTTAACATCAATATTCTTTGATACAGACCTGCAAATAAAAAATGATAACTCAAAATTAGCATTTGACAATTCACAAAATAAAGAATTTGAACCACTCAAAACAGCAAAAAGAAGTTAAATAACAAGTTGAATAATAAATTTGAATTCTAATTCATATTGGTAATCAAAAAACCGACTAATGGTATAAAACCACAAATAATTTCATTGAAAAGTTTGATATATTTGTGTACCGGATAACATCAATCTTTGATACAGACCTGCAAATAAAAAATGATAACACAAAATTATATTTGAACATTCACAAAATAAAGAATTTAAACCACTCAAAAGAACAAAAAGAAGTTAAATATAACAATTTGAATAATAAAGTTGAATCTATAATCTATAATCTATAATCTATAATCTATTATTTATATGTTTACAAGTTTCTCTTTCATGGTCTTTTTCTTATGTGGCAATCTCCCCTTATTCTATGTAAGAGGTGTCACTCTTATAGTTGTACATTTTCCTATGTGGCAAATGCTTAAGAGTTCTTTTTTATTTCTTATGAATTTCCACAAAACAAATTTGGATATCACATTATTTCCCATTTATCACATTACCAATTTCGGATATCATTAACTCTTTCAATCTTTTTATTTAATCTTCAATAAAAATTTTACCAAATAAATACAATTTTTACAATAAAATATATTTTTAAAGTTTGATCAATGTAAAAATATTATTTTTACCAAGTAAAATAAATTCACACACTCTTTTTTTACAATAGCAAATTCAACTAATTTAATTAATCAACATAAATTGAAAATATGACCGGCAATGTGCAAATTCATACACGTTTTTTTATGAATATTCTTTCCATTTGCTTGAATCTTCATAGTTGACAAAAAAGAAAGAATATGGTAATGTATCTTTGACCCAAAAAAAAAAATGCTAATATCATTTAAAATTGTTAATCAAAGATCGTATCTCTCATTTATATATAGAGAGAGAGAAAAACGTTATTAATATGTACCAATAAAAAAAATGTTATTACAAAAAAGAAAATTTCCTTTTTAATCTCTTTCTCATTGATATCCTTTTTAATATCCTAATTTGTATTCATATTCTTACGAATTTTTTAGGGTTAGCCGCCAACTTTTCGATAAAAAGTATTATGGTTTATTTTTCTATATATACTTGTCGTTGGAACCATTAGCTCCAAAATTTTATTATTTTTTCTATGAAATGGTTTAAATCTCAGCTCTTGCTATTGCTCTAATTCTTAACTTTTCTTTTCCTTTTTAATTCGTTTATTTTGTTGTACTTATTCTTTGCTAATATAAATTTTGTTTTTGTATATTTTCTTTCATTTTCTATTATTTCGTTGTTTTTTTACGCATTCTATTATTTTCCCTTTTCAATAATTCTATAGCCAATGCCCAATTCCAATATATTTATCATGTATTCATCAAGAATATATATATATATATATGTGTGTGTGTGTGTGTATCATTGTTTTTAAGTTTTTACTTTACATGCTCTACTATACAATACAATTTATTTCTTCCTTTTTCTTGCTTTTTTTGTTCGTTTTTTCTTACCATATCATTGTCTTTTTATATTTTTTTGTGATGTGTTTCTTAATTTTGTTTTGACTTATTTTTCATGTCCAGTTTGTAGGGTGCATGTTGTTAACAATTACGTCAAGTATGGTTTTCAAGAGCAAAAGGAGCCGATTGTATAATTAGTTTTTTTAATTTAATATAAATAATCAAGTGTTATTCTTATTTTTTGTTGGTGTTTATCAATGATAATTATTTTTATAATATCAATGATAATGTTTACTTATTAAAAATATAATTGTTGTTCATATTTTCATACAGCATATGTGAATATAATTAATTTTTTTTACTAAATAATAAATTTATCATTTTATTCTTCTTTTAAATGATCAATAAAATGTCATTCACAAAAAAAAAAATATCAAGAGACAAGGTAAAGAATCAAGAGACATGAAGAAATGTATCATATTGTCATATATCTGCCGAATCGAGATAAAAAATGGAGAGACTTTCATATGAGAGGATTAGTCTTTTATGCTTATTATGTATCTATATTTCAATTGTATTTGATAATTCATGTATCATCTTCTCCTTTCAATATTGATGATACTATATACGTGTAAACTAATTACAATAGAAAAGGTATTGTCTACCAAGAAGAAAAAAAATTATACTTTATGCTCTATTAATTTTCAATAGAGACCGTACAATAAATTAAAACAAAATTATATTAAAAATAGTTCCAAAAATCTCTTCTTTTTTTTTTTATTTGGTTCAAAGTTTCAAAACCATGGATTCAGAATTTATTATTAATATTTTGCATAAAAAGTCAAACTCAAGGTCAGAAAAAAAAAGTAATAAAAAATTGAACGCCTTTTTTTTTTGTATATTTGTTTTTCTCAAAATAAGTTAGTAAAAATATAACTGGAATAAAGAAAATATTTATATTTTTTTATTTGATCTTTTAAAAGATTGAAAATATATATCGTTTGAAAATCTTAATTAATTGTCATTATTACTTTCCTTACCTTAGATAGAAAAAATAAAACAATCTTAATTAACCGTCACACAAAAAATTTATTTTTAAATTACATTCTCACTCAAATTCTAAGGGGGGTGTATTGGATTGAGATTTCACAAGACTATTTTGGCAAAAAAAATCTTCAAGATTTTAAAAGACTTTGTGAGATTATATTGATTTTGTGATATTTTGAAAGACTTTCTTGAAAGACTTTTTACAATCAAGATTCTTTAACACAAGAATTTGTGAGATTTTATAATACAAACTTTTGAGATTTCAAAATACTTTATAGACTTTTAAGATTTAAATGGCTCAATAAATTCGATACAAATTATTCTTAAAATAGTAATGAAACAATTAATGAAAATGAATCATTCCCTAAAAAATAACCAATCAATATTAAAAAGTATAATATACTGACTGCACATTATATACTATGAATCATAAAGGTCTAATAACAAAAAAAAAAAGAATCATAAAGGTCTCAATGATTTGGTACAATTTTTTATACATAAAAAACGTAATTTTTTTATAAAAAAAAAAAGGTAAAAAGTTGCAGAATTATGATTATGTCTCAAAAAAAAACGTTAAAAAAAAAAAACTATGAATCATAAAAAAAAACAATGAATGGTTGCAAAAGTTGCAGAATTATGTTACATAAATTTTTTTCAAAGTTGCACATATGATGATTGAATTGAAGCTTATATAGTTTGTATTTTTTTTTTTTGGCGTATGGATGTATAAGATGAAAGGTTTCTAACTGGAATTGTATATGATAGCCATTCAAGAAGACAATTGAAAAGTATATGAAGTTGCAAAAGAAAGAACGTGAACACCAATCTTGGGGGCAGGAAAAAAAGTCTTTAGAAGAAAAGAAAAGTCTTGAGGGTTTGAGTGGGATTGTTAGATGAAAAAAGTATTTATATTTTCAACAAAAAAGTTTCTCAAAATCCATTCCACAAAAGAATCCATCAAAATCAGTATACTTTTGAATACCTAGAGACATTTTTAAAGTCATAAGAAATCTCAATTGAATACCCACTGATTTTGTTGCCCTGAAAAAAAAATCTTAATTGTCTTAATTGAATACCACAAGATTTGTTTATTTTTTATAAAAATCTTGATTGAATACCACCAGATTTTTTTTCCATAAAAAAGTCTTTTAAAATCCTTTGAAATCTCAATTCAATACACCCCCCTAAATGAAGATACCAAATTATTAATTTTTAAATTATATGAATGTTTTATTTTCTGAGAGCGGAAAAAGAAAATACCAATATTATTGGGAACGGGGAGTGATAGATTACAAAATTGGATCCTCTCCTACTATTATTGTTCAGCCCTCTCTCCTTTGGTAATTCAATCCACAAATAAAAAAGGAATATAACTAAAGAGAGAAAAAAATATAAATAAATGGCCTAGATTAGAGCATAATACAGAGTTTAAGAGGACGAGTTAAAGAGGATCCAGATCCGGAGATCATTCTGAAAGTGTATGTAATATGAAAATGAATGCCTATATTTTTTATAATTTTTATGAGGACATATATTTCTACGGGGACCTATATTTCTACCATATACTAATACATTGACCTTTTTTTTTTAAATTTGTACGAAACCTATATTTATACTAATGTACGGGGTTTACTTTTTGTAATTTCTACAGAGTTATATTTCTACGGATGTTTTAATACGGTGTTTATTAATACGGTGTAATATTTCTACGGATGTTTCTAGGGATGAACATTTTAATACACGGGGATGAACATTTTATGAGTAAATAAATTAATGTTTAATACTCCTTCCGTACTAAAATATAAGCAAAAGTTGATCAATAACAATGAATGTATTTGGTCTAAATCTTTAACCAAATACATCAAATTTCTTTGATTCATTTTTACTTATATTTTGGACGGGAGGAGTAGAAATAATACATGGAGATGAATATTTAACACAATTTTATTAATATATGAGGATAAATATTTAAGATAAAAAAACTAATACGAACTATTTATATTATTTACCCATGTAAAAAAAACTACAAATGTATATTTTTACATATACTAATCTAATTTTGTACAATAGAATAAATAACTTTTAAAAATTGATATTTTCATTGAATATTAACCCGTGCATTGCACGGGTCAGTTATACTAGTCTATAATAATATTGTTTAGGACCTCTTTTTCAAAGAAATATGTACACATGGCATCTCCATATTACTCCTTTTCTAGCATTGTTTTGACATTAAATTATCATAATCAAATTAATAACAAAGTTGACCATCATAATACAATTAAATCGTTTTGATTTGCCATTATTATTTATATTTGTTGTAATCAATTCAAATCTTAATATTTATTATATAAACCCATATACCATTTCATTTGATCATTGCTTTTGTTAATTTCTTTCGGACCTATTCATTTCGTCTTTTGTTACAATCTTCTCATATTTTCAAACTTATTGCTTGCTGCAATGATCTATCTTCATCTATTGGAATAACTTTTATCATGAGCATTTGTTATTGTTAATATCTTTTATGCATTTGTTGTTATTTTTTGCTTATAGATATATTGATTGTAATTATTTTTTGCTTATGCATATATTGATTGTCATATTTAAGTCTTTGTTGTGAGTACACTTATACTTATGACTGCCTATTGTTTTGAAATTAGCCAAAGACAAAGGACATGCACATCTTAAGATACAAGCATCCACTTTTGAACAGAATTGCACCATCTCGCACAAAGATCAAATCTTGAGAAGATAAAATATTATATTTATCTTATATATATTCAACTGTATCTCTCTATTGTTGTAAAATAAAAATAAAAATCGAAATTCTCTATTTTTTATTCTTATTATATGTATTTTTTAACCTCTCATTCTTTATTCTTTTGTTGCAAATCTCTCTATTTTTTTAATCTCTCATTTTTTTAACTCTCTGTTGTTGCAAATCTCAAGCTTTAATTTCCGCAACAAGGAAAAAAAATCAATTTTTAAATGCATATTTTCAGATTTGTAAACATTGATATAATGGTATCAATCATATTAATGTATATTAAGAACCCGTATCATCTAGGCAATCAATCATATTAATGCTTATTTTGTGGACAAAATTAATGCTTTTTTTGTTGACAAAATTAATTCAGATTCTTTTTTCTTTTGTTATGGTTTTTTCACCTGTATTCGATCTATTGGACTGCCTAATTGGATTTGAGGTCAGTTTTGACATCAAGTTGTTCAAGTCCCATTTCGATCGTAGTTGCGGGCAATGACTAATCTCCGTCTGGGAACCGAACCCCTAACCTGACCACATGCTTAAATGGATCAAAACTCTTACCACTTGGGCCAATTAATTGTTTTTTTTCTTTTGTTTTCTATTCATACATTAATAGGGGTCAATTTTTTTTTTTTTGTAATTTATATCGTAGTTTATATTTCTACTCATGTTAATATGAAGACCTATTTTTATTTATGGCTAAATTGCACTTTTGGCCCCTAAGTTTCAGAAATTGGCAATTTTGGCCCCTTATGTTTCAAAATAGCACTTCAGGCCCCTTAAGTTTCAGAAAGTTGCGATTTTGGCCCCCTATGTTTCAAAATAGCAATTTTGGCCCCCTAAGTTTCAGTAGTTGCGATTTTGGCCACCTATGTTTCAAAATAGCACTTTTGGCCCCCTATCTTTACCCCTTTTGCAAAAGGTCAATTTTGATCAAGTCAAAGTTGATGTGGCAAGTCACTTAAGTGACTCAGCTGCCACTTCAACATTTTTTTGTTATCTTATAATTAAAGAAAATAAAAGAATAAAAAAAAATAAAATGGAGAAGTCACGTGCTTTAAATTTATTCTTTCACTAACACACATATATAATCTCAAATCCTAAAGAATTAACCTAGGGGGTCAAACACATATATAATCTCAAATCCTAAAGAATTTATTCTTATTGTTTGATTATGTCACATCAACTTTGACTTGGTCAAAATTGACTTTTTCCAAAAAGGGTTGGGTCAAAAGTGCTATTTTGAAACATAGGGGGTCAAAATTGCAACTTTCTGAAACTTAGGGGGGCCAAAAATGTTGTTTTGAAACATAAGGGGCTAAAATCGCAACTTTTTGAAACTTAGGGGGCCAAAAGTGCTATTTTGAAACATAAGGGGCCAAAATTGCAAGTTTCTGAAACTTAGGGGGCCAAAAGTGCAATTTAGCCTTTATTTATTTATACGAGATCTACATGTCTACTCATACATCAATAGAGAGACTATTTTTTAATAAAAATGTCTATGGGTACATAAATTTCTACTCACGTATTAATACGAAGGACTATTTTTATTTGTTTTTCTACGTACGATAACTTATATTTCTATTAATTTGTTTTTGTAATTTTTACGAAATATATATATTTTAATCATATTAAAACGAGGACTATTTTTTTTAATTAGACATAAACTTATATTTTTTTCATATATTAATACGGGATCTATTTTATTTTTTAATTTATACTGTAGTTTATATTTCTTCTCATATATTAGTATGAAAACCTATTTTTTTTTGTAATTTCTACGTGACATATATTTCAACTCATACATCAATACGTGGACCTATTTTTTATTGTAATTTTTATGGAAACATATATTTTTACTTATGCATTAATAGAAATGACTTTTTTTAGTTTTATTTTTATAATTTCTACTTATATCTATATTTTCACTTCTATTTTTTTTTTAAGAAGAAGACCTATTTACTTATATATTAATTAGAAGATCTATTTATTTTATAATTTTTACGGAATATATATTTTTAGTCATATATTAATAGGGAGATTTTTTTTAAATTTTTTTTCAATGGGAACCTATGTTTATGCTTAATTATTAATACGGAATTGTGAAATTACAAGAAGTTACGATCAATTTTTATTTAACGCGATTGACAGACATATAAAATGAGCTAATAGACAAATGAACATACTACTTTAATTATCATTTTAATTATAAAATTATATAAGATTGTAAATATTTTGTAAAATTTTAATTTTTCAATTTAAAGTAAAATATATCAAAATGTTATTTATAAGTCAATAAATTTACAAATGCATTTTTACCCGTGCTAGGCACGGGTCTGGATACTAGTTCTAATTATATTGAAAATCAAAATGATGACTAATGGTATAGAAACACAAATAATTTCATTGAGAAGGATTGAAGCCATAAACATATGAAATTTAAATTTCTTTTTGTAGAAATTAAACTGGTTATTTGAGAACGAAAAAAAAGGAGAATTAACACAATTATTTGTGGACATTAAACACAATATAATTATCCTTATTTTCCTTAATAAGTTTGGTGAAAATAATGACATCAAATATGAAATGCATGAGCAAAATAATTACATTTATTAAAATTGATTTAATAATTATGAGAATCATTTGACCTATTTTAATATGAGAATGAGAATTAATTTCAATATAAGAATTCAAAACCATATGAGAAGAGAATTGTTTTCATAAAGCCACGTGTACAAAATTCTTTGAAAAAGAGGTACTAAATAATATTATTATAGATCGTAGATTATGATAAATTACCATACGAATAAAATTCCATTTTGGTGCATGACGTTTATTCACTTAGAATAACTTTGATTGATTTATATATCAAAAAAAGTTTATTTTATCATAAAAAATTAATTAAGATTCATAACATATCAAAAGTTTGTTAGGGATAAAAGCAGAGGTTTCTAAATTGCATTGGAACCCCTAAATTGCAATAAAGGTTAGTTTATTATGATTATATATGTGGCAGTAAAGGTTCCTAAATTGCAATGGAACTCGCCCCTACTTTTACGGGGAAACTTTGAATTGAGCTCGAAGGTTATTTCTGATTTTAAAAGATGGGGCGTGGCCGGTAGCTGTCTACTTATATCAAAATTAAATTTTACCTCTCTTAAATTAAAAATCAAACTTTTAAAATCATATTCATGTATTTTTGAGTTGAGTATTAAATAAATTGCTTTTTTCTATTTTTTCTTTGTTTAAAAAAACATATTGTTGTCAAAAAAAAAAAAAATTGTTGAAACAAAATAATTTTGGACTTTTAAAAAAATATTCTAATAAAAACAAAATACTAAAATGCAACCAAAGTTCAAATTGGGAAAGGTCAGGACACGGATATCCGAACTCCACCAGAAATACCGGAACCACATCGGTTGTAGTTTGAATTTTTACTTTTTACTAGTATCCAGATCCGTGCAAAGCACATGTAAAAATGCGTTTGTAAAATGACACTTTGTGATAAAGGCTTTCAGGTGGATATGAATTATAAAAAATATATATATGTATTACTATATGAGTAGAAATATAGACTACAATATAAATAACAAAAAAGAAATCAATTCCCGTATTAATATTTAAGCAAAAAATAGGCTCCCGTTGAATTTTTAAAAAAAAAAGTAGTATCCCAATTAATGTAGGACTAAAAATATAGATTCTTTTTTTTTTGAAGAAGCTAATGAAATTATATTAAATAAAAAGATAAGTAGTCTGTTAAGCACAAGATGTGCCTAACAAAAACTACAGAGTATAACTACATACATAAAAAAATCTCCCAGGTCATGAAGGCAAAAAGACAAAAGATAAAAATAACAGAAAATAACCATTACACAATAGCCTGTATGCAACATAAAGGATTCAGTCGCCACAAAGAATAGTCGACATCAAAGAGCTTATAATATGACTTCAGCCACCAGTAAGTTTGAAGCTTGACCTTTTCCAATAAAGTGTCAACTGCCACCAAAACAGACTGAAAGATCTTAACATTTCGATCCTCCCAAATTACACAAAGAACCAATATCCAAATAATAGTGGACAAAACTCTGGAACCTTTGGAATCACCTCCCAGATCACGGAACTGAACCGCGTGTTCCCTCAAGAAACCGTGGCATACAAATTCACCACCAATCCATTTTGAAACCAATTGCCATAACTTGCCATAAACATAGCATTGAAAAAATAAGTGATTAATGTCTTCCATTTTATCATAATTAGCCGAACACAAAGTCTGATTATCTTCCAGGACTCCTCTTTTCAATAAATTATCCTTCGTAGGCAATCTATTCAGAAAGAGACGCCAAACAAAAATATTAACTTTTAACGGAACCGGTTTTAACCAAAGGAATTTAGCAAAGTCGTCCTGTAATTGATCTTCAGAAGCCGTCAAGAATGAATAGGCTGATTTCACCGAATAACAATGTGACGGATGCAGTATCCACACCCACCTGTCACTAACACCATCCTGCAAAACAATGTTAGATAAAACACCTACACACTGCCCCACTAACTCCTCCTCCCAGGCATGTAATCTCCGTCTCCACTTCCACCCTTCACCATTTCTCCCCCATCCTGCGACACACATAGCCGCCACAGAAATATTTTTGTCCTCAGCTAGATAGTATAACCTACGAAAAGTCCTCACCAAAGACTCCTCCTCCAACCAAGGATCCAACCAAAAGCAAGTAGACCTTCCATCCCCTACCTTTCTAACAATATTATCCAGTAGCCAATTAGAATCCAACAAACCCACCCCTAACCGAACCTGGTTCACGGCCTGCCACCACGGCGAACCAACCCCTTCTCCATACCGCAACCACCCACCGATAGTCCCATATTTCGCTTTCAACAAGCGACACCATAAACTCTCACCCTCCTCCAAACATCTCCACACCCACTTCCCTAATAAAGCGTAATTAAAATCCTTCACCCTCTGCACCCCTAAACCACCTCTCTCCCTATGAACACAAATAGTATCCCATTTAATCCATGATATTTTTTTATTTTCCTCACACCCACCCCACAAAAAATGACAGAAAATAGATTCAAGGAAAGAAATGATACCTGAGGGAGCCTTGAAGAAGGAAAGAAAGTAGACCGGAATAGAGGACAGGACGGATTTCAACAAAATCAACCGACCACAGATGGACAGATTCTTACACTTCCACCCTGATAGTCGCTTCCGAATTTTCTCAATCAAAGGTAACCAGAACTGTATCCGCCGCGGATTACCACCAATTGACAAGCCTAAATAAGTAAAAGGTAGACACCCATGCTTACACCGCATAACTGATGCCGCCTCGTGTAACCAAGAGTCATTAACATTTACCCCGAATAACATACTCTTATGAAAATTTACCTTGAGGCCCGATATTCTCTCAAACAGAATCAAAACAGCCCTAAGAGCTCTCACATTCGCCCAACTCTTTACACCAACCAACAGTGTATCATCCGCAAATTGCAGATGAGAAATAGCAACACTGTTCTGCGCACCCACGGTGTAAGGAGTAAAACTACCATTCGAGACCATGGCGGACATCAAAACATTAAGGCCCTCAGCTGCTAATAGAAACAAAAAAGGTGAAAGAGGATCACCTTGACGAAGTTCTCTTTCAAACTGAAACTCATCTGTCGGACTCCCATTCACCAAAACCGAAGCCGAGGCCGTCGTGATACACTCCATAATCCAAGGGCGCCATAAATTCGGAAAATTCATTTTAGACATCACTTCATTTAAGTAAGACCAGTCCACCGAATCATATGCATTCTCAAAATCCACTTTAAACAATAATAGATCTTTTCCTTTTCTTTTCGCATCATCAACCACCTCATTTGCTATCAAGATACCATCTAAAATTTGTCTCCCTTTTATAAAAGCGGATTGTGCTTCCGAAACAACATTACCAATAATACTGCGTAACCTGTTGGCCAACACTTTGAATAAGATTTTGTAAATACTACTCACCAAAGCTATTGAAATTATAAAATAAATAGGTCTTCGTATTTATGTATAAGTAAAAATATAGATCTAAGTAGAAATTATAAAAAAAAATCATATGTTTTTTTTAGGCTTTAATGCAGTTTTGATCCCCCTATTTTGAAAAACTTGAACTTTTGATCCCCCTATTTTAAAAATCAACTTTTTGATCCCCCTATTTTGAAAAACATGAAGTTTTGATCCCCCAACTCATTTTGGTCAAATTTGTGATGATGTGTCAACCGCATTGATGATGTGGCAGTGTCTATGTGTCAACCTCATATTCCAAGTCATTATTTTTTTTTAAAAATAAAATATTATGTTTTAATATTATTTTTTTAAATCAGTTTTTTTTTATCAAATCTTTAAATCAAATATTAAAACAATATATTTAAATCAAATATATTTTTTTATCAAATATTAAAACAATATATTTAAATCAAATATATTTTTTATCAAACCTTTAAACCAAATATTAAAACAATAAAATAATTAACAATAATTAAAAAACGCAGATGATCAAAAGGGACGAATTGTAGAAGAATCAGACACGCACGAATAGTAACCCAGTTCCCAAATCATGAAACCCTAGCGCCACCCACCTTCGACGATCTCCGTCTTTCATCTTCTTTGATTCATCATCACACTCGTGTTCATCATTCCTCTACATGTTATCATTCCTCTGTTTGATTCATCATCCGCTCGTGTTCATCATTATGCCCGCTTTACAAAATAATATTCGGAAGCCATCTTATGAATATTACTAGTGTTTTGGTATCAAGTAATATACATCTGAGATGTTAGATAATGCTACTAGTGTTTTGGTATTTTGAATTCTAGTGTTTTGGCCAATTTTTGTGTAATTTACTGATTTTTAATTATATATTTGGATAATTTATTGACTTTTAATTATATATTAGGTAATTTATTGATTTTTAATTATATATTTGGATAATTTATTGGATTTTAATTATATAATTGGGCAATTTAGTGATTTTTAATTATATATTTGGATTATTTAGTGATTTTTAATTATATATTTGGATAATTTATTGGATTTTAATTATATATTTGGGCAATTTAGTGATTTTTAATTATATATTTGGATAATTTACTGATTTTTAATTATATATTTGGATAATTTATTGATTTTTAATCATATATATGTATAGAGGTTTATTTTACTGTTTTTTAATTATTATTAATTAATTATTTAATTATTTATTTTTTTAATACTTTTAATACATAATATTTTATTTTTAAAAAAAATAATGACATGGAATATGAGGCTGACACATAGACACCGCCACGTCATCATTGAGGTTAACACATCATCATAAATTTGACCAAAATGAGTTGGGGGATCAAAACTTCAAGTTTTTCAAAATAGGGGGATCAAAAAGTTGGCTTTTAAAATAGGGGGATCAAAAATTCAAGTTTTTCAAAATAGGGGGATCAAAACTGCATTAAAGCCTTTTTTTTATAAGAAAATGATTTTATTAAGAAAAGAGAGAATGTACAATGTACTTCAACCCTTACAAAAATGCATTAGATACTTTTAGTAGGACGGCACAAGTGAGCTTATTAAAGCGCGAATCCTAGAGGAGGTTGCACTTTCTTTCGATGTTGGTCCAGGCCCCCTATCCATTGGCATTGAAGTACTGTTCTGTTCCTCAAGGTGGTTCAATCCCACCCGATCGAGAGAAGCGCCTGGCCAGACAAATAGCTTTGTCGCAGGAAGATTCCCCAACTGAGGTACGAGAACAAGCGAGACTGCCACGCTTCCTGCTAGGAGCGTCACTTACCCAGAAAAGATGTTGCTAGGCAGCTTTACTAGATCTAATTCCCTCGGCCCGATTCGACCAACTTTTTGATAACAAGAAGGCGGCGAGCTGATCTGCTTTGATCAAGGAAAAAGCCAGTGACGGCTCACTGGTTGGTGAGAACGCTGGACTACGACTTCCTCTCGCAGTTAAGTCATAGACTAAAGCTAAAGTAATCGGAGGTAGGTGAAGCTGTTATCCCTCAAACTCAATCACAACAACATGTCGTGACCGGTTAGGCTGGTCCCGTACGATAAGGATGAGAAAAGGCCCACTACGGCCGGCCAGGCCAGCAAGAGGCAGGTTGATTGCCAGTCGATTAAGCAATTGATCCAGTCGTTGACAACCTGATTCTCCGCTCAAAACATCAGATCTTCCGTTCCGGTAGTCAGGGGTAAGTAAGAATGAACAGAAGGTGAAGGACAAGGACCGGAGACTTGAACACCAGCCAGCCAGATATGCATTCATGTCAGCATCCTCTGTCAATGGGCCGGCCGATTTCTGACTTCCACTTCCTATAGGACATGAGGGCTTCAAGCCTATGCTAAAGACCATTGGATGAAAGGACTCAGCTTCTGAGGGAAGGATCACATGGATTTCGGGAGAAGGTTTCTGAACTCCTATCTATTCAACCTGGCCTATCTTCTTTCTAACAAGAGGACATAAAATGCCTTTCTTTCTGGCTTACTATCTATTCTTTTCTTTGGCAGAGGGGTTCTTTTATCTTTGGAGCTTTTAAAACACCAGTTGCAGTAGGAAGAACCCCTGACCCTCCCGAGATCCATTTACTTGACCTCGTCCTCTTTAGGGGGAGCCCAGTCTTTAGGAGAAGCAGCTGCTCACTCGTGACTAAGGAATGAGCAGGCTACCGGGTTAATGCACCAATCGGAAAATACATAGCTTAAATTTAGTCCTCTCCTACTAATAAACCAAAGCCATGAATATATCTTTATCTTCTCAATCAAACTGTTAATACAAAGCGAAGCTCCTCTGAAGATGACATTGTTTCTCAAAGACCAAATACACCATGTTGTTGCACACCATAGTAAATGTCTTACTTTCTTGAGTCTACTAGGCTTTAATAATTCTCCAAAATTTGTGAAGTGGGCACAACCAACGTTCGGCATATTATAATCAAAGCCAAGCCACTCAAATACCTTGTTCCATATCCTTTGTGTGAAGGGGCATAAGAAGAAGACATGGTCAGCATTTTCTGCTAAACAGAAGCAAAATACGCAGGTTTTGTTTATAGGATCCAAGATAATGCCTCTGTTGAACAATTCATCTCTAGTGGCCAATTTATTTTGTAGTAGTCTCCAAAAAAATACACTAATTTTAGTTGGTATATCATTTAGCCATAATTCTTGAATTGCCTTCACTGTGTTATCATCCAACAGATCTTGAGGAACAGTTGCAACAAGATAATCATAACAAGAATTAACAGTGAAAGTACCTGACATATCTGTTGTCCAACGTCGCTTGTCCTCTTCTCCATTTTTTGGTTTAATGTCTCCCAATATGCCTTCCAGTTCTATCAATTCTGCAGCCTCCTCGGTGTTCAATTCATTTGTCCAATCCCATATCCATCGCCATCTATCTTCCTCCCATCGGCCGTGATCTGCTACGGAGACCCCACATGTTCTCTCCAAGTTGAACAGACGAGGAAAAATGAGACAAAGGGGAGTGGTTCCAATCCATTTCTCTTGCCAAAAGTTAATAGTCTGGCCTGTACCTAAGACAGTTTTGACGTTATTGGAGAACCAACCAGCATCATTCACAAATCCCCCTCCGATATAGCAAATATCTCTCCACCATAGTGAGTCTATGCTTCCTATTAATCCATCTTCTCTGCAAAGAATCGAGTTAGGGAAATGACCATACCTAAAATTAAGAAGATTATACCAGATAGCATTCCTTTCATTTAATATTCTCCATTTCCATTTACTAAGAAGAGCTTGATTAAATAAAGTCAGATTCTTCACTCCCAATCCTCCCTTTTCTTTGGGGAGACACACTTTCTCCCAACTCACCCAACATAACCTTTTGTCCTCTAATCCTCCGCCCCATAGAAAATTGCGTTGAATTCGCACAATTTGGCTCAACACTTTCACTGGAATTTTGTAGAATGAAAAGAAATATAGCGGTAAATTAGATAGTACTGAATTAATCAATGTCACTCTTCCCCCTATTGATAGAGAGCAGCCTTTCCAGCTTGAAAGTTTGGATCTGAGACTGTCAATAATACAACTCCATGTTTTGCATCTTTTCGGATTCGCACCAACGGGAATGCCCAAAAAGCGAAAGGGAATAAAATCTATGTTACAGAAAAGAAACGTAGATGCTGCTTACATAAAATTAGACTCCAAATTGATGCCGTAAATCTTGCTTTTGGAAAAATTAATTTTCAATCCAGATACTAACTCAAAGCTTCGTAGTATAGATTTAATACACCAAAGATTCTCCCTGTTACCTTCACCAATTAGCAATTTTGGCCCCCTATGTTTCAAAATAGCAATTTTGGCCCCCTAAGTTTCAGTATAGCAATTTTGGCCCCCTAAGTTTCAGTAGTTGCGATTTTGGCCACCTATGTTTCAAAATAGCACTTTTGGCCCCCTATCTTTACCCCTTTTGCAAAAGGTCAATTTTGATCAAGTCAAAGTTGATGTGGCAAGTCACTTAAGTGACTCAGCTGCCACTTCAACATTTTTTTGTTATCTTATAATTAAAGAAAATAAAAGAATAAAAAAAAATAAAAGGAAGAAGTCACGTGCTTTAAATTTATTCTTTCACTAACACACATATATAATCTCAAATCCTAAAGAATTAACCTAGGGGGTCAAACACATATATAATCTCAAATCCTAAAGAATTTATTCTTATTGTTTGATTATGTCACATCAACTTTGACTTGGTCAAAATTGACTTTTTCCAAAAAGGGTTGGGTCAAAAGTGCTATTTTGAAACATAGGGGGTCAAAATTGCAACTTTCTGAAACTTAGGGGGGCCAAAAATGTTGTTTTGAAACATAAGGGGCTAAAATCGCAACTTTTTGAAACTTAGGGGGCCAAAAGTGCTATTTTGAAACATAAGGGGCCAAAATTGCAAGTTTCTGAAACTTAGGGGGCCAAAAGTGCAATTTAGCCTTTATTTATTTATACGAGATCTACATGTCTACTCATACATCAATAGAGAGACTATTTTTTAATAAAAATGTCTATGGGTACATAAATTTCTACTCACGTATTAATACGAAGGACTATTTTTATTTGTTTTTCTACGTACGATAACTTATATTTCTATTAATTTGTTTTTGTAATTTTTACGAAATATATATATTTTAATCATATTAAAACGAGGACTATTTTTTTTAATTAGACATAAACTTATATTTTTTTCATATATTAATACGGGATCTATTTTATTTTTTAATTTATACTGTAGTTTATATTTCTTCTCATATATTAGTATGAAAACCTATTTTTTTTTGTAATTTCTACGTGACATATATTTCAACTCATACATCAATACGTGGACCTATTTTTTATTGTAATTTTTATGGAAACATATATTTTTACTTATGCATTAATAGAAATGACTTTTTTTAGTTTTATTTTTATAATTTCTACTTATATCTATATTTTCACTTCTATTTTTTTTTAAGAAGAAGACCTATTTACTTATATATTAATTAGAAGATCTATTTATTTTATAATTTTTACGGAATATATATTTTTAGTCATATATTAATAGGGAGATTTTTTTTAAATTTTTTTTCAATGGGAACCTATGTTTATGCTTAATTATTAATACGGAATTGTGAAATTACAAGAAGTTACGATCAATTTTTATTTAACGCGATTGACAGACATATAAAATGAGCTAATAGACAAATGAACATACTACTTTAATTATCATTTTAATTATAAAATTATATAAGATTGTAAATATTTTGTAAAATTTTAATTTTTCAATTTAAAGTAAAATATATCAAAATGTTATTTATAAGTCAATAAATTTACAAATGCATTTTTACCCGTGCTAGGCACGGGTCTGGATACTAGTTCTAATTATATTGAAAATCAAAATGATGACTAATGGTATAGAAACACAAATAATTTCATTGAGAAGGATTGAAGCCATAAACATATGAAATTTAAATTTCTTTTTGTAGAAATTAAACTGGTTATTTGAGAACGAAAAAAAAGGAGAATTAACACAATTATTTGTGGACATTAAACACAATATAATTATCCTTATTTTCCTTAATAAGTTTGGTGAAAATAATGACATCAAATATGAAATGCATGAGCAAAATAATTACATTTATTAAAATTGATTTAATAATTATGAGAATCATTTGACCTATTTTAATATGAGAATGAGAATTAATTTCAATATAAGAATTCAAAACCATATGAGAAGAGAATTGTTTTCATAAAGCCACGTGTACAAAATTCTTTGAAAAAGAGGTACTAAATAATATTATTATAGATCGTAGATTATGATAAATTACCATACGAATAAAATTCCATTTTGGTGCATGACGTTTATTCACTTAGAATAACTTTGATTGATTTATATATCAAAAAAAGTTTATTTTATCATAAAAAATTAATTAAGATTCATAACATATCAAAAGTTTGTTAGGGATAAAAGCAGAGGTTTCTAAATTGCATTGGAACCCCTAAATTGCAATAAAGGTTAGTTTATTATGATTATATATGTGGCAGTAAAGGTTCCTAAATTGCAATGGAACTCGCCCCTACTTTTACGGGGAAACTTTGAATTGAGCTCGAAGGTTATTTCTGATTTTAAAAGATGGGGCGTGGCCGGTAGCTGTCTACTTATATCAAAATTAAATTTTACCTCTCTTAAATTAAAAATCAAACTTTTAAAATCATATTCATGTATTTTTGAGTTGAGTATTAAATAAATTGCTTTTTTCTATTTTTTCTTTGTTTAAAAAAACATATTGTTGTCAAAAAAAAAAAAAATTGTTGAAACAAAATAATTTTGGACTTTTAAAAAAATATTCTAATAAAAACAAAATACTAAAATGCAACCAAAGTTCAAATTGGGAAAGGTCAGGACACGGATATCCGAACTCCACCAGAAATACCGGAACCACATCGGTTGTAGTTTGAATTTTTACTTTTTACTAGTATCCAGATCCGTGCAAAGCACATGTAAAAATGCGTTTGTAAAATGACACTTTGTGATAAAGGCTTTCAGGTGGATATGAATTATAAAAAATATATATATGTATTACTATATGAGTAGAAATATAGACTACAATATAAATAACAAAAAAGAAATCAATTCCCGTATTAATATTTAAGCAAAAAATAGGCTCCCGTTGAATTTTTTAAAAAAAAAGTAGTATCCCAATTAATGTAGGACTAAAAATATAGATTCTTTTTTTTTTGAAGAAGCTAATGAAATTATATTAAATAAAAAGATAAGTAGTCTGTTAAGCACAAGATGTGCCTAACAAAAACTACAGAGTATAACTACATACATAAAAAAATCTCCCAGGTCATGAAGGCAAAAAGACAAAAGATAAAAATAACAGAAAATAACCATTACACAATAGCCTGTATGCAACATAAAGGATTCAGTCGCCACAAAGAATAGTCGACATCAAAGAGCTTATAATATGACTTCAGCCACCAGTAAGTTTGAAGCTTGACCTTTTCCAATAAAGTGTCAACTGCCACCAAAACAGACTGAAAGATCTTAACATTTCGATCCTCCCAAATTACACAAAGAACCAATATCCAAATAATAGTGGACAAAACTCTGGAACCTTTGGAATCACCTCCCAGATCACGGAACTGAACCGCGTGTTCCCTCAAGAAACCGTGGCATACAAATTCACCACCAATCCATTTTGAAACCAATTGCCATAACTTGCCATAAACATAGCATTGAAAAAATAAGTGATTAATGTCTTCCATTTTATCATAATTAGCCGAACACAAAGTCTGATTATCTTCCAGGACTCCTCTTTTCAATAAATTATCCTTCGTAGGCAATCTATTCAGAAAGAGACGCCAAACAAAAATATTAACTTTTAACGGAACCGGTTTTAACCAAAGGAATTTAGCAAAGTCGTCCTGTAATTGATCTTCAGAAGCCGTCAAGAATGAATAGGCTGATTTCACCGAATAACAATGTGACGGATGCAGTATCCACACCCACCTGTCACTAACACCATCCTGCAAAACAATGTTAGATAAAACACCTACACACTGCCCCACTAACTCCTCCTCCCAGGCATGTAATCTCCGTCTCCACTTCCACCCTTCACCATTTCTCCCCCATCCTGCGACACACATAGCCGCCACAGAAATATTTTTGTCCTCAGCTAGATAGTATAACCTACGAAAAGTCCTCACCAAAGACTCCTCCTCCAACCAAGGATCCAACCAAAAGCAAGTAGACCTTCCATCCCCTACCTTTCTAACAATATTATCCAGTAGCCAATTAGAATCCAACAAACCCACCCCTAACCGAACCTGGTTCACGGCCTGCCACCACGGCGAACCAACCCCTTCTCCATACCGCAACCACCCACCGATAGTCCCATATTTCGCTTTCAACAAGCGACACCATAAACTCTCACCCTCCTCCAAACATCTCCACACCCACTTCCCTAATAAAGCGTAATTAAAATCCTTCACCCTCTGCACCCCTAAACCACCTCTCTCCCTATGAACACAAATAGTATCCCATTTAATCCATGATATTTTTTTATTTTCCTCACACCCACCCCACAAAAAATGACAGAAAATAGATTCAAGGAAAGAAATGATACCTGAGGGAGCCTTGAAGAAGGAAAGAAAGTAGACCGGAATAGAGGACAGGACGGATTTCAACAAAATCAACCGACCACAGATGGACAGATTCTTACACTTCCACCCTGATAGTCGCTTCCGAATTTTCTCAATCAAAGGTAACCAGAACTGTATCCGCCGCGGATTACCACCAATTGACAAGCCTAAATAAGTAAAAGGTAGACACCCATGCTTACACCGCATAACTGATGCCGCCTCGTGTAACCAAGAGTCATTAACATTTACCCCGAATAACATACTCTTATGAAAATTTACCTTGAGGCCCGATATTCTCTCAAACAGAATCAAAACAGCCCTAAGAGCTCTCACATTCGCCCAACTCTTTACACCAACCAACAGTGTATCATCCGCAAATTGCAGATGAGAAATAGCAACACTGTTCTGCGCACCCACGGTGTAAGGAGTAAAACTACCATTCGAGACCATGGCGGACATCAAAACATTAAGGCCCTCAGCTGCTAATAGAAACAAAAAAGGTGAAAGAGGATCACCTTGACGAAGTTCTCTTTCAAACGGAAACTCATCTGTCGGACTCCCATTCACCAAAACCGAAGCCGAGGCCGTCGTGATACACTCCATAATCCAAGGGCGCCATAAATTCGGAAAATTCATTTTAGACATCACTTCATTTAAGTAAGACCAGTCCACCGAATCATATGCATTCTCAAAATCCACTTTAAACAATAATAGATCTTTTCCTTTTCTTTTCGCATCATCAACCACCTCATTTGCTATCAAGATACCATCTAAAATTTGTCTCCCTTTTATAAAAGCGGATTGTGCTTCCGAAACAACATTACCAATAATACTGCGTAACCTGTTGGCCAACACTTTGAATAAGATTTTGTAAATACTACTCACCAAAGCTATTGAAATTATAAAATAAATAGGTCTTCGTATTTATGTATAAGTAAAAATATAGATCTAAGTAGAAATTATAAAAAAAAATCATATGTTTTTTTTAGGCTTTAATGCAGTTTTGATCCCCCTATTTTGAAAAACTTGAACTTTTGATCCCCCTATTTTAAAAATCAACTTTTTGATCCCCCTATTTTGAAAAACATGAAGTTTTGATCCCCCAACTCATTTTGGTCAAATTTGTGATGATGTGTCAACCGCATTGATGATGTGGCAGTGTCTATGTGTCAACCTCATATTCCAAGTCATTATTTTTTTTTAAAAATAAAATATTATGTTTTAATATTATTTTTTTAAATCAGTTTTTTTTTATCAAATCTTTAAATCAAATATTAAAACAATATATTTAAATCAAATATATTTTTTTATCAAATATTAAAACAATATATTTAAATCAAATATATTTTTTATCAAACCTTTAAACCAAATATTAAAACAATAAAATAATTAACAATAATTAAAAAACGCAGATGATCAAAAGGGACGAATTGTAGAAGAATCAGACACGCACGAATAGTAACCCAGTTCCCAAATCATGAAACCCTAGCGCCACCCACCTTCGACGATCTCCGTCTTTCATCTTCTTTGATTCATCATCACACTCGTGTTCATCATTCCTCTACATGTTATCATTCCTCTGTTTGATTCATCATCCGCTCGTGTTCATCATTATGCCCGCTTTACAAAATAATATTCGGAAGCCATCTTATGAATATTACTAGTGTTTTGGTATCAAGTAATATACATCTGAGATGTTAGATAATGCTACTAGTGTTTTGGTATTTTGAATTCTAGTGTTTTGGCCAATTTTTGTGTAATTTACTGATTTTTAATTATATATTTGGATAATTTATTGACTTTTAATTATATATTAGGTAATTTATTGATTTTTAATTATATATTTGGATAATTTATTGGATTTTAATTATATAATTGGGCAATTTAGTGATTTTTAATTATATATTTGGATTATTTAGTGATTTTTAATTATATATTTGGATAATTTATTGGATTTTAATTATATATTTGGGCAATTTAGTGATTTTTAATTATATATTTGGATAATTTACTGATTTTTAATTATATATTTGGATAATTTATTGATTTTTAATCATATATATGTATAGAGGTTTATTTTACTGTTTTTTAATTATTATTAATTAATTATTTAATTATTTATTTTTTTAATACTTTTAATACATAATATTTTATTTTTAAAAAAAATAATGACATGGAATATGAGGCTGACACATAGACACCGCCACGTCATCATTGAGGTTAACACATCATCATAAATTTGACCAAAATGAGTTGGGGGATCAAAACTTCAAGTTTTTCAAAATAGGGGGATCAAAAAGTTGGCTTTTAAAATAGGGGGATCAAAAATTCAAGTTTTTCAAAATAGGGGGATCAAAACTGCATTAAAGCCTTTTTTTTATAAGAAAATGATTTTATTAAGAAAAGAGAGAATGTACAATGTACTTCAACCCTTACAAAAATGCATTAGATACTTTTAGTAGGACGGCACAAGTGAGCTTATTAAAGCGCGAATCCTAGAGGAGGTTGCACTTTCTTTCGATGTTGGTCCAGGCCCCCTATCCATTGGCATTGAAGTACTGTTCTGTTCCTCAAGGTGGTTCAATCCCACCCGATCGAGAGAAGCGCCTGGCCAGACAAATAGCTTTGTCGCAGGAAGATTCCCCAACTGAGGTACGAGAACAAGCGAGACTGCCACGCTTCCTGCTAGGAGCGTCACTTACCCAGAAAAGATGTTGCTAGGCAGCTTTACTAGATCTAATTCCCTCGGCCCGATTCGACCAACTTTTTGATAACAAGAAGGCGGCGAGCTGATCTGCTTTGATCAAGGAAAAAGCCAGTGACGGCTCACTGGTTGGTGAGAACGCTGGACTACGACTTCCTCTCGCAGTTAAGTCATAGACTAAAGCTAAAGTAATCGGAGGTAGGTGAAGCTGTTATCCCTCAAACTCAATCACAACAACATGTCGTGACCGGTTAGGCTGGTCCCGTACGATAAGGATGAGAAAAGGCCCACTACGGCCGGCCAGGCCAGCAAGAGGCAGGTTGATTGCCAGTCGATTAAGCAATTGATCCAGTCGTTGACAACCTGATTCTCCGCTCAAAACATCAGATCTTCCGTTCCGGTAGTCAGGGGTAAGTAAGAATGAACAGAAGGTGAAGGACAAGGACCGGAGACTTGAACACCAGCCAGCCAGATATGCATTCATGTCAGCATCCTCTGTCAATGGGCCGGCCGATTTCTGACTTCCACTTCCTATAGGACATGAGGGCTTCAAGCCTATGCTAAAGACCATTGGATGAAAGGACTCAGCTTCTGAGGGAAGGATCACATGGATTTCGGGAGAAGGTTTCTGAACTCCTATCTATTCAACCTGGCCTATCTTCTTTCTAACAAGAGGACATAAAATGCCTTTCTTTCTGGCTTACTATCTATTCTTTTCTTTGGCAGAGGGGTTCTTTTATCTTTGGAGCTTTTAAAACACCAGTTGCAGTAGGAAGAACCCCTGACCCTCCCGAGATCCATTTACTTGACCTCGTCCTCTTTAGGGGGAGCCCAGTCTTTAGGAGAAGCAGCTGCTCACTCGTGACTAAGGAATGAGCAGGCTACCGGGTTAATGCACCAATCGGAAAATACATAGCTTAAATTTAGTCCTCTCCTACTAATAAACCAAAGCCATGAATATATCTTTATCTTCTCAATCAAACTGTTAATACAAAGCGAAGCTCCTCTGAAGATGACATTGTTTCTCAAAGACCAAATACACCATGTTGTTGCACACCATAGTAAATGTCTTACTTTCTTGAGTCTACTAGGCTTTAATAATTCTCCAAAATTTGTGAAGTGGGCACAACCAACGTTCGGCATATTATAATCAAAGCCAAGCCACTCAAATACCTTGTTCCATATCCTTTGTGTGAAGGGGCATAAGAAGAAGACATGGTCAGCATTTTCTGCTAAACAGAAGCAAAATACGCAGGTTTTGTTTATAGGATCCAAGATAATGCCTCTGTTGAACAATTCATCTCTAGTGGCCAATTTATTTTGTAGTAGTCTCCAAAAAAATACACTAATTTTAGTTGGTATATCATTTAGCCATAATTCTTGAATTGCCTTCACTGTGTTATCATCCAACAGATCTTGAGGAACAGTTGCAACAAGATAATCATAACAAGAATTAACAGTGAAAGTACCTGACATATCTGTTGTCCAACGTCGCTTGTCCTCTTCTCCATTTTTTGGTTTAATGTCTCCCAATATGCCTTCCAGTTCTATCAATTCTGCAGCCTCCTCGGTGTTCAATTCATTTGTCCAATCCCATATCCATCGCCATCTATCTTCCTCCCATCGGCCGTGATCTGCTACGGAGACCCCACATGTTCTCTCCAAGTTGAACAGACGAGGAAAAATGAGACAAAGGGGAGTGGTTCCAATCCATTTCTCTTGCCAAAAGTTAATAGTCTGGCCTGTACCTAAGACAGTTTTGACGTTATTGGAGAACCAACCAGCATCATTCACAAATCCCCCTCCGATATAGCAAATATCTCTCCACCATAGTGAGTCTATGCTTCCTATTAATCCATCTTCTCTGCAAAGAATCGAGTTAGGGAAATGACCATACCTAAAATTAAGAAGATTATACCAGATAGCATTCCTTTCATTTAATATTCTCCATTTCCATTTACTAAGAAGAGCTTGATTAAATAAAGTCAGATTCTTCACTCCCAATCCTCCCTTTTCTTTGGGGAGACACACTTTCTCCCAACTCACCCAACATAACCTTTTGTCCTCTAATCCTCCGCCCCATAGAAAATTGCGTTGAATTCGCACAATTTGGCTCAACACTTTCACTGGAATTTTGTAGAATGAAAAGAAATATAGCGGTAAATTAGATAGTACTGAATTAATCAATGTCACTCTTCCCCCTATTGATAGAGAGCAGCCTTTCCAGCTTGAAAGTTTGGATCTGAGACTGTCAATAATACAACTCCATGTTTTGCATCTTTTCGGATTCGCACCAACGGGAATGCCCAAAAAGCGAAAGGGAATAAAATCTATGTTACAGAAAAGAAACGTAGATGCTGCTTACATAAAATTAGACTCCAAATTGATGTCGTAAATCTTGCTTTTGGAAAAATTAATTTTCAATCCAGATACTAACTCAAAGCTTCGTAGTATAGATTTAATACACCAAAGATTCTCCCTGTTACCTTCACCAATTAGGATCGTGTCATCTGCAAACTGCATAATATCGAATTGCAAATCGTCGTTGATTTTAAAACCCTTGTATAATCCCAATTCAACGGCTCGATGTACCAAACATGTAAGTCCTTCTGCTGCAATAAGAAAGAGGAAAGGTGATAGTGGATCACCTTGGCGTAACCCCTTCTCGACTTTGAAATCTGTCGTTGGACTCCCATTGACCAAGACTGACATAGAGCTATTAAAAATACAGGCCCGCATCCATCGAATCCACGTGTCAGTAAAACCCATGTTCCGCATCATATCATCCAAATAACGCCAATTAACTGTATCATAAGCTTTCTCAAAACCGACCTTCATGAGAAAACATTGATTTTTCGTTCTCTTGGCTAAATCAATCAGTTCATTAATCACTAATACGCCATCTAGAATCTGCCTCTGAGGGAGGAATGCTGATTGGCACTTGGAAATAAGCTTTCCAAGAACTTTCTTAAGCCGGCTAGCGAGAACCTTTGAAAGTACCTTATAGACGCAGTCTATGAGACTTATAGGGCGGTAATAAGATAGATTTTGAGGATGATCTTTCTTTGGAATTAACGTTAAAAAGGAAGCCGTAAAGCCCTTTGGGAGAGCAGCATGTTGATGAAATTCATGAAAAAAATTCATAAAATCATCCTTCACCACATTCCAGCAAGTCTTTAGAAAGTTGAAGTTAAAACCATCCGGTCCTGGGCTTTTGTTCCTGTCACAACTCCACACCGCCTCCCTAATTTCTTCCTCTGAAAAGACTCCAATTAACGCATCATTATCAGTGTTAGAAAGTTGAGCAAAGATTAAACCGTCAAGGGTGGGTCTGTTAAGAATAACCAAATATTGTACTCATAAAAATCAATGTTATGAATAAAAACACAAGAGTTTAAGATTTTCAATGGAAACAATCAGATTAGCATATAAAGATGTTAAAAAAAATATACAACAATATAAGCTTAATCCTATCATTGTGCCTAACAATATATTAAAAAAAAAATCAATTAAGCAGTCAAAGAAATCCTAGGGGTTTATTGAGAACGACTACAGAGAGAAGCTAGGGTTTTCATGATCTCTTTTTGGTTTTCATTGACTTCCTCTATCATCCTAATATACTTATCCATCTTGGCTTTAATTATTTCAATTTCAGCCCCATATACTGGATTTCTCAGATGCTCTTGATTGCTCCTTAGATTTTCTTGGATAGCTTCATTCAGATTACTATCTCTTACAGTAGAGGATTCAGGTTGATTCCTCTCTGTGTCCTTTTGATTCTGAATGACCTCTTCAACCACTTTAGCCTTTCCCTTGTCAAACCTCTTCTGTTCTTCAATATCAACCTCCTGAAGACTATGCAGCTTCTTTACCAATTCCTCAGTCAAGCTCACCCATTGTGCAGCATATTCAGATGAAGACATGTCAGAATGTCTGAGCTCATGAATACCATGTATCTGACTTAACAAGCTGTTGCATTCACTCAAGATATCAGGGTTGTTTGGATGAGGTTCAGTAATTGATGGTGTAATGGTGTGTTGAGGTGATGGTTGAGGTTGTTGTTGATCAAAAGCTTTTAGATGAAAATCATTTACATGAAGCTCTCTGACCATAGCATCAACATGGTTTGAAGAAGGGGAATTGTGGATTTCTTCTGAGACAACAACTTCAGTATGTTCTGAAATATCAGAGTGAGGTTCAAGTTCCTCAGTACTTTGTTGTTCAGGTTGTGTTTGATTACGAGATGGTTGAAGTTCAGTTGACGTTTGGTGGTCAGAATGTGTTTGGTGGTCAGAACCTTGATTATCAGAGGGTTGGTGTTCAGGTGGTGTTTGAACAGGTTATGGTGAGAGGTGTGGTTCAGTATGGGTTATATCTGGTATGGGAGGTTCTGAATGGACAGGTTCTGAGATGAGTTGTTTTAATGTGAGATGGTCTTCAGGACTTGTCTGGGTGGATGGGTTCTGAATTGAATTTGTGGTTTTGGTTTGATTGGATAATTCACCACCTAAATGTTCCTCAAGGAAATGTAGAGGTGAATTTCTGGGTTGGGTTGATGATGGGGTTGGTTGAGTCTCTTGAGTGTTTACAACAGCAGGTTTAGACAAAATTACATTACCTGAGTTGTCCTTGGATAAGCTTTCAGCACGTTTCTTTTTCTTGAGTCTGACACTCAAAGGTTCATCATCATCCTCACTATCTTCATCATCTACTATTATCACAGTTGATCTCTCAGCCTGGGACTTGATCTTTCCTTTACTCTCTGACCTCGCAGCTTCACTCTTCTCCATCTTTATTTTCACCAGCCTCTTCCTCTTCTTCTTCAGTAATTCCTTTTCAATCTCAAGCCCTTCACCTTGATTTTCTAACAGTTGTATGTATTGATTGACAATACCATTTGTGACAACATGTATGTCAATCTTATATCTCTTCACCATTGAATCTTCTGAGTAACAATCACAGCCTTGCAGAGGTGATTAAAGATGTATTTTGCCCAGTTCAAGTCAAATTTTCTTGTCAGAAAATAGACAAAGTGCCTATGGTCCCATGAAAGTTGATCAGAACTTCCACTCCTTGGAAATATTGATCCCAAAACTATTTTGGCCAATACCCTCTGAATAGGCTTCAAATCACCCACTTTGTTGCAGCTCTTCCCTTCAGCATAACACTGTCTGGTCATATTTGCTAGAAATTCTGAGTTCTTTGCCTCACTCTGACTATAGGTGTGGTAGATGCCTTCATTGGGGATAGATAACACCTTAGCCAGATTTGAAGCAGTGAGAATCACTTCAAAGCCACATACTACGGAGTGTAATTCAGTCTCTTCAACTATCCTCAATCCCAACTCTTGAGGAGTCTTGTCCTTATTCTCCAACTTCTCCTTCTTCTTTGCATCCAGCTCCTTGTTATAATTTTCAACTGTCTTCACCTTGCTTCTGATCCAGAAATCTTTTACCAGAGTAGGATAGATTTGACCATTTAATAAATTCATGTATCTAAAGCTCCCACTATGATCAATAAAGAACTTTAGCACATCAAAATGATTCTTCTCCAAACTATCAAAGTCCACTGGTTGTTCCATAACCAGGTTTAGAGATTTTCCCTCCATCTCAAGAGACAAATATGTGGAGAACATCTCTTTGCAAGCAGTAGTATTGATAGGGAAGTTTTTAGGAAACGCAAAAAGAGAACTTGAAGATGATGTGGATACTGCCATTTTTGAAGTTAGGGTTTTGGGTTTTGCTAAATTGTAGAAGAAAGAAGATTTTCTGAGATAGAGAATATGAAAGTGTAGGTTGTGAAGGTATAGTGTGTGCAAGTGATTAAGTGATTTTGTTAAAACGAAATAAAGCACACATAGAAAATAAATCAAAAAGAAAAAGAACCATCACAAACTGTTTCAAACCAATCAGAACGTGTGTACGTGTTGTTCATTTAGCGCCAAAACGTTTTAGTTAAAAAAAAACTTAAACGTTTCCAATTCATTTCCTTTCCAGAGGCTTAACCTTCAGAGGTTGAAAGGTTCTCATAGTCTGAACTACTTCAGATGCTGAAACATAAAGTACTTCAGAGTCTAAAAACGAATCTTTCAGGACACAAAAAAAATGTTCAGACATAGTTTAACTAAATCAGGTGTCCTAAAAAGATATTTTTAACCTTGAATGTTATTCCTCTGAGATATCATTCAGAAGTTTAGAGTTGCTTACCTGATTTTGAAGCTTTGTTGTTTTGATGACATTTTGTTTAATCTCTTTCAAGATAAAAGTCTGGTCAATCATCCCACCATAGAGAGTTATTATCATCATAGTCTTGTTCAAAACAACCTTCAAATTCTTCATACTCTCTCCTGTTGCTTAAGTACTCCATTTCATCTTCTTCTCCATATGAATCTTCAAAAATGTGCCTTCTATGCACAATTGCTCTTTTTCCATTCACATTCACATGCATCCATGTGAGTGGAACATCTAGAGTCTTTGTTTGACCTGCAATCAAGTAAACTATTTTGTCTCTTGGTACCCACTTGCTTGAGGGTCCTAGATTGTTAGTTTCCAAATCTTTATCCTTCATTGGTTTCATCTGAGTGTTATCAGATACAAATATAGTGTAAAGATTAGGAGGTTAGAAGCTTCCAGCAATAGCTGATGAGCTTGGTTCTTCTAGTGTTTTATCACTAGAGTATCCAATCCTTTTAGTATTGTTGGTTTTAATATTGCAAAGCATGGAAACAATTTTATTTTGATCAGCATTTGTGTTGCAATACTCTTTGAGAGCAAGAGAGTGCTCAAAGGGTTTGTAACACACAGCATAATCATTCTCAAGATCTTTTGTTTTGATAAAATCTTTTTGTACAAGATCTTCAGAGTTATTTGCTTGCTTACTTAAATTCTCATAGTCTGCTTTAAGCTTTTTATACTTCTGCTGACTATTAAAGGATTTAAGTAAAGTCTTTTCAAGATGCTTGATCAATTTTTCTTTAGAAAGACGAGAATATACCTGATTCATTCTTCTCTGGATATTATCTATGTTCTCAGGTTCTGACTCTCCATCAGAACTTGAATCTTCAGAGTTTGAACCATCTTCAGTACTTGATTCTTCAGCTCCTGGTACTCTTTCAGATTCACCTTCAGAGAAGTTGTCTAGCTCATCCTAGGTCGTCATTCCTTTAGCCAGTTTTCCTCCATTCTTCTTGAAGTTGTACCATCTTTGAAGTTTTCTTGAAAACCTTTCAAGATATTCTTCATCAGATTCTTCAACAAGACCTTCATGTTCCAATGCTTGCTTTTCTTTCCTTGCTGCTTTTGCTTCTTCACATCTCAACTCTTCTTTTTCTTTCAGAGCCAATTCATGGACTCTGAGTAAATCAATCAATGATTCAAGACTCATTGAATTGATGTCTTTAGTTTCCTCTATAGTTTTTGAAATTTCTTTCCAATTCAGAGGTAAACTACTCAGCATCTTGCTTACAAGCTCTTTGTTGCTGAGTTTGTTGTTGAAGTCTTCAAGCTTTCTTGAGATAGCTTGAAATCTTAAGCTCATTTCTCCAATACTCTCATTTTCTTCCATTCTAAATTGCTCATATTGATCCAACATACCATTTATATTTGCTCTTTGAATGCTTTCATTATCATCACTAATGAAGCAAACATTGGTGGTTGTAGATTCAATATTAGAAGTTTGTTCAGCCCCTAATGTGGAAGGATTTTGATTGTTGCTCAGATCTTCATTTAAATTCAGTCCATCTTCAACTTCCTTGATAAGATCAGCAACTTGTTGATATAGCTTCTGCTTCCAATCATCCATGGTGTTTGTCTCCTTAAGATCTTGAATGTCTCACTGTTAAGTGATTTCTAACAGAACCGGAGCTCTGATACCAATTGAAGGTGCGTGGAGAAAACACAAGAAGGGGGGTTGAATTGTGTTTTAGATATTTAAAAAACTTTTCAAGATATTTAAATTTATCAGAGTCTTTAAGCACAGCGGAATAGTTCACACAATCAACTTTAAACTGAGTGAATGATGAAGGAGTAAATGAGAGAGTGAGAGAGAGAAAGAGACACAACAATTTATACTGGTTCCCCTCATAAATTGAGAGTACTCCAGTCCCCTTGCACTTCCAAGGGATTTCACTATAATCACTAAGATTACAATTCAGATGCTCAAGCACACAAGCATGAGACTTCCTTGCTCTAGGTCACACAAGACAGAGAGACTTCCTTGCTCAAATCACACAAGATAAGAGACTTCCTTGCTCAAGCACACAAGCATGAGACTTCCTTGCTCAAGTCACACAAGACAAGATACTTCCTTGCTCAAGCACACAAGCATGAGACTTCCTTGCTCAAGTCACACAAGACAAGAGACTTCCTTGCTCAGAGTCACACAAGACTAAGAAACTTCCTTTGCTCAGAGTCACACAAGACTAAGAGACTTACTTTGCTCTAATCACTAAGATTGAGACTTATCAATTATTCACACAGGAGTAATACTAACTTCTAAGCTTAAACTTATTACAAGATAATAACTTCAGAGGCTTGAGATAGTTTCAATTCTCACTTAATTTGAGAGATATTTGCTATTACAATTCTTTATTCTCACTTGATTTTGAGAGATGTTTTCTATTGAAGTTCGTTAGTCATCAATTCTTTCTTTTGCATATTTATATGAGTTGAGAAAGACATTGAGACGTTGGAGAAATTCCCGTTGTAAAATGGACAGTTGTAGTCTTTGAAGATCCGTTGAGTAAAGCCACGTCTTCTTTGCAGTTAAGCTTTACCTTTACTGTTTGTCCAAAATACAGTAATAAGGTACAACTAGCTCCTAGAGAGAGTAGGATCACATCCTTTGTGACCGTTGTAATTAGTTGTCCTTAAACAAATCATCAGGCTTGATAAGAGTAGTTGATGTAGCCCTTCTGATGACTAACGGAATTTCCTTTGCTTCTGATGAACCTTTGATGTCTTGGAGTCTGATTGGTCTTGAATAAATGGCCTCTGATAGTCCTTCGTATTTCAGCTTCTGAACGTCTTCATCTTCTGAATAACTCTTGACTAGTAGATAGCTTCTGAACTCTTGTAGGCATCTGAACGTCTTTGAGCTTCTGAACTTCTCTAAGCTTCTGAACTCTTGCAGACATTCTGATCCTCTTTGAGCTTCTGAACTTGTTTAGCTTCTGACCACATTTTAGCTTCTGAACTCCTTCAGGGTGTAAAGATTCAGACTTCCATAAGGTTTCATCAGAGTCTAAATCAAGTGTGCTCTTGATATAACTTTGGATTCTCCTGCACACTTAATTTAAACATTAGTAACATCAATTGTCCATTTAATACTTTGTTATCATCAAAACTTAAGGGTGTGTACTAAAACACATTTTGTTCCAACACTTCACGGTTCTTCAAAAAATTGATCGCTGCCGCTCTCTCTTCCTCATCGGTATAAACACAAATTAGTAATGTTTACTATTGTTTTCTTCTATTGTAGCAACACAAATAAGTTCATTATATATTGTTGTCTATATATATATGAAACAACTCATATTTTATTTGTTGCTAATATTATCGAAATCAAACTAATAGCAAAAAACAACACAATTTGCTATTATTGGCACAAAAATAAAGAACTTGCTAATTTCTCCGATTGCATTTCTTCTGATTTAAATTCTTTCCGGTAATGAATGCATAAAAGAAAACAACTTAAGATCACATTGATCAAAACATATAGTAAATTACTAATTGCTAGAATTAAAAATAACATCAAAATTTAATATAACATATATATGCTCAATTGATGAATACAATTAGGTACTGGATATTAATTTTAAAAACTAAAAGTAATGTAACAATAATCCATCAAAATCAACATCTATTGTTTAGCCAAAAAAATGAGAAAAGAAAAATGAGAAATAGTTTATGGAATTGGAGCCATGAATAAAAAAAACCGAGAATAAGAAAATTGATTGAATAAAAGAAAACATAGATTTTGAGAAGAATTTCAAAATGTATAATGGTGTGAATATTGTGAGACTCAAAAGCAATATTTATAGGGGACAAATGCAAGTAACCATATAAATACATGATATTAAGTTACTCTCTTAATTAAAGGATGTAATTATTGAAACATTGAAACAAAAAATAGAATACTTTATGATTATGATGATATATATATAGACTTGCTTAAGGCACACATTTAATTTTTATTGTAAAGAAAAAAAGCACACATTTTTATTAAGAATATTTTATTACCAAAACAATTTATATTAATTGTCTTAACCATTGCAACTATAAAAGGAAACTTTTATTGGTCAAATTGAATATGCCGTATTACTGTTTTTTTTTATAATGTTCGTATTACTATTTAAAAGCAATAAAAGTAATACATAACATTTTAAAATTCATTATTCTTTAAATAGTTTAAGAAACATTTAATTTATTGTCTAAAACTAGTATTTAGTATATCAAACAAATCATGTATATACAAAGTTTCAAAAAAATAATATATAGAAAAATTGCTTTATATATTATTGCCTTGGTCAACATTTTAATTAATTTGCTTATGAGAAATTAATGTCAAAATAACCATAGAAGAGTATGCTTTTCCATATGTCATGTGTACAACCTCATTTGAAAAAAGATTCTCAATTAATATTATTATAGATTATAGATTATAGATATCAAATCACGTAATTGTGCTCTCATAATTGTGCTTTCAAAATTCGTTTTGACTTCACGATTGAATGCCAACAAAATAAAAAAAATAATATTTAAATCATTTAATTCATTTATTGCTAAAACAATATAAGAGAAGAATGATTGTGAGATTATCAGGTATACTTGAGAATTTGAAAATAATGTATCAAATAATATTATTATAGATTCCCCTTAAAAATTGAGATGAGTAGAGGACACCCAAACTAACTTATGGGTTTGCACTTGACAAAATCTCTCTCCACCCATTCTCATGCCTAAATGGAACCCCAAAATATATGTACTAATTTTGTGTGAGTAAATTGATGTTCAATTTTATTTAAAGTAGATTTTTATTAGTTGAATTTTTATAGTCACGCATTATTAATTGGTCTTCACTGGAAATAATTTTTTAGCACAAATGTTTACAAGGTTGGTAATAAATTGAAATCTGTTAAAGTTATTTTCGGTAGTCTTATGAGACTGACTTTTTTTTAATAAGCTAAGAATATCTTGGCATTAAGGATTGAGAAGATAATTCCTAAACGATCTCATCCTATACCTATAGTTTGTATTAATATAATTAATATAATAAAAATAGAAAAAAAATGTATATGGAAATGACTAGACCTTACACCAAAAGTAACTAAAATAAAATTAGTACAAAACAACAAACCCTACAATGGAAATCCGCACAGAACTCCAACTTCGAGGTTGCCAATCTTCCTCCCATTTTATGAGGACAAATGTTATATGGCTACCCAACACTTTTATCCAATATTTTGTTCTTCTTCTTTTGACATTTAGAAATAACAGGGGTGTAAGACAAACTAAAATCACTTAATCACTTAATTGTATATTAGTGATGTTAATAGACAATCAATTCTCACAACTTTTCCGATAAGTTTTGGTTTAATTTAGGTATTCTTCCTTATATAGTATGATATATAAATATGGGATGAGGATGTTTAAAGATATCAACATAGTTGGAATGTCTACTCATTCCATAATATCCAGAAGCTCTTAATTTATTCTACTAAACTAGATGTCATATTATATCGGATACATGCATTTTTTTAAAAAAAAATTATTTGCTAAATTTATTAATATTAATATGTAAATGTTAATTTTTTATTGCATTTCTACCTGTGCTTGACACGGGTCAGAATACTAGTGATAAATATATGCAACCTAAATAAACAACCTAAGAAATTAAAAAAGGACAAAACTATCTAATTTTTAATTTTTTTTATGGAAGATTTTCTAATTTTATTTCAGCAGATAATATATTTTCATATTCTATTTTTCAATTTTATACATGTTCCAGATTTTTTTTAAATTCACGTAAGGCTTGTGTTAGAAGTCCCACATTGGCTAGAGATATGACAAAGATAGCCTTTATAAGTGTAGTGCAAACCTCAACTCTTAAGCTAGCTTTTATGGTTGAGTATAGGCCTCTCAAATTCTAATATGGTATCAGAGCCTATCCTAGATCCATTTGTTGATTGTTGTGGAGACCTCCCATATTTGGGGCACCCGTTGTTGTTGATTCCACGCACCAAACCCAATAGTGCTGGGCGTGAGGGGGTGTGTTAGAAGTCCCGCATTGGCTAGAGATATGGCAAAAATAACCTTTACAAGTGTAGTGCAAACCTCAATTCTTAAGCTAGTTTTTGTGGTTGAGTATAAGCCTCTCAAATTCTAATAGCTTGACTATAAATAAGCAAACAAGCTTGACAATATTGGTTAAAAAAAAAAAATGAAACAGATTTTAAAAAAAGGGAAACTAACAGAGGGCATTACCAATCTCTTTGTCGTGACCAGTGCTTTTAACTTTACTACTAATTTTGCCTTCACTGCTTGATTGTAAATTTTAATCAAAAAAATTAATAGCGTGTTTTTTTTTTTTATAAAGTTTAATACCTTCTTCTCCCATTATTAAAATAAAAAAAACCTTCTTCTCTCATCATAAATAAATTGCGTTTTGTCTTTTAGGGTTATTTGATTTTGAGAAGAACTTAAGAAGAGAGAAAAATGTGAGAAAAAGTTTGAGAAGATAGAAATATAAGAGAAGTTGAGTAGATTTGATGTATTGTTTGGTATAAGAGAAAAAAAGAGAGAAATAGATCAAATCTACTTCTCTCTCTTCTATCTCTCTCCTTTTTCTCTCTCTTTTAATTATTAAAATGTAATATAAATAATCCAATTAAAATATTTAATTAATTTGAATTAGTTTAATCACCATTTCATATCCATCAATGGAGCCCTAAGGTATTGGCTAATTAATGTTATATTGGCTCTGTTTGGTAAAAATAGCGGTTAGCTGATAAGCTAGCTTATAGCTTATAGCTTATAAGCTAAAAGATATAAGCTACTTGAAATAACATTTGAAAATAAGCTATAAGCTAGTAACATAAGCTATAAGCTCATCATAGTAAAATGACGGTTACTAAACAGAGCTTTTAGCTTATAAGCTAAAAACTAGTTTTTTGGCCTTCCCAAACAGAGTGATTGTCAACACAAGGGTTATAATGGAGATTGAATATAGAAATTGTTGCCTTTATTCACTTTCTTCGCATCAAGGAGGAGATTGCTTTTTTGTGTAGGGACCACACTTTTATACTCTCTCGCTTCAATTTCTCTGCTTCCCAAACACAATTGATTTGACATCTCTTTGCAAACTCTCTCTTCTTAAATTCTCTCGTCTACATTTCACCGGAAACAAACAGCCATATAATTTCTCAACATACTTAGAATCATGTGCCATTAACAAACAAAAAAAAAGAATCATGTAAAGTCCAGGGATGGAGTCAGAAATTCAGTTTAGGTGGGCCGATTTCAAAGTACAATTCATTAAAGAAAAATTTAAAACTCAAAAGCATAATATATACAAGAAATTGTAAAAAAAATCAAAATGTTATGAATATTATTAGTGGATGTCCATATAAGTCATTGACCCATATACTTGGCCCATTATGTGTACATATATATAGAGACTATGTATCAGTATATTGTAACTCTAATTCTAGTGATGAATAATATAAACTATTGCTTCTCTCTTTTCTCTCTGGTTCATCTCTATTATTGCTCTTGTTTACATCGATTTATAACACGTTATCAACACGAAGCTCTAACAACTGAACCCTAAATTATTGAGCACGAGACTCTACTATATCGATGGAGGATTGAGAATCTAAATCCGGAGCATGTGATTAGGTAAAGAAAGACTCAAGTAAGTTTTGCTCTAATTTCATATAATATACTGATCTTTAAATTTAACTTATAGTTATACATGTGGTGTGAGAGCCAATATTAATATTATATGATTTAGAGCCCTAATTTTTTTTATCGTGAATCATAGCTATGCTTGTGAAATTTTTATCGTGAACCCTAATTTTGATCGTGCAACAGTTTGTGCTATTTTTTTGCAACAAAGTTTATGTTATTTTAATTGTTGGATGATGGCTTTGGTGTATATTACTGTAACATCTTGCTAACTGAGTGATAGTTAATATAATTTGTGCTTTATATCATATATAAATTTGAACCGGAAATTATGATTCAAGACTATAATCTTTTATTTTGCTTGAGGGGTTATCTTGCTGTTTGTGAACGTTAAACGGTAATTCTGGGTCACAAATTTTGGAATTTTATGCATAGCCGAAGGATCGAAAAAGATATAGTTATTATATGTATAGTTCCTGAAGAACTTTTAATCCATGAATTCCCGAAGAATTCAATAATTTTAGTTCCTGAAGAACGTATAGAAATTCATTGAATTTCTGAATAATTCAACAAACTTAGTTCGTGAAGAATTTAGAACACTTAAACAAAAAAAAAAAATTCCATCGTGAATTTCGAAAGAATTCACCAACCTAGTTCTTGAATAACTTGCGAAATATCACCATTTATTTTAAATTATAGAAGAATTTCATCGAAGAACTAATGTTATAAAATTTCATTGATAGTAATTTATTATGTAGTTCCGAAACAACTAATATTGTAAAATTTCATTGCTAAGTAAATTTCACATTGAGCCTATATTATGAATTACATTTTTTTTATTAGCATAAAAAAAAAAAAGTAACGATAAAAACAGGGTAATGGTCAATATTGTGGTTTTCATGACTTATGATATGGTTGTGAAATTTTCCATATGGCCAGTATTCAACTTTCAATTAGGTGAATTGGTGTTGAATTCATTTTATGTGTTATTCTTTGATTTGCTTCTTTTCAGTTAAAAAAATAAATTATAAATTGATATATATGCTTAATTTGTTTTCTTTTGGTTCTAATATTCAAACAAATCTTCATTATTTGATACGGTTTCCAAATATGACAATCAATTTTTTATATTATTTATTTAAATGCATTCCTTATGGATCGGTTTTTCCTATTTTTGGCTTTGTTTTCATATACAGTTGTCATGATTAGTTATGGGTCTTTAATTTTAAATTATTGTCAATTATGGTCCGACTTAGTGTCTTAATTACATTGAAATTAACCTTCTTTTTATATGCAATGATCATGTCTTATTAATCACTAACTTTTGTAAATTAATGTTTTTATGACATTAATTTTCAAAATGAATGGTACTCATATTTTTGCCTTGATTAAATGATCATTTCTCAATAATTTTAATTGTATATATTCAAGGTATATAATCGTTTATTTTCTATTATTTTCATTCAATCTTTTAATTATCAGTTTTCTATTTTTATGGCCATTAACTAAATTGAAACCAGCAACTTATCATCCTCTTTAATGGTCATTATCTCTTATGTCTTATGTTTTGTTTTGATTGATGAAGCAACGAGAACTATGAGGGTAACAATAACAGAAATATATCTCCTAATTAGTTTGCAATCAAATTTTTATTACCTCCTCTTCATTATTATTAGTATATTTTAAACATATGAATTTCAAACGTATCACAGTGGGCTATTATAGATGAAGTAATGTTTGTAGTACACCTATATGAGTATAATCAAATCATTTTGAGTTCCTTGAATTTTAAATTTATTAGATCATATAGTATGTTATTGTGGTTTGACTTGTGTGAAAGTTTTTTATCGAAGGCATAATTGTTAACTCTAAGATTTTTTTTACATTAATGTTTATGAAATTGATCTGGTATATAAAGAAAAGTTTTCTTCTTTGGATTAAACCTATTAAGGATTTCTCTAACGTTAATATTTTTTTTTAGTGGGAGAGGTTTGATTATTATAGAAACCATAAACCGAAAAGATCCAATATTGTTATATGTGTGGTCAGTTACCTATTGTTATTGGCCTTGTTTTGGTCCTCGGTTGTGGAATCTTATTATAGATAAAGTTTTGAGCAATTTTGAAGACAATTTGAAATTAACATTCTTGCACCTTACTATTTATATTAAAAGGGTTAATTGTTACTAGAGTATTTTTATTTTGATATAATAGTTTGCTTTGTGGCTTATGAAACGTTTGAGATGATACCGCAAAAGTACTTGTGATAATTGTAAAGTCATCAAACTTTATTGGCTCCATTTGCAAGGAAGAATTCGAGGTTAGTCATAATTTATTTGTTTATTTTCAACCTCTCGTGATTAAATATGTAAGTGTTTATAAAGAGTAGTTTGTTTTCAATATTATCTACTCCTTATGAAATACTAAATTTTAGGCAAGTTGTTTAATGGTTATTTGTTGAAGAAATTTTGTGTTCCGAGTCCTTCATTCATGATTAAGGGAAAGGTTAGAATATCATTTTATTTTCTATTTATAAGAAAAAAAAATTCAAATTATGTTTGTCCAAACTAGATAGACGTGTCTCAAATCTAGTGGCAACCTGAAGTTTACTTGGAGCTCATTTATATAAATGCACTAATGATCGATTGTACTAAACTCATATGATCAAATGTTTTTAAACGGACACAAATGACAATAGTAACAATTCAACCCAATAATAAGGGAGATGTGGATCTGCAAAACCATGGATTGCATAAGTGTAATCTTCCTGTCATTTATAAATGAAGATCATATTGAAATAAGGAGATAGATGCTGAATATTTCTAAATATTACGACAAATATTTTGGATATATTAAGAGTAGTGAAAAAGTTATAAACCAGAAGTTTATACTACCATTATGTATATACTAGTGCAATCGAAGCACAAATTATTGTAAATCAGAAGTTTATAAATCATATTAAATTTATCGTTGGCAAGATCGGTTGGGTTATCCCGAATCTATTATGATGCGAAAAATAATTATTATATTATTGGATATGTATTGAAGAGGCAGAAGATTCTTCAACTCAATAATTTTTGTTACTAGTTCCCCAAAGGAAGTTAAAAAAATTTGAGTCTTTCACAATTTGAGAATGTATATAAGGTGATATTTGTAAATCAATTCACCAATTACCATTTTGATATTTTATGACTTTAATTGATGCATCAACTATATGGTTAGTCAACTCACAACCAGAAGTTTGTGAAATTGATTTGAAAGAGAGCTCATTTTCAAAAAGTATTTGATAAGTATCATATGTAAATCAACATTGATATTGAATATCTTGCAGCATATGCTAATTAAAATATATCGACCTGAAGATCCATTCTTTAGACGTATAAAGTTAAAAGTGTGATTGATACTTATGAAATCATAACTTCAAAATTCTACTTTGGGAACATGCAATTATTTATATTGAGTTTTTTATTCGCATCAAGCCAATAAGTTATTATATGAAAGTTCTCCCCCTTAATTTGCAATTAAGTTTAGGTTTATAACCTAATATTTTTCATATAAGCATTTTTGGATGTGTTGGTATGTTCCAGTTGCTCCAATATATTGCACTAAGATGAATTATTAAAGAATATTGAGAAAATATATTTGATATGAATCTCCAACTATTATAAAGCCTTTTGAAATAAAAACTGGAGACTTATCTACAGCCCGATAGGCTGATTATCAAGTGATGAATTAATTTTCTCAATATTAGGGGGAGAAAATAAGCAGCTGAAAAATATGAACCAGAAGTTCATATGAATCACTTGAAATAAATTGTTATTGTTATTATTATTATCTCATCTTGATCCTCATATAAAACAGTTTGAACCAAAAGTTCAAAAGATAAATCATTTGCAAAGTTTATGAAATTAACCATCAGCTGCTAATGCTCCAATCAAAATGGATGTCCCCGTTGGACAATCTTATATTGCAAATGAGTCTAACCACCTTGAAGCGTGGCCAATCGGTTCCAATGATAAAAATCCTCAAATAAGAAAGGAGCTAAAAAGAAAGATGACCCAGTGAGGATATGAAAATTTTAAAAGAACATTTGACATACTTCATTTTTCAGTTCCAGAAGAACTTATCAGGTACCTGAAATTTATGATGATAAAGAGATCTCGACGAATTATGTCATGAATGGAAGTCAACGTTGACGATATTTTTATATATAATATAGCGCTATTTGTGATAAGAGTTAATGATGATCATGAACCAAAGTCTATTGAGAATTAGAGACAACACAATGATTGTCTAAATGAAAAGACGCAATTGCTATGTAATTAAACTCACTTTGCAATGTGAAAGATTTTTGGTCCAGCAGTCCATACACCTGAAGATGTAAAAACTATGAGATACAAATCAATTTTCGTGTGAATATAGAAAATGTTGAAATACGAATATTAAAAGTCTGACTTGTTATTCAAGCATATTGATAAAAGTTTTTCCATTGATTGTGATGAGAAATATTCACTTGAAGTGAAATGAAAATCTTTCTTTTGATTAAGTTTAGTAACACATGAAAGACTCGATTTATTTGAAAAATGTGTTGCAATATATTTGTACGGTTTACTTGTAATGATGATTGCATTAAACCTCCGGAAGGATTTGATTCCATCAGACACACAACTCAAACAATTGAAGAGGTGACTTGATAAAATGAATAAGTCTCATTGTGTACTCCAACAATATAGATGCATATTGTATACTAGTATTTTTAGTGAATATTTCCAAATGAGGAATATGAGAATGACAAGACTTGTCCACTTTTGGAAATATATGTTATAGTTGATTTTTATGTTGATAACATATATCTGATCAGAACTCCTGAAGAGCTTCTGAAATCTATTCATGTATGATGTTGGATGATCAAAGTTTGTTTGAAATTGCAAACTTAGTATTTCAATGAGGTTTTGTGCACCAAGAAACTTATATATCAAAGGCACTAAACAAATTTGATATGGAAAGATATAATTCATGTATGATGTCACTTATTTGAACAAAGATTATTCCACGTCTCATGAAAATGATGAGTTACATGAATTGGTCTTGAAGTACCATGTTTTAGTTTAATTGAGAATACCGTTGCATTTTGCTAATTATGTATGTGATGGTCAATATCAATAAACTCAATGATATTGGAACAAAGTCGAGCATATAATTTATATCCTAGAGATACAATAATATCATTTAATTATGTGGAAATTTTAGCACTACATTCAGAAAGTTCACAATGTGATTTTGTTGAGGTTTGTGATTCTACACATACAAGAAACTTGAAGATGATATCAACAGCTAATTCAAAGAAGAGTATATCAAAAGAGATTAAACAGATCTTTCTACAAAGTCATCGCCAAGTAAAGCTTCCGATCAACTAGTATAGAAGATTAAGTGACATTCTTCATCTCATATATAATTGTCTTTATGAGGGGGAGAAATAAATGTGTTGTGCACTCTTTTTCCCTTAGCCATGGTTTTATCCCATTGGGTTTTCCTGGTAAGGTTTTTAACGAGGCAGATTATCACACAAGGATGTTGTACTCTTTTTCCTTCACTAGAATTTTTTCCCACTGGGTTTTTTCTATTAAAGGTTTTAATGAGGCATATTCTCGATGGACATCCAAGGGGGAGTGTTATGAATATTATTAGTGGATGTCCATATAAGTCATTGGCCCATATACTTGGCCCATTATGTGTACCTATATATAGAGACTATGTATCAGTATATTGTAACTCTAATTCTAGTGATGAATAATATAGACTATTGCTTCTCTCTTTTCTCTCTGGTTCATCTCTATTATTGCTCTTGTTTACATCGATTTATAACACAAAAGTTAATATTGTGAATCTTCATTTTATGGACAATTTTTTTAAGTCGAACTTTTTGCCCCTTCTATTTTCACATTTATTATAATTTTAGTCTCAACTCATGTGTTTTGCCATAAAAATTGAGATTTTTTGTGTTAAAAAAAGTGAATTTTAGTCTCAAAAGAGATATTTTGTCATTACATTCAATATTGAGGCAATAAGACATTTTTTTAGTAATTATTTTTATTTAATTTTTAGTGGAAAAACAGCCGCTAAGATCAAATTTATAATAATGCCCAAAATATTGGATTAATAAAGAGGGACCATTTGCTTAAGTTTTGTTCTGGTGAACACTTAAAGAGGTATGCAAAGTAAATAAAATGGACTATCAATAGCAAAAAATTATCGGTCTATTCTTCGTTAAAATCATAGGTATTTATAGATTACATAAGGAGGGAAATCTTCCCGCCCTTTCTTTCCATTACTGATATAACGTTCTCTTTCTACGCATTTATCACATGCCTATTTACAAGCTTATTATGGGGAACGTGGGTTGAATGTTGTTCTTTCTTCTAAATCGTGCTCCTGGTCATAAAGGTGATGGGGATAAATGACATAAATAATGGGAAAATAGCGGTTACATTTGCAGATCGTGGGATCATGGGCTTATGGGCGACTCGCCCTCTCGCCTTGCCAAAGTTGAATATCTCGCCTGTGTGTCACGCCTCCCTGACGTAATTGGGCTGAATTCAGTTTATGTATTGGGCCGCTGTTATTGGGCCGTTGTTTGGATCATTAAACGACATGTGGGCTTTGCTAAATGCACCCCTTATATTTTTACCCGGTCCACAACCCCCAAAGCATGAGGCTCAGTGGAGGCGAAGTGGTGATAATGGGCGAATTTCCCGCTGACAACTGGTTTCTTGCGTGGCGAACTTTCCGGACCTGTATGAGCCCCACGATGTATCTTTTGCTTTTTGCGGTAACCACTATAAATAGGGCGTTACTGAATTGTTCCTATCACACAAACTTTTACCCCCTCATTCAATATAGCCATGGATTCCCCAACTTCTGTTCTTGAATCTCCTGTTGGTAGACTTATAAAAACTTTGAAACGTTTGCTTCGTCATGACATAGATGATCTGATTGACCAAGTGGATGACTTCTCTAATTTGGCTGAAGACCTTAGGTTGGCTTCTTGGAGGTTAACCAACGAAGAATTGCGTTTCTTAGAGAGAGTGATGCATCTCAAGAGCAGGTTAGCTGCTGATGCTGCTTTCATTGAGTCCGTTGAAGATGCTCACTACCTCCATCATGAGATGGTTTTTGATTTGTTTGACCAGACTTGGCATTTGAAGGAAAGCATGAGAGTTCACGAGGAACTCCTTAACTTTTCTTTTACTGAAGAAGAGGCGGTGACACACCATATGAAGGCTCTAGAGGATGAGCTAAAGATCTTGGCCAAGAAGAAGGAAGAGCTCCGAGTGAGTAACAAAGATGAAATCGCTATTTTATTGGCCAAACGTCGTGACCTTACTCGTCTCAAGGTCAAGATGAAGAACTTAGGAGAAGGGCTCAAAAAGATCAATGAAGATCTGGTGAAGACCAAAAAGTGCAAGCGTGCCCTTGAAGACATGCAAACCATGGCTTTGGATGCAGCTCCTGATGTTTAGATGCTTAGTAGTTTTTTTATGTAGTTTCCTTTGCTTTTTTCCTTTCAATAATTTTCCTTTTTGTGCATTTTCCTTATTGTATTTCCATTTGGATGAATGGAGTGAATTGCTTTTCTTTTCTTAACTTCCTGTTTGCATATATGTTAAAGAATAAGAAATAATAATTTGATAAGAAAATATAACAAGTTTCGCCTCCTTTCTGGGCGAACGCGATACCACGTCCTGAGGAGAGAAAGTATTTTGCGGTATGTCAAAGGCGTTGAGGTATTCCGCCCTAGGCGAGATACTAAACGTTTCTTCTTCCACTTTAATTATAATTTCGCCAACTGTCATGTACGTGTTGCCCACGTGGACACGCATTTCGAGACATTGTTTTACCCAATGGATAACTGAACGTTTCCACTTCACTGATGATTTTTCGCCTATAAATACATCATCCTTTTTTCTTCAACACTTTTTCTCCAAACATTCCCAACTTCTTCAAATTTCTTTTTTCATCTCAGATCTAGTTTCTCTCTATTCTCCCGGATTTCTTAGCGAAAACTTCGCCTCTACTTTATTTCCTCTGAAATCCCCGTTTCTCAACTGTTTCATTTCTTTAAGGTATTCTTTCATTTCTTACCCTCTCTTAAGTCTTTTTATTTCCTTTTATTTTAAGATCATGGTTATATTGCGGGATTTGAATGATGCCAAGGACCATCCCTTGGAATTCCCTCGAGTGGGTTCTGATTGGTAACGTTAAGTTTGCACACATTATACTAGGGCTGACGGAACCCTAAACACTAACGGTTATTTTACGGAATTATTCGGGATTGAAGTTCATTCTAGCAATTTTGAGTCTGGGAACAGTGATAGTGATAGTAGTGGGAGTGATAGTGATTGTGTCGTCATCTCTCCATCTTCGTTTTACTCCCAAAACCCTAACAATCGCTCTTTAATTGTTGTAGACTCCGTATCAACGATCTCCACAACAATGGAGGTTTCTTCTAAGTTTACTTCTCATGAATTTGTGTCCACCTTTAGGAAGATCATCAAAGTATCTGGTGCTAGGGACGAGAATCATGTTATCATCGACCCTGTTACTGTAGATGGGTATGTGACTACTGTCAAAACTCGAGAGCCACACTACTTCTATATGTACACACACGTCTTTCAAACCCTAAATCTTTGGCTCCCTTTTACTCCCTTTGAGAGTCAGATCTTGAAGGCCATGAATGTCGCCCCTTGTCTACTTCACCCCAATAGTTGGGCCTTTGTAAAGGCCTTTGAAATTGTCTGCACTAGTCTGGATCTGGTTCCTACTGTAGGGACTTTCTTCTGCTTTTTCCAAGTTAAAAATGTCTGTCCTCATTCTCTCATTTCTGTCAGTAGTCAACCTAACCGGGGGCGATTCACTTTGTTCGCCTCCAACTCAAAAACTATAGGGACACTTTCGTCCATTTTTGCTGTGGGGAGGGGTACCCGGAACTTATGTTTGACGAGTCTGGGAAACCCTTGTTCCCTTTCTACCGGTCTCCAGCCCCCCGGCTCATAAGGGGAACCAGGGTGGAAAGTCTCAATGACTATGAGCGAGAAATAGTTAAGTTTCTCGCTAGGAGTAAGGTGATGGGTTCTAGTGACTTGATCGCTAGGGAAACAAACCCTAATCCTCTTGGGGAATATCTGTGTAAGTGGCTTTTCATCTTTTCCTTTTATCACTATGTGTTTCTCGTTTCTTTTCGCAAATACTACTACTGTTTTATTAACTATGTTTTTCATGTGTTTGGTTTTGCAGCTTCTATGTCGACTCTCTCGAATGAGGCGAGGATGGCTCTTGTGTTGAAGGCAAGAGAAGAAAAAGCTAAGGCGGCTGCTGCTGCTGCATCTACAGATTTCTATCACAGCTGGTGATAGATGAGAACGACACCAAAGGCTCTAAGAGGAAGAACCAGGAGGACTCAAAGTGGATCACCGTTGAGATCCCTAAGAAGAAAAAGGTTGCCAATGATGACGAGGAAGGGGATGATTTGGGTGAGCCCCTGAAAAGGAAAAGGATGCCCAGAGGTAGGGGCTAACCACCTCCTTTTCTCGGCGGAAGCAGCCACAGTCATGCCGACTTGGAGGCAGTGACTAAGGAAGCCTCTCCCTCCATTACTTGCTGCCCTGCCAATCCTGAGAAGAAGAACAAGAAGGATAACTCGCCCTCAAAAGACTTTGATTCTCTGTCTTATGTTGCCGAGGGATTCCATTAGTACATTAACCCCTCGCCCCTAGCTGATGTTAGCTCTGATGACTTGAAGAAAACAGCCATGAATCACCACGTTCAGGGTGCCATGATCAACTACCTCCTCTCTGCTCGCCAAGAGCTTGAGCTTATAGAAGCGAGGAACAAGATGAAGACGGTGGACGAGCATCTAGAGTCTCTTGAAAAGGAGTACGCCGCCACCAAGACCAGGCTTGACGATGACATCAAAGGGTTGAAGGCTGGTAAGGATGAAGCCGTGAAGGAAGCTGTGAAGGCCAAGGAGGATGAATGGGCCAAAGAAAAGAAAATTTTCGTGGATGAGGCGACTACTTTGAGGGAGAGGGCGAAGACCCTGGAGGAACGACTCGCCTCAACGACCAAGGAGAGAGACTAGGCTATCTCCCGGCGTGATGGGCTGTCCAAGGAGGTAGATGCCCTTACCATTAAGGTGGGGAATTTAGAGTTGGATCTGGGGTCCCAGTATGACGACGTGTTTAAGTATGCCATAGAGCAGATGAAGATCGTCTTCCCTGAGGCTGATGTCGCCAAGCCGGGCGAGCTGGACACCCTCAACCAGATTGTGTATGGAAAGCTGGTTCCCTATGTTCCCCTAGCTCTACTTAGTCTTTCTGTACTTGCTTCTGGTATTTCTTTTTGGGCCGGCGCGTCTTTATTTTGTAATTTAATATGTAAGATTTGTATTCGCCTTTGGCGTTCACTCCCAAACACTTGGTGCTTCTTTTTTATTATCTTTTATGCAATATCATCCTCGCCTTACGTTTTATCATTGTTATGCATGTTTATTTTTGAGGCGTTATGTTTGTTTCCTTACTTCATCGTTTGTAACGGCAATCGCAATTAACTTGCTCTTAAACTCCCCCACTCCCTCAAAAATTGCACCTAAACGCACTTACCGAAATGGTCAAGTCAAAGATAATAACTGTTTTGCTTTGAGTAACGTGCTCATGTTTATCTTATTAGGGTTTGGGTCTCTATATAAAGGAGGCAATCCCTTTGCTATTTTTTCACACTTAACAATTTCTTCTATCTTCTTTCTCTTTTCTACTTCGAAACCATGGATAAATCTTCCAAGAAACAAACCGTTGCTCCAATGCGTAGAAGTACTAGGGTTAATTCCTCCATACTCTTTTCTTCTAAACCCAAATCTTCCAAAACTTATTCTTCTTCTAAAGTCATAACTAAAAGTACCAAAAAACCTAAACGCCAGATTAAGGAGGCTGACACCTCTGATTTTGATAAAGCTGACTCAGACTATGCTGAGTTCTTGAGGACTTATAACCCTGAAGAAGAATCTTGGGATTCAGATCCAGAATTCTCCCAAGTAACAGTGGAATCCAGGCTAACTTCGGTGACGGAGAAGAAGCCTAAGCCCGGATCCCCTTGTAATTATGGGAAACGACACTGAAAACCCCTCAGGTGGAGGAGGCACAATACTATGGTTCTTGTTTGATTTTAGGTTTCGCTATGATAATAAATTCTGCTAATAGAGCAGGGATTCTGTTGAATTTCAAGGCTATTATGTAATAATAAATCTTGCTTAATGAATTCAATAAAATCTTTCTTTTGTCATGGTCTTTTTCTACCTTCGCATATTTCTATTTTCTAATATTACGTTTCCTGCTTAATCGAATACGTAAAAATATATTTGTTGTACCTTGATGATGGCTAAAAAATAAAAATACCTTTCTTCTTTGGCGAGAGGCTACCTTTGTGGTGACTCGCCTCTTAATTTCTTGAATGAACTTCTGGTTGAAGGAAAACGTAACTGTTTATCAAAGATAAAACGCAGCGGATTTTAAAATTTTATTTTCCTTCAATAGATCCATGTGAAAGATCATGGTCAAGAATATATTGTTACCTTGAAGAACTGATGCTTTCTTTCGCGAACAAGGAGCTTTCGATCACGAACAGAAACTGCATACGATCACGAACACGAACTGCCTTTCGATCACGAACAAGAAACACCGTATGATCACGAACAAGAACCTTCAATCGATCACGAGCACCACAATTGCAGCACCTCCACTTAGTCCACACGAACAGGAACCTTCAACCTTCGGTGCTAGCCGTTCTTGGATGAAGAATGAGGGAACTTGAGCAGATTAGGGTTTACAGAAATTCAGAATTTCCCAAATACGAATTAGGGTTTAGAGAAATTCAGAATTTCTCCAAAAGTATTAGAGACTGAACTTCATAAGGCTCTATTTATAGAGTTTCTTATTTGAGCTTCAGTTCACACGAATTTGGACTTCTTAAGCCCAATATTCGTTTTTCACTAATTGCACCCCCGCAATAAGTCTTACTTATTTTTCCCGTTTTAACTGTCCTTATGTGTGTGACCCTGTAGGTTCTTATAACGTTGGCAATAATATTTATCTTAATATTATAAACAGTGAGCGGTATCTAGCAACACATCACTGTTACCCAAGTTATAAGAATGTCATGTGATATGACTAACCTTTCTATGATAAACATCTTGTGCATAATTACCCTTTTGTCCTCATGTCTATATTGAACACAAGGCATAGTATGTCATCCTTGTCTAGTTCAATATTGGGCCCATAGACATATCTCCTGTTATGTAGGAGGGACAAATCCCATCTAGGTCACTCATGTCCCTCAGCATGATTCGTGGGATACCCATCAACCAACTTTATAGTTATCCAGTTACGGATAACGTTTGAATGGCAACAAGATATTACACTCCTACATCTAGGGTACACAGTGATTTCAGGTCGAAGGATGGAATGCACCTTTTATCACTATGAGAATAACTTATGACATTTCATAACATTCTATGCAGTATTCTCATGGTGGGTCAATCCGATATAAAGTTACCCTTAACATTTATATCTATGTGAAGACTTAATAACTCATTATCTATGATCAGTGAGACGTGATCATCAGTCTACCAACATAATAGTCTCTATGCTTTAATGTTATCCCATTTCATATTAAAGCTTGACTACGGATACTTTAAGAATAGTGTTCTTAAGTTAATGTAATCTCACAATTAAGTCTCACTTAATGTTTCATTACATGAACAATCTATTCTAGGGACTTTATTATTTTGGAAAACAAACATAATAAAGAAATGCCTTATTATATATATTTAATATATATAAATCATGCCACAATACAAAAGCAAATGCTATCAAATAGATTGGCTTTTAGGGCTTACTCCAACAATCTCCCACTAGCACTAAAGCCAATCAAATGTTCATCTAACATTTATCGGTTAGCATGAGCATCGAGCAACTTCTTAGCAAGATGCTACATTAGTGGATAAGGAACTATTTCCTATGTTGGTATCTTACATATCTTTTCAAAGTTACTCTTTCGATCTCTATCGAAATAGAAAGGTGTCTATATATATCTGAATCGTTGGTGAGATCTATTCCTTTGTTTGCAAGATTAAATCATTATCATCACTAATGTGATTAATGAAATCTGCAACGATGGAAACATAGTTTTAGCTCAATCCTGAACTAAACGATCCAAATCAAATACTTGACCTTTGTAATAGAAATAGACACTGTCTGAAGCTTATTAGCTTACAGTGTTTATATCTGACATAAATTTGAATTTCAATACAATGTATCGGATTGGAAACTAACATCATTATAACTTATTTACAATGATTTTTTTTTCCATACCTACCTATTTCAAAAGATAGTCCTTAGCTCCTTTAAGGTACTTAGGGATATTCTTGAAGGTCAATTAGTGTCAAACACTAGATTCAATTTTGGTACTTACTGATTATGCTATAAGCATATGGTGTATCTGGTGTTGTACATATTATATGGTGTACATGACTGATCCATTTGTCAAAGCATGTGGATTCATTTCATGTATCTCTTTCTCATCCAATGAGACGTGACATTGTCCTTTGAACAAATAAAATCATTTGTTGCGTCAACAATCTATCTCTATAGATTATGATTCCTAACTCTTTAGGAAGTCTCGCCTAAGTATTTCATCAAGAGATATTTCCTTAATCATGTCTTACATGTATAAGGAAACTGTTTTGATGATTAATATGTCATCCACACATGATACCAGATTAAGATAATTACTCCCACTAACCTCCTTGTGTGCACAAGAATTATATTTGTCCTTTATTAATTCGTTTTCATAAAACTTCATAAATAAGAACAAATAATTCAACTTCTGAGAACTTGATCTAATCAAAATTAGATTGCTACAATTTGTATACCTTTCAAGCATCCTTTGGATTGAGAAAACCCTATGTACATGTCTAACACATATATATGAGGTCATTCCAATTAAGGAATGCAACTTTGTCATCCATCTGCCAGAACATGTAGTATAACAATTGTAACTAGACTACGATCATGGTTTCATCATAATTTGCATTTTGATTTTGCGTGAAACCTTTAATAATTAATTACATCTTAAATGTAGTCTCCATATCATCCATGTCAGTCTTCTATAAGAAGACTCACTTTTATCGTCTGAGTCTTACTCATCTTAATGACATAACCATTATCACATAAGGTCTGTGTACATGGATTCTATATAAGATTCTATGGCATTTAGCCACTTCTCAGAATTTAGGTCATTTACGACCTTTTAAACAAGTTAAATATTCATCTTCAATGAAAACCATATCACCTTGTTAAGTCATGATAAAATCATATTTCCCAGCCTTGTGATATGTTAGACTTGTCTAGCCTCATGTGCAACTCAAACGGTTGATCCTACAACAACCTTGAGGAACCAGTTTGTGTTCCCTTTTAAAATATTAATGTTGTGGTACTTGAATCATTCAAGTTCTATATCACTCCCACTGACTCTTTTAAGAGACACATTCCCACTCGAGGAATGCTTCAGTCTAGCAACAAAACAACTTTTGTCCTGAAGAGTGATGTAGGACTAATATCCCTTAGTTTCCTTAGGATACTTCCACATTCATCCAATTTGGAATAAAATTTATCTGATAAATTTTCAATCCAAACTATCATAAAGGCAAACTAGGTACTTTACCTTCATATCAAATATGATGTCTTTATGATTACTTTTAAAAGGCAGAGCTAGTTGTGGGTGAAGAATAACTATAAGTAGAGAAATTACAACAAAGAGTCAACGACATATAATTAAACTATCTTAAATCAAATCATGTCTAACATGATGCGATAAAATAGTTATTATATTCCTTAACTAAGTATTTACCATTATGACTTGTTCATATGACTTTAATACTTTTGTAAGTTATTTTGTTTTACTTCATTATTGAACTCTTTGACAAATTCAAAGATTTATAATTTGTGTCACACACATACATCTACATTTACTGATATTTATCAGTAATTTAAATGAAGTAAATAAACAAAATATATCAAAAGTTTGGTGGTTTAATATACATCTCGTATGTATATACAAGGTCCAAATTTTATTTGGTCCTTATTACAACCTTTTATAGACAATCTTATCAAGATCATGAAACTCAAGTTCGTTACTTGATTTGGTCTATTGAGAGATATATTATTTTTCATACTTTGTAATCCCTTTTGAAAATAAAAAACTTGTTTGAGATTTAATGATCACATCATTTCTTTTTAAAATTACAAGTATGAAATATTCTATATCTAGACATTCGACTTGATTTGATACTTTTGATAAGCATCCTTCTCGAATCTAGTCATAGTAGGTTGCTAGAGAGTATAGTTCAAGAACTCGTAGTTTTTCTCGCATTTGAGAACAATTCTCAATTGTGTACCAATTCAGAAACACTTTTCTGAAATTCTTGTCCTTCATAAGGACAATATAATTTGTATTGTATTCCAAAATTCTAATTACAGAGATATGTAAAACTTTGTATTATGATAAAATCATTTTAATACGGACTTTTATTAAAATGCTCCCACTATTTTATTCAAACCAAATGACCTTCAAGCATATGATTCGGAAAATCCCGTTGGAAGATTTTCTAGTGAGAATGAGATCCATATTTCACTTTGTTTTAAGTCTGCGTTGGACTGATTACACAAAACTTAGTTTATTTAGGTAGGAAACTCCTTTCCAATTGTATCTCATACAACTCTCATATCCTTTCCGTTGGGTAAATAACACTTATTTTATTTTTAATCCATCATATGGAATAACCCAACGCTTGCTTCTAATATCATATAATCAAATTATATTTATTTAGTTAAGTTAACCCAAAGAATAGCCCTCGGATAAACTGGTTATCTCACCGCAACTTATCAATATAGACAATGCACTTTACGTTGGCAAAACCTACATTAATCGATATTGATCTTGAAGGGTGCTATTCTTTGGAAAGCATAAAACTTAATATATTATTTGAAGGATTTTTAATTAGTTTGATCTCACCTCACCACGGTTTATATATCATATGTATTCGCACTCCAATCATTCAAGCATGCATAACAATTAAACAAAATAAAAGTGACATGATTATGGCCCCTAACGTTGTGATTCTCTCAAGCCAATGAGAGAATCTAAACTAGTCCTAGAAACGACCTTGCTTCTCCAAGCTAGACCTTCAGGGTTGTTCAAGCGTCAGGATTCTTCTTACTTCCTTGTATTCTAATTACATTACAAATAAGAGAAACTCGTTTTACATACGAGGGAGTGGATGAGAGGAGAATGTACATATAGAATTTGAGAGAGAGAGGCACGACACGCAGACCGTATTTCAAAAACCCAATAAATAGAATTATAAGACTAAGACCATAATCACTCACAACAAAATAATAATAAACACACTTTTATCATTATTATTAAAATTAAAGTCTCATAATTAAATAAATTAAATTAAAATCCGACGATTGATCACACTACGCAAAGTTAGCAATTAAATTTGATTCAAACCTTTTAATTCACAATTAAACCTTTCGAATCAAAATTTGCTAAAATAAATAATATTATTTTAAAGTAGAATCAAATCTTTGACAATTCTCCAATCACCAAATATTGCAATTTATTTAATCAAAAAGTTTTTGAATAAAATATTTTTCCAAAATTGGTAATATTATCTTTTAAAACAATTTCAAAAGATATTTCTAAAATTTTGAAACGATTTCAAAATTAAATATATTTGTCAAAATCACTTTGAATTACCATCTAATTTTGCATCAACATTTGATACGTTTTACAAACCCTAATCATAATGACACAACACTTGCATCGTTATGAATACTCTTACAATAACATGATCATACCAAATCAACTGCTCTGATTCTTCGTTCAATACGATAATCGAATTTGTAAATTTCACCAGATACGGTTTCAAAGCTTATACTTCACCAGATACGGTTCCGAAGTTTATGCTTCACCAGATACGGTTCCGAAGTTTCAAACATCAATTATCAAATATGAACAAGTATCATTCAACTCAATTATTGTACGATCAAAATCAGTATATCATATATACCAATATCACATAGGGTTTATGTGCATATGTGATCGAGTAACATGTTTCTCTTGTTAAGATAATCAATACGTTGATGCTTCACCAGAAAGGGTTCCGAAACATCAAACCAATCGATAACCATAAATAGAAACATGGTTTGGCCAATTTTAATTCCTTTATTATTTAATTGATTAGAATATGTTTAAACATTTTAAACATAAACGAATTAAACAGAAACAGTTTCTGATGTGTTTAAACGATTTAAACAGAGACATTAACATTTTTAAACAATTTAAACTGACACGTGATTAAACAATTAAACAGAATCGCGATTTAAACAATTAATCAGAATCGTGATTTAAACAACCTTTGCTTTAAACAGAAACACAATTAAAATGTTTAAACAGAATAGCGATTTTAAACAATGTTTAAACAATTTAAACAGAAACGTGATTAAACAAAACAAATCGATTCAAGGTTTCGTAATGAACGGTTCATTAACGAAACCCTAATTGTATCAATGTTTGACACAATTTTGAAACCCTAACCGATTCTGTTTCCATAATAATACAACACTTGTATTTTTATGAATCCTAATACAACAATCATTCATCAAAACGTTTCAAGATTGTTGTTCATTATAGATGATTGACTCATGAATGCTTCACCAGTATCGGATTCCGAAGCACATGCTCACAATCACCCATTATTCACGCCAATCACAAAATATTCTGATGAACAATATAATCGGTATATCACATATACCAACGTCGCATTAGAATTATATATCACATATATAAATTAAGATTAATCAATCACATCTTATTAATTCTTGTTCTTATTATTATTAATATAGATTCACAATCATATCATATTAATAAACGGTAACAAACATCAAAACCGATCCATGGTTTCACAAGTGGCTCTGATACCACTGAAGGAAAACGTAACTGTTTATCAAAGATAAAACGCAGCGGATTTTAAAATTTTATTTTCCTTCAATAGATCCATGTGAAAGATCATGGTCAAGAATATATTGTTACCTTGAAGAACTGATGCTTTCTTTCGTGAACAAGGAGCTTTCGATCACGAATAGAAACTGCTTACGATCACGAACACGAACTGCCTTTCGATCACGAACAAGAAACACCGTATGATCACGAACAAGAACCTTCAATCGATCACGAGCACCACAATTGCAGCACCTCCACTTAGTCCACACGAACAGGAACCTTCAACCATCGGTGCTAGCCGTTCTTGGATGAAGAATGAGGGAACTTGAGCGGATTAGGGTTTACAGAAATTCAGAATTTCCCAAATACGAATTAGGGTTTAGAGAAATTCAGAATTTCTCCAAAAGTATTAGAGACTGAACTTCATAAGGCTCTATTTATAGAGTTTCTTATGTGAGCTTCAGTTCACACGAATTTGGACTTCTTAAGCCCAATATTCGTTTTTCACTAATTGCACCCCCGCAATAAGTCTTACTTATTTTTCCCATTTTAACTGTCCTTATGTGTGTGACCCTGTAGGTTCTTATAACGTTGGCAATAATATTTGTCTTAATATTATAAACAGTGAGCGGTATCTAGCAACACATCACTGTTACCCAAGTTATAAGAATGTCATGTGATCTGACTAACCTTTCTATGATAAACATCTTGTGCATAATTACCCTTTTGTCCTCATGTCTATATTGAACACAAGACATAGTATGTCATCCTTGTCTAGTTCAATATTGGGCCCATAGACATATCTCCTGTTATGTAGGAGGGACAAATCCCATCTAGGTCACTCATGTCCCTCAGCATGATTCGTGGGATACCCATCAACCAACTTTATAGTTATCCAGTTACGGATAACGTTTGAATGGCAACAAGGTATTACACTCCTACATCTAGGGTACACAGTGGTTTCAGGTCGAAGGATGGAATGCACCTTTTATCACTATGAGAATAACTTATGACATTTCATAACATTCTATGCAGTATTCTCATGGTGGGTCAATCCGATATAAAGTTACCCTTAACATTTATATGTATGTGAAGACTTAATAACTCATTATCTATGATCAGTGAGACGTGATCATCAGTCTACCAACATAATAGTCTCTATGCTTTAATATTATCCCATTTCATATTAAAGATTGACTACGGATACTTTAAGAATAGTGTTCTTAAGTTAATGTAATCTCACGATTAAGTCTCACTTAATGTTTCATTACATGAACAATCTATTCTAGGGACTTTATTATTTTGGAAAACAAACATAATAAAGAAATGCCTTATTATATATATTTAATATATATAAATCATGCCACAATACAAAAGCAAATGCTATCAAATAGATTGGCTTTTAGGGCTTACTCCAACACTGGTGAAGTCTTTTTTGCCCACCTAATAATTAAGCTTGTCAAAATCTTAGACTTACATGACGGTCTTTAATAAATTACTCGCCAAAGTCTTAGACTTACATGACGGTATTGATAACTTCGCTCATCAAAGCCTTAGACTTACATGACGGCATTAATAATTCACTCGCCAAAGTCTTAGACTTACATGACGGTATTGATAACTTCGTTCGTCAAAGCCTTAGACTTACATGACGGCATTAATAATTCACTCGCCAAAGCCTTAGACTTATATGACGGTGTTGATAATTCACTCGCCAAAGCCTTAGACTTACATGGTGGTGCTGGTATTATATAATTCTTTTTTACCAGATAATTACACTCGCCAAAGCCTTAGACTTACATGGCGGGTGCTTGCATTTTTTTTTTACCGATGCCTTAGACTTATACGGTTTTCACTCGTCAAAGTCTCAGTCTTACATGACGGTGCTGGTATTATATATTTCTTTTCTACCAAATTCTTTAGCTCACCAAAGCTTAGACTTACATGGCGGCCTTAATAATTCACACATCAAAGCCTTAGTCTCACATGATGGTGTTGGTGTTATATATTTCTTTTTTACCAGATTTTTTTAGCTCGCCAAAGCCTTAGACTTACATGACGACCTTAATATATAATTCACACATCAAAGCCTTAGACTTACATGATGGTTGATGCGATATTTCTTCAAGTGCACAGACTTATCGTGTAGGTATAAAAAATTATCGTTCCTTGAGGGACTATTTTTCCAAAGCTTCGCTTATGTTTTTAATATAATGTAAGGTTAAGGCTAGATATTAATTGGAAAGAAGTTTTTAAAATAATAAATATAAATTTGACTTAAAGAATTAGTTTTAACTAAACTGGAATGTTGCTTTTAGTTGTTTCAAAGGATTCGGTAATTAAATTGCGTTTAGGGTAAAAGTCTACCTTTTTAAACAAATTGAAATTGATTTAAAGATATGCTTCTCACACTTTCGCGCTATTGATTAATATCATATAGATATAAAATAAATGCTTCACTCTTGCTTTCACAAAACAATATTAGTTTAAAAATATAGGTCTCACGCTGTCGCGCTATTGAACTGATATCATATTAAATAAATCAATGCTTTGTTGTCGCTCACTCATTTATTTATAAAATATTTTTTGAATACTAATATAATTTAATTAACCTTAAAGAGCTGTCGCGGTGTTTAAAGTCAATGTCCAGTTTTTACTATCTAGTATAAATTTCACACTATCGCGCTATTAATTTATACTTTAGTTAATTTTCACTGTCGTGCAAAATTGTGATATCCCAGATTTTTGGGACTTTAATTACACACATTTTAAGTGAAAGGACTATTTTATTTTCTTATTAAAGAATCAAATAAACTAATAATACTAGATAATAATTATTGTGATAATAAATCTCTCAAAAAATAATAGTTTAGAGTAATAGTAATTACAAAAAATTAAATTGATCTTGAACAAAAAATTAAAATCTAAACCAAGACTCTTGGTCTCTTAATACCCAAACATTCAATCTATAGCTGGTGATAACTCTGAACGCTTGTGAGAATCTTTCTCAACAAGGCAATCACCAATGTCCACACATCTCGGAGCCTCAACTACCGCTGCGCAACTCTGATCTACTGGGTTATTAACCTGTTAGCCCGCCCCGCACCGCCCCTTTTTAGATGGGTTAACGACGGGGCGGGTTGACCCTTTTTGCCATCCCATACACACATTATTTTTCATCAAATGTTTCTTCAATATACTAATGGTCGGTTCAATGATAATTGAATCTGAACTTGTTAGAACTACCGGTTCAATTTCTCACAACTGTGATCAAAAGAGAACTAAAATCACTTGATAAGAGAACTGAGTATGGAATCATATTATGTTGTTTAATGGACTGGATATTAAAAAATGTTTGTTCAATATGGGGAGAATATCCTTTTTAGCCTACATGCATATTTTGATGGATCCACGTGCGGGGATAGCAACATGACAAGTGGGAATGAGCGTTGTCTTCGTCACAAGCACGAACCTATGCAATACACCTACCGTAGTCAATTTAATCATTCTTTATGTGGTCAAGTCAACTTCAACATATATACCAAAACTAATAAAATAATATAGTACTCCTACTAATACTATACTAGTATTTTATATAACTTATCCAATTTCATATTCAAACCGTCACATATGACTGATTTTTTGGTCAAAAGACTTACTAGAAGCCCACACAAAAAAATATTGCTTATATCTATCATTTTTCCAACTTCAAAAATTCTTCACTAAACTATACCTATATACCAAACATAGACTTATAATAAAAATATTTTATTATCATCCCCATTATTTAATTTGTTTGAACAATTAATATGGAGGGAAATAGATCAGTTTCAAACTCAAGAAATGGTAATGGAAATGTAGATCAAATAAAGTATAGAGGAATTCGTAGGAGACCATGGGGAAAATTTGCAGCAGAGATTCGTGATCCAACAAGAAAAGGTACAAGAATATGGCTTGGAACATTTGATACTGCTGAAGAAGCTGCAAGAGCTTATGATGCTGCTGCTTTTCATTTTCGTGGTCATAGAGCTATTCTTAATTTCCCTAATGAATATCAAGCTCCTAATTCATCTTCTTCATTACCTATGCCTCTTACTATGCCTAATCCTAATCCTAATCCTAATCCTGATCCTAATGCTTCTTCTTCTTCCTACTCTATTGATGACATTAATTTTGAGTTTGAATTCATGGATAATAATTTTCTTCAAGAACTCCTTCAAGATGGAACACACAACAATTAGCAAAGCTAGTATTGAATTTGAAGATAAAAGTGGAATGAAATGTGTTGTTCATTTAATTTCTTTTCTTTTGTTTATGTATCTCATTCTTGTGATTAAATGAGATTGAGGATATATAATTGTAGTAAGAATTTAATTAAGAGAGATCAATAAAATAGATGGATATTTGTGTTTGTTTTTGGGCTTCCTTTTGCATATGGGATTGATTGCGAATTCTGATCATCGTCAACTTTAATGTTCCAATAAACACGAGGGTGACTCGATATGTATGTAATGAACCAATATAGGCAGTAAAGAATACTAGCAAAGACTCAAATTGCATTAGATAATTGTTGGACAAATGAATTACTCACACCTAGTCATATGAGCATATGCTAAAACTAAGTAAAAATAGTAAACGAAACTTAGAACTCAACACAAGAAATTAAGAACTTTTATTGATACTTGAAATTTGTTTACGGGAGTGGAATTTTTTTTTAACAGCACAAATTGTATATATATAATAGAAGGGATAAATTACAAATAATACTATACCCACATTTTGGGAAGATGTACAAGGGGTACTAGACCCAAACTAAACGAAATGAAGTTTAGAGAAAAATATCTAAGAAAGAATATAGTAAATCATGGAGAGTTACCTAAAAATACAATCCATTGGATTGATAATCCATTCATAACAAATACATGTCCCACCCTTTTTTTTCCAACTACCCAAGGAAGTTTTTTTAATGCTTTCAAAACACTCTTCCACAACCGGTACTTTGGATGAGAAAATGAAATCATTCCTTGCTCTCCAAATTAACCACAACATTGCATGTCACACGGTTAATAGTCCCATTAGACCTTTCCCCCGCCCAGCCGCCAAACAAAAGATTTCCATCGACACAAAAGGGTCCGAATGAATCACCAAACTTAAACCAAACCAATTGAAGATTACCGGGGGAGGAGAAATTGATGCAGAAATTAGATTTTACAATGGAATAAAGTCTTATTTATAGTCTGCCCTAAAGGCACTTAATTTCGTCCATATCCATATTCATTGAAGTTTTATTACATACAATGGACATTTAAAATGAAATGATAAAAATCGTTAATTCCCTCAGCAGAATTACCAATAACCTCTTCAGTTGCCATGCTAATATTTGAAACGTCTTAAAATTGTTATTTTTCGATTTTGAAAAACGATTTTGAAAAAACAGCACTGAATGAGTTATTGGCCGAGTCGCGGTTCAATACGCTCTCTTTAAGACGTTTCACGGCACTACCAAAATTTGTGCAAGGTAGACTAGCAATCGTGAAGTCCCCAGGATAAAACAACCAAATCAATGTATATACTGTTATCTACTGCACTGTAGAAAACGGTCAGAAAAACACCCTCGATGGTTTGTAAAACCAATCAATTATTGATATACGAATATCAATTCGAAATGGTAATATACCACTTTATGAAACAACAAGAAAAAATAATTTTTTCAGGTGAAGAAACAACTGAGAGAGAAGAAGGAATTCGAAAAATTCAGAGATATGAAGCAAAAACTAAAATGACAGTTGAAGGCTATATTTATAGTGAAAGTGAGGAACTGCTTAAGAGGATTTCATGGGAGCCTGATATCATCAGCAAAAGAAAAAACGTGGACCTGATTATTAGGCCACTCAGTTGTTGACTGATGAGGTGGCAACGGAATTCAAGTTCCGTTTCTGACTTGGTCGACACACATTTAACATGTGTGAAACTCGTAACGGCTAGTTGACACACACATAGCAAAAAATAATAATAATAATTTTTTCGGTATTAAAAAATTAATATATCACCAAGCCCGGCCCGAACCGAGCCGGCCGGACGGCGGCGCGCGCGTGTGTGATATTCGACATGGTGTGCGGTCTTCCCCGTTTACAAAACTAGGTACCCCTTGGGGCGTACCCTAAGTAATGAGCTTTCAATATATAAACACTACCACAAGGTGTGTACTTACCAATGTGGGACTCAATGTGAACTTTTTCAAATTCACACTCACATGTGTTTATTCTATACCAAGTTCTTCAACAAGTTGCTACATTGTGCTCACTTGTTCCAACAATCCCCCACTTGAATTTAAAAAATTTGTTTCAGATATAACGTTAAACGTTTCTATAAGATTTTGCATAAGCAAAGGTGACGCTTGCTTGAACCTTTGCATAGCAAGTAAGAGCCTGATTTAACAAGAGTGATGCATGCTTGAACTGTATCTCAGATTTTCCTCAAACCCGCACACAACCTTTCCTAAGGTGTCTTATAAAGCCAGTGCTTTAATGGCCCTGCACGACTATCCCGATTTCATGAACGCTCTAGGAGTTCGCCCCAAAACTCCATAGGAACCAGTCTTAGTTCCACATTCATATAGGTGAGTCTATCTCAAGTACCCCTGAAGCAGGTACTACTCTGATACAGAGTATAGATCTCATTAAGAGTTTCTATTACCTCATCCTTCTCGCTTCAGGTTTCATGCTTCTTATCTTTGCATGATCATCCCTATTACTCACGACTTGTTGTTTACCCATTGAAACCTAATTCTTGGGATCTCCAGTATTTTAGGTTGGGTTACCATCATAAGTAATTCGCAGTAGGAATTAGTCCCATCTTAACAGATGTATTGTAGACTTTCTATCTAGCTAGTCCTTTCGTCAAAGGATCGGCTAAGTTATCATTAGTGCATACATGATCCACTCTAACAGCACCTTTAGTGAGCAAATCTCTCGTAGTGTTGTGCTTCCTTCTAATTTAACGTCTTTTACCGTTATAGTAACGGTTCTCAATTTTAGCGATAACCACGGTACTATCGCAGTGGATCAACACAGCTGACATTGGTTTTTCCAATAAGGGAATTGATACACCTAAAAATGTGCTATTTATTTAGTTAAATTACTATTATATTTCAATTATTTTTATTTCAATTTTGAACTTTTATATTATGAATCGTTAATAAATGCTCATATTTTATAAACGCAGATGAAAATTTATTAAATCGAAGAAAGGAGCGAAAACGGACCATAAAGACACAAAAAGGGGCTGCATATAGCAACCCCACTACAAGACAAAACGGACCAGCCCATACCAAGCAGCCCAGCGCGCGCCAGGTGCAAGGCTGGCGGCCGCCAGCCAATGAAAAGAAAAGGTGTGGATTGCCACACGTGATCTTGAAGAAGAAGCAATGATCCTGGCGTCCGCCAGGATCCAATGGCCAGCAATTCTCACGCCTTTAGTCCCACATCGGGCAGTTTCAAACATTGTTGCTTATTATTTTAGTATAAATAGGTCCCTTTTCTCCTCTTACAAAACACACAACTTTGAACAGCTGACTTGTAAAACGAGCACACCACTCGTATAGTCGGTTGGAGAAGGAGTACTCAAGCCTTTGCGGGAACTCCTTCTCATAAGTTGTAGTAGTTTAAAGTTTTTATTTTGTACCGGCATTATACTCGGAGTTTATTCAGGTTCTTATTTCTTTTTATTTTCTTGTTTTATTTTCTTTATTGCTTTTATTCATTTATGCTTTATTTATTTATTTGCTTTATGTTTTTATTTTCTGCTTATTTATTTATTATGTCTTTAGTTTTAGTTTTAGTTATGTCTAGCTAATTTAATATTGCTAGGATGCGTAATTAGGAGTTAGTAGGAGTTCGATAGTTAGTTCGTGCGCCGCTTTTTAACGAGTTTTCCAAAAGCAGTTTTTATTTTAACGACTATAATTTGTCACGAGAGTGAGAATTAATTAAAGTAGGATCGAAACGGCGAGAGCATGAGATTTCTACTAGATAGTAAAAGCTGAACATTGATTCTGATTCGGAAGCACACCATTTAGGATTAGAGTTAATTAAATTATAATTGGTTTTCAAAAAGTACTTTATTAGCGGATGCGGTAACGAGAGTTAAGCATCACCTTTATAATCTACAACACTAGTCAAGATTTGCGAGAGCTGAGATTGGTGTTTTTAAATGAATATAGTTTCGAAAACTATTCTTTTTATCAAAGCGCGAATTAAGTATTGAACCCTACGAAACAACTAAGAGCTCATCCTAGTAATACGCTTTATTAATCTTAAAACCCAAAAATACTTTCTTTTATTTTATTTAAAAAAATCCAAAAAATATTTTACAAATTCCAAAACCCACTATTTTATTATTTAGCCTTAGATTTACAGCGTAACATTAGATAACGGTAGGTCGACTATTGGTCTCTGTGGGATCGATAATCTTTTATAACTACACGCGATAAGGCTGTATACTTGCAGTCACGAACGTCGCGATCAAGTTTTTGGCGTCGTCTCTACAACCCAACTCAGTCACCTCGTGGAATGAGTTGAAGAAAGTCTTCTTAGCTAGATATTTCCCACCTAGCAAAACTGCTATGCTTAGAGCCCAAATTAATGGATTCAAACAAAAGGACAACGAGTCTCTTTTCGAAGCATGGGAAAGATATAAAGACATGATTAGGCTATGCCCACATCATGGACTTGAAGAATGGTTAATTATCCACACATTTTACAATGGTCTCATGTATAACACAAGATTGACCATAGACGCCGCAGTTGGTGGCGCACTTATGGATAAAGCCTTCAATGAAGCCTATCAGCTTATCAAAAGCATGGCTCAAAACCACTACCAATGGGGAAGCGAAAGAACAACCGTAGAGAAATCTCAAACGAAAGGTGGAATGTACGAAATCAGCCACATAGATCAAGTCTATGCCCAATTAGATGCCTTAACGCAAAAGGTTGAAAACTTAAGCACCACACCCACAGCTACCGTAGCCGTTGCAAATCAAGATTGTGAATTGTGTGGAGCTCAAGGACATACTATCGCTGAATGTCAAGTTCTGACCGGAGTTTCCCAAGACCAAGTGAATTACACTCAAGGAAACCCGTACTCAAACAATTTCAACCCAGGCTTTATGAATCACCCATACCTTTCATACAAAAGTAACAACGCTTTATATGCACCCTCTTCTGCACCACCGGGATATCAAAAACCTGCCCTACCCTACTCAAAACGCTCCTAGGAAGTCTAACCTAGAATTGATGATGGAAAAATTCATAGCTTCTCAAACTCAAATCAATAAGGAAGTTAAAAATAAAAACATTCAAACTAGCTAGCGAGCAAATTAGGCAATTAACAAGCAAAGTAGACGTCATAGCCACACACAATAAATTGCTAGAAACCCAAATCGCGCAAGTGGCCCAACAACAAGCATCTACTTCTGCTTCCGCATGCACATTCCCTAGTCAACCTCAACCAAATCCTAAAGGACATGTGAATGCTATCATATTACGAAGTGGTACTCAATACGATGGACCAGTTGATCCTAGAACCGAGAAACCAGTCATAGTACCCAACTCTGATGAACCAACCGAAAGGGAAGATGATCAAAGTAAGAAGGAGAAGGAAGATAGTGGCAAGGAAACCATAGAAACGAAGAAACCTTATGTACCTCCGCCACCTTATAAACCACCAATACCTTATCTTCAAAGATTCGATTAATCTAAAAGTGTAGGGCAATTCAAGAAATTCGTTGAGCTTCTAAAGAAACTAAATATCACAATACCTTTCACCGAAGCCATTACCTAAATGCCCTCATACGCTAAATTTCTTAAAGATATCTTAACCAATAAGAAAAGAATCGAGGATGATGAAACTGTTATGCTTACTGCCGAGTGTAGCGCCATACTTCAAAACGAAATGCCTCCTAAGTTAAAAGACCCAGGAAGTTTCTCTATACACTGTGTCATTGGAAACTTCGTTATAGATAGAGCCCTATGTGATTTAGGAGCAAGTATAAGTTTAATGCCCATAGCCATATGTGAAAAACTCAACATAGGAGACCTAATACCTACTAGAATGTCCATACAATTCGCGGACCGTTCGGTCAAATACCCTTTAGGCATTCTAGAAAACGTGCCAGTACGCGTAGGTCAATTCTATATCCCTATTGATTTTATAGTTATGGACATAAGAGAAGATTCCAACACTCCTATCATTTTAGGAAGACCATTCTTAGCAACCGCAGGTGCCATAATAGACGTAAAGAAAGGAAAGCTCACTTTTGAAGTGGGTGAAGAAAAAGTAGAATTTATTCTAACACAATTCATGAAAGCACCAGCTATAGACGATAGTTGTTATATGTTAGACGTCATCGAAGAATGTAGAAAGGAGATGGAGAAGGATCAAACTAGATATTCTGAAATTTTAAAGCCCAACCCTCCCACCCTTAAAGTAAATGATGACGATCTCTCCGAATGCTTAGAAATTACACCAAATCCTACGCCTAATCCTATCAAATCAACAATTGAACTCAAAACCCTACCCGAAAATTTAAGGTATGAATTCCTAGATAAAGAACGTGCAAAACCCGTAATAGTCACAGCCTTAGGAGCATTAGAAACCGAAAAATTATTAAACATCCTAAGAAAATACCCCAACTCTTTAGGGTATAGCATTGCTGATCTAAAAGGAATTAGCCCTTCTATTTGTATGCATCACATTATGCTAGAAGAAGATTGTAAAACCTCTAGAGAACCTCAACGAAGGATTAATCCTATTCTAAGCGAAGTAGTCAAACAAGAAGTTCAAAAACTTCTCGACGCAGGAATTATATACCCAATATCCGATAGTAAATGGGTTAGCCTAGTACATGTCGTACCTAAGAAGGGAGGAGTTACAGTTGTCACTAATGAAACAGGCGAATCTATTGCACAAAGAGTTCAAACCGGTCATAGAATGTGCATAGATTATAGGAAACTAAACAAAGCCACTCGTAAAGACCATTTTCCTTTACCCTTTATTGATCAAATGCTTGAACGATTGGCTAGACATTCTTATTTCTGCTATTTAGATGGTTACTCAGGATTTTTCCAAATCCCTATTCATCCTGATGACCAAGAAAAAACAACCTTCACATGTCCCTATGGAACTTTTGCTTATAGACGTATGTCATTTGGACTATGCAATGCTCCTGCAACCTTCCAAAGATGTATGATGGCAATCTTCGCAGAATTTATAAACGACATCATGGAAGTATTCATGGACGATTTCTCCGTATGTGGGCAAAGCTTTGAAGGATGTTTGTCGAACCTAGAAAAAGTACTCGCAAAATGCGAAAAAGTAAACCTTGTCCTTAATTGGGAGAAATGTCATTTCATGGTCCGACAAGGAATCGTTCTTGGACACGTAGTGTCCAACAAGGGGATTGAAGTTGACAAAGCTAAAATTCAAGTCATAGAAAACCTTCGACCCCCAAAAACCGTAAGAGAAGTACGTAGTTTTTTAGGACACGCCGGTTTCTACCGACGATTTATCAAAGACTTCTCTAAAATCACCAAGCCTCTAACCGGCTTATTACTAAAAGATGCTGAATTTATCTTTAACGATGAATGCTTAAAAGCGTTCCAACAATTAAAAACAGCTCTTATATCCGCACCCATTATCAAGCCACCCGATTGGAGCCTACCCTTTGAAATCATGTGTTACGCTAGTGATTATGCAATAGGTGCAGTTCTAGGACAAAGAAAAGATAAGAAACTTCAAGCAATCTATTACGCTAGTAGAACCCTAGATTCTGCGCAAATGAACTACGCCACCACTGAAAAAGAGCTCCTCGCTGTCGTATTCGCGGTCGATAAATTTCGACATTACCTAATAGGATCCAAAATAATCATCTACACTGATCATTCAGCTATTAAGTACCTATTAAGTAAGAAAGACGCTAAACCTAGGCTATTAAGATGGATTTTACTTTTACAAGAATTTGACCTACAAATCCTAGACAAGAAAAGAACCGACAATGTGGTCGCTGACCACTTGTCAAGAATAGAAAACATAGAGCCCGAGTTAGTACCAATCAATGATGATTTCCCTTACGAACAACTCATCGCTCAGTTAGAGAGTATCTCCGCCGAATTATCTCTTCACAAATCCAACACCATGCAACAAATTGGAGAAGTTCACTCCGGCAAAAACACTCTACCATGGTTTGTTGACTTCGTTAACTATTTAGCAGCCGGAATACTCCCACCAGATTTATCTTATCAGCAAAAGAAGAAATTCTTCCATGACCTTAAATACTATTATGTCTAGCTAATTTAATATTGCTAGGATGCGTAATTAGGACTTAGTAGGAGTTCGATAGTTAGTTCGCGCGCCGCTTTTTAACGAGTTTTCCAAAAGTAGTTTTTATTTTAACGACTATAATTTGTCACGAGAGTGAGAATTAATTAAAGTAGGATCGAAACGGCGAGAGCATGAGATTTCTACTAGATAGTAAAAGCTGAACATTGATTCTGATTCGGAAGCACACCACTTAGGATTAGAGTTAATTAAATTATAATTGGTTTTCAAAAAGTACTTTATTAGCGGATGCGGTAACGAGAGTTAAGCATCACCTTTATAATCTACAACACTAGTCAAGATTTGTGAGAGCTGAGATTGGTGTTTTTAAATGAATATAGTTTCGAAAACTATTCTTTTTATCAAAGCGCGAATTAAGTATTGAACCCTACGAAACAACTAAGAGCTCATCCTAGTAATACACTTTATTAATCTTAAAACCCAAAAATACTTTCTTTTATTTTATATAAAAAAATCCCAAAAAATATTTTATAAATTCCAAAACCCACTATTTTATTATTTAGCCTTAGATTTACAACGTAACATTAGATAACGGTAGGTCGACTATTGGTCTCTTTGGGATCGATAATCTTTTATAACTACACGCGACAAGGCTGTATACTTGATATCACGAACGTCGCGATCAGGAATCTCAGATAGCAAGCATCTCAACCAACTTGTTTCTTCACTAGCTGTTGCTAGTGCTATCATCTCAGACTCCATGGTGGATTGAGCCATGATAGTCTGTTTCTTAGAATTCCAAGATACAACTCCTTCGGCTATATTAAAAATAAAGCCACTAGTTGCTTTGGAATCATCTGACAAGGTGTTCCAATCAGCATCACTGTACCCTTTGGAAATTTCTGGTACTGTATTCCGAGGTTCATGGTCTTTTTAAGATATCCCATGACTCTATTTATAGCATATAATGCTCATCACCAAGCCTGCTGGTAAAGCGGCACACGACATATGCAAGGTCAGGTCGAGTGCAATCAGTGACATATCTAAGACTGCCAATGATGGTCGCATACTCAGTCTATCTAATGCTTTCACCAGTGTTCTTAAAAAGTTTTACACTGGCGTCACACAGTGTGTTTGCTGACTTACAGTCAATATATCCATATTTCTTTAGGATCTTTTCCACATAGTGAGATTGATTTATGGATATTCTCAGATCTAGTGATTTTGATTCCTAGAATCACACTAGCTTCTCCAAGGTCTTTCATATCAAAGTTGTTACACAACAATGATTTCACATCATTTACTGCAGACATATTTGAACCAAATATGAGCATGTCGTCTACATAGAGACATATTATAGTGCAAATGTTATTATTAGACTTATAATAAATACATTTGTCACTTTCATTCAATTTGAATCCATTTGATACCATTAAATTATCAAATTTCTCATGCCACTGCTTAAGGGCTTGTTTAAGACCATATAGAGATTTTTCTAGCTTACAAACCTTGGTTTCTTACCCATGTACTACAAACCCTTCAGGTTTTTCCATATAGATTTCTTCTTCAAGGTCACCATTTAAAAAAGCAGTTTTAACATCCATTTGGTGTACTACTAAGTTATGAATAGCAGCAATTCAAATTAGTACTCATATGGATGTTATTCTAGTGACCGGAGAAAAAGTGTCGAAGAAATCTATATTTTCTCTTTGCCTAAAACCTTTAGCTACAAGGCGAGCCTTGTATTTTTCAACAGTACCGTCGGGTTTTAGTTTCCTTTTCCAAATCCATTTACAACCAATTGGTTTGCAGCCAGGAGGCAAGTCTACCAAGTGCCATGTCTTATTGGATTCTAATGAATCCATCTCATCATTAATAGCTTCTTGCCATAGATCTGCATCCATCGATGACAAGGCTTCTTGAAGATTTGCAGGATCTTCATCTAGTGTATGAACCGCATAATCTGGTCCATAGTCTTTAGCCACTCTTACTCGTTTATTTCTTCGAAGTTCTGTTTCGACTTCGTCATTGCTATTCGCATTTCATATCACCGGTAAGTGACTCTTTTCAGGAATATTACTCTGTTCAGTGCCCCCACTATTTCTTGACTTTTAAAAGGAAATTTCTTTTCATGGAAATCTGCATCAACAGATTCTATGATCACTTTTGCATTTAGGTCGTAAAACCTATATACTTTACTGTTTATTGCGTACATATAAAGTTGAAAAATGCTATTTAAATTATTCTTCCTAAAAAGTATTGCTCTATAAAATTTGTTGTATTGATATAATTTGTTGGTTATTGTTATAGAAAATCACTTTTGTTGCCTAAAAAAAAAAATAAGAATTTGGATTTATATCAAATTTAATTTTATATTTAAATTTTATTTCGATGATTTTCTTTCAAAGAAAATATTTTTTGCTTAATTTATTTGTATGGTTTATTTTAACTATACATATGTACATTGTTATAGCAAATAAGATTTTGAATTTGAATTGATTTTGGTGATTTGAAAATTAAATTATCTAAAGTTGGCCTAAGTTTCAAATATTGATATGCAGTTTATTTTATATTTGAAATTGTTATTGATTCACATGAATTTTTGTACACAAAATTTATTTTGAGAAATAAAGTAAATAAAGATTTATTATATATATTTGGTCATTATATATATATATATATATATATATATATATATATATATATATATATATATATATATATATATATATATATAGGAAAGATCATTTACCTTTATATATAGCACTTATTAGTGAAACTCAAAATATTGTGATCCTGTTTAATAGTACATTAAAGCATATTTGAAAATAAAAGTTTGATTCTTTAAATTTTTACGAGAGAATATAAATTTTTTTTTTTATTAACAAGAATATAAATTCTATATTCATTTGTTTATTTATAGACATATAAAGTTTTTTTGTTTCCCTTTAATTTGGAAAATATAGTTATAGAATTTGTTTATTTAAAGAATCATTAGGTATATGTGAATCTATTGTGGCATGAATATTATTTGTTATACGTAACGATTTAATTTTATTTGAAATTAAATATTTAGTTTATAGCATGATCGTGATGTTTGAGTTTATTGTCATTATGTTTCTGCAATAATTTTCTTTTATCGTGCTCTTTGGATAAAAAAAAATTTATGCCAATTTTTATTGATAGTGAGATTTTATTCTCACATAAGGGATGTCATCTAATCTTATGATTATCAAGCGACATCATAAAAGAAATTGGCCTACATTTTGTGGGTAGTGTCTTGTAAATTTAAGATATTTCTCATTTAATTTATTAAATTGTCTAGTAATGACGATTGAGTTGGTTGAAACAACATGTTGCCGAAGTAACCTTTGTTGCGTAGATTTGATTTTATTCATGTGGGTTGTCGTCGGCCCGAAGGAAGACACAACTTGGCCGGATAATTGCATACTTGTGATCGTAAATGTGTGGTGATTATAAAGTTATTTACCATGTGGATAATATGATGCCCGAAGGCGACTATTATCTGACAGGACTTATCACCAATATTTGATCATTGCATTGAGAGTACCGCTTGCCGTTAATTCTTACAATCCGAAGATTGAGGATTGATGGTGTGCTTGTTTGAATCTTTTAATTTACAAATAAAGTTTTACATGTCTCTATAATAACTTATTGACATGCCTAATAAAGTCGTGTTATTGAAAATCCATGTAAGTTTTTAGTGGATTACATTCGCACATATAATGATAAACATGTGACGGTTATAAGGATTTATTATTTGTCAATATTGATCGTCAGTGTTTGATGATTGTCACGAAATACCACTAGCAATTGATGTGATTTTTTAAGAGCTTGACATCAATGGTGCACTAGGTATTTTGGTGAGTAATTTTTTGCTCTCTATAAACTAATATAGTCTATGTATCTGCAAAATTGTGTTAGAATTTTATTTCTGAAATTCTAACTCTCAGGAATAAAGAAGAACATTATGTTCTTGGATCTAAACCTTGGATAAAGATGGAGAAACTCAAATTATCTCACTATTCAATAATTTTAAAGTGAGACTCAAGTATAAAAAGCTAGTATACTCCGAATCACGAAGGTCGTGTGATTATAAAGTTTTGAATTCCAGAGACATTGGAGGTGTTATTTAAAATGACATAATTTTTAACATGTTTTTCTTTGCTTGAATTAAAAGTGCTTCTAAAGCAATAAGGCGAAAAACAAGCTGCCATTGGAGAGATAGCATTTCATTAAGGTTATTGAGCAAAGAAAATACCAAGAGCACATTATATAACTATTTAATCTTGCTAAAACATTATAGTTTTGACAATTAAGTAACCTTGTCAAAAAAATAAATAAATTAGCATTTAGTGTTCTATTTGCACAATTAGTTCTATAATTATTAAAGTTAGAAATAATTCTTTAATAGGATTATTTCATAAAGTGTGCAATATAGTAATGGTTGAAGCAAGAGAAAATAATATAGTGCTCATTATATAAATACCTCAAAGGAAAAGGGCAAATAAAGAATAAGAAAATATGATCTAAACTGACAGATTCCAATGATTTTGAAAGACACATCAATCTAGAGGGGAAATAAGTCGGTGAAGATTAATGATGATTTTCAACTATGTGGTAGATTGTTGTTACCAATTTATTTTTGTATTTGAAAGACAATATGGTGAATTATTATGTGAATTAAGTTTGTTTTTAATGTTTTAAATTCTTTATTATTTTAAACGAGAGATTCAATTTGTCTTTTAAATTCAAATATTATTATAGTCAATTCAGTTATGACTTGTGACAATCTAGAATTGTTGAAAACGTTGAGATATATAAACATTGGTCCCATGTTAATGAACATTTTTGTTAGAACAAAAATGGTTCCTAGAACAATCCCCAAGAGCTTGATAAAATTTTGATGATAACAAAGTATTAATATGCAATTGAGAACACTAATGATCTTAAATGAAAGTATGCAGTTAACAATGAAGATATAATCTGAGAAGCTCAAAACAAAATATATGCATCTGAAGCATTCAGAGGTTCTGAGAGAACCAAGTCTGAAGAAAGCCTATCAGAAGCAACAAGAAGTCTCAGAAGCAAGGAAAGTCTAAGAAGCACGAAGAGTCTGTCAGAAGCAATTGAGGTGTACTTTCAGAAGCTACACAAGAATTACAAAACATAATCTTCTGATGGAATCAATTCTAGAGATATCTCCCTCAAGTTAAATTCAATACAAAGATGAAATAGATGATGCTTTGTGTCAGTCCAACAAGTCAAGAAAGGAGTATCAAGACAACGGTACTAAAGTTACCTCTTCTGTGCAAAGGAAATATCTTCGAGAAACAAAGAAGCAGAAGCAGTTTGCCACTTGTGGAATAAGTTTAAAATGGTCTAAGTACCTTTCAAACGGGCAAACTGATCTTCCACAACGGTCATATTCAAACGTCTTTATTTCTGAGCCTATAAATACAAGACCTCTTTGAATTGATATCTGTTGAACAACTTGAACATTTCAAAGAGCCAAAAACTTGAGAGAACTTCATACAACAGAACAAGAAGAAAGTGTGCGTTCAATACAAAGGATTCAATAGCAAACATCTGCACAAGACTTAAACTCAAAGATCTTCATTCAAACTTCAAAGCTTTCTGTTTTGATAACTATTGTAAGAGTTAGTCCTAGGTGTACATTTGTAAGAAATCTTATTGTATAAGATTCAAAGTCTCTTGCTTTTGTGCTTGAGCAACTTGTGAAGTCTCTTACTTTTGTGCTTGAGCAAATTAGAGTAAGTCTCTTGCTTGTGTGCTTGAGCATCTGTTGAAGTCTCCTGCTTGTGTGCTTGAGAAAATAGTGTAAGTCTCTTGCTTGTGTGCTTGAGCGTCAGGAAAGTGTCTTGCTTGTGTGCTTGAGCAAATTGTGTAATCTTTTGTGATTATAGTGAACTCTCTTGTTAAAGAACAAGGGGACTAGAGTACTCTCAAGTTGTGAGGGGAACCATTATAAAATCTTTGTGTGTTCTCTCTCTCTTTCTCACCTTCTCAACCTTGCTTCTGACTATATTGTGTAGTTGAGTTATCCGCTGCGAAAATAGACTCTGATAGATTCTTTAATCTTGAAAAAAAATTTAATTCCTCAAAACATAATTCAACCCCCCCTTCTTGTGTTTTTTACACCTTCAATTTTGAGACAGAAACTAAAGAGAATCTTGAAGATATTGAGTTTGGGGGAGAGATATGGTAAAAGAGCAAAATTGAGTGAGGAAGAATTGATTCTAAATCAATTCATATAGTTACATTAATATAGTAAATTTGGATCTTCATAAGGATATCATTGTTTTTTCTCTCAATTAAGTTAAGAAATTAATTCATGAATATCAAACTCAATACCTTCAAGAACTAAAGTATCAAGTGTCCTAAAGTATTGACTGAAAAGAGAAATTTTATTTTGTTTGATTTAAAAATTATATTAGGACAATCATGACACTTGTCATTTATCACAATTTTGGAGTTTCATAAGATGGATATCAAGATCGTTTTCTTAATAAGAAACACAATAAGGTGCAATAAAAGAAAACTTTGTATCAATAGACACAAAGTATGTGATTTGCAAATAGATGAAATCCATTTATGAGTTAAAGAAGTTGTCTCATTAATGATACAACAAAAGTCTCATCGGGTAATTGTCTCATTTGGTTTTGAGATGTATATTTTAGAGTGTTGTGGGTTATACGGGTTCGGTGGGAGTATGTCTATATTTCTTATAGTTTAATGAGTTAATTTTTTTATTTAGTCAACAGTGATATATGATTATTGTGCAAAATCAAGAAATCACTAACAAAAGTTCAGTGACAAAAGATTTTGGGCACATCTCTTTTGTATTAGGCATTTTGATGCTTAGAGATTATTCTCAATGTATCATTCAGTTATGACAAAAAAGTTATATCAATTTAATTGAAAGTAAATTCGACATGAAAGTTAACAAAGTAAGGGTTTGCCTTAACCATAAAGGGAGATTGTTTAGTCTCAATCGTTGTCCAAAAAAAAATCTGGAAATTTTAAAAAATAAAGTATTTTCCTATATGCTTAAGCTTTGGGAAACTTATATATGATCTTATTTATACTCATTCGGAAATAGCCTATGCACTTGAACAATTCAAATTTTGAATTGTTGAAATAAGGCAACCATAAGGATTGTTATAGAGAACGGTAATTTGAGCTCACGTATCGGAGATATAACAATTTGGAGATCATCAGGATGTTCAACTCCGATCCTTTTAGATGTCTATATATATAATGAACATTCTAACTCAAGAAATGACTGTAAATATTTATGTCACTTGGTTGCATAAAATAAAAGGTTTTCAAAGACACCTCAAGTTATATTGTGACATGTTGGATATTTGTGTATTGGCCTCATTTTGCTAAAACAAATATACAAGCAAGATGTTGGACCAAATGTTTCAACATGTGTGTTGGCGCCTGTATGTTCAGAATTCACAACATTAATTACGCGTTATTTCTATATAAGGAATTCACGCCTCTCTATCTATATAAGGAATCCACGCCTTTTTACTTGTACTCCAAGATGCGTTTTTAACCAGAATCAGCTTTATATTTGACTAGAATCAGCATTGTATTTATTTCCTAAAGATGCTCTAACATTTTAGGAAACTTGAGATTTGGTTCTGATTCTTAGAAATTATATGTTCTAAGCCCAATATGGTGTTCAGCCTGTTTTGCTTGGAGTATTTATTTGAAGGACGAAAAACCTAGCAAGCTATCAAAGCCGTCATTCAAGAATAGTATTCTAGGGTTTTGAGTCTTGTAATTTTGTGAGTCTTTCTTGTATCTCATTGATGCAAGTTTAGGACTTTGTGTTATTGAGTTGTAATTGTGTTAGTTACTCCTAAGCTTCTAAGTACGGAGGTAACTTGTGTGTCTTGAAGTGTGTCTTCGCAAACCTTGTTGTTTCATTGTAATCGTTGTTGAGTGATAGTTGGAGGTGAGATGGGATCTCATATCTAGGAGTTCCTAGGTAGAAGTTGCACAAGTAGGTGTCTAGGATATAAGTCGTAAACGGGGCGTTTACTGAGGGTTTAGATCTAGAACTACATTAGTGGATTTCCTTCCTGGATTGGTATCCCCCAGAGTAGGTTCGTTTATGCCGAACTGGGTTAACAAATCACTTGTCTCGTTTACTGTTTCTGCATTTGTTATTGTTTGTTCATTGCTGTTGTTGTTCAGTACAACGTTGGAACATTGGTTGCAACATTCACGTAACGTATAAGTGTTGGAACATTATATTCAACATTAGTAACTGGACGTGCAAGATTTCAATTGGCATCAGAGCAGGCACCCTGTTCTGGATTGGGTGAGATTCAGGGAATACATATCTGGTAAGCATGGAGAAGGAAGGAGGGTTTGTGAACAGACCACCTCTGCTAGATGGAACTAATTACGATTATTGGAAGTCTCGCATGGAAGCCTTCCTAAAATCCATTTATAGAAAGACATGGAAAGCGGTTCTGATGGGATGGGAACCACCGGTAAGAGTGGACAAAGACGGCAACAAAACTGAAGAACTAAAGCCTGAAAGTGAGTGGTCCAAGGAAGAAGACGAGCTAGCTCTTGGTAACTCAAAGGCGTTGAATGCATTGTATAATGGAGTTGATAAAAATATGTTTAGACTAATTAAACGGTGCAAAGTTGCTAAAGTTGCCTGGGAGATCTTGATAACTACTCAAGAAGGGACATCTAAGGTAAAGAATTCCAGACTACAGATGCTCACCACAAAGTTTGAAGAACTCAGAATGAAAGAGGATGAAAGTGTGCATGACTTTCACATGACCATTTTAGATTATGCCAATACTTTTGATGCTCTAGGTGAGAAGCTATCTGAGGAGAAAATGGTGAGGAAAATGCTGAGAGATCCTTACCAAAGAAGTTTGACATGAAAGTCACTTGCATTGAAGAGTTTAGACAACTAGACACTATTAAGCTTGATGACTTGGTAGGTTCTCTTCAAACATATGAAATGTCAACAAACGAGCGTGCTGGAAAGAGTGGAAACAAGAGTAAGAGCATAGTCCTTATGTCAAATACTGATAATGAAGATCATTAGAGTAAGTTTGACACTGATGAAAGTATCTCAGAGGCGATGGTACTGTTGGGGAAGCAATTCAACAATGTAATGAAACACATGGACAGAAAGACAAAAGGCAATGTTCCAAACATCCGGTTCGACATCAACAAGTCTGTCAACAACAGCATGAAGACTAGAACTGACAATAAAGTGGGACAATCCAAGGGAGTCCAGTGTCATGAATGTGAAGGTTTTGGTCACACTAGAACTGAATGTGGCACATTTCTCAAAAGACAGAAGAGGAGCATGACTGCTACATGGTCTGAAGAAGAAGAATCTGAAGAGGAAGCTGAGAACGAGTCTGCTAAACATGTGACTGCTCTAACTGGAGTGGTTGAGTCTGATTCTCACTCAAATGATGATGATGTGTCATATGATGAGCTGGCTGGATCCTTCAAAGCATTGTGCATCAGAAGTGAAGAGGTATGTGAACAACTTGAAGCTGAAAGAAGAGTCATCATTCAATTGAAGACCGAAAGAAACTGCCGTCTTGCTAAAATAGGAGCTTTAAATGATGAGGTATCTCAATTAAACTCTCAACTTGAGCATTTAAAGAAACAAGTTGTAATGATGCACCATAGTACACATGCTTTAGATGAGATTCTGGAAAAACAGGTTATTGGCAAACCACAACCCATTTGGGTTTGACTATGAAACTCTCAACAAGAGGCAGATGTATGATCCAAATACGAAATTTATGACTTCTGAAGGGAATCATTATTCTACAGTGCCGAGACAGATGTTTCAACATCCTAAGAGGCGTCAGAATACTCAGACTAATAGATCACGCTCTTGGATATGTCATCACTGTGGTAAGAAGGGACATATCAGACCTTTCTGTTACAAACTTTATGGTATCCCAAACACTTCAGTGAGTTCACTCCTGAACCTCCCATTCTGAAGACCAGAAGTGAATGGAAACCTAAAGGAGAAAGTGTTGCACTCATTGCTCATACTTCGTTTAGAGCTTCATCAAGAGAAGATTGGTACTTTGATAGTGGATGTTCTCGACACATGACAGGAATCAGTAGGTTTTTGGAAAATGTGGAACCCTATGCCACAAGCTTTGTCACTTTTGGAGATGGAGCCAAAGGTGAAATTATGGGTACCGGGAAGCTAGTCAATCATGGATTACCTAAACTAGACAATGTTCTATTGGTCAAAGGTCTTACAGCCAACTTGATCAGTATTAGTCAACTGTGTGTTCAAGGCATGAAAGTGAACTTTACTCAATCTGAGTGTTTGGTTACAGATGAGGAAGGTGATGTACTGATGAGGGGAGTTAAATAAAAAAACAACTGTTACTTGTGGGTTCCTATAGAAACATCTCATTCTTCTACTTGCTTAAGAACCAAAGCTATGATAAATTCAATAAATATGGTGAGAGATGATTCATCAACTAACAGAATGACAAGTGGGGAAGATGATGTTGAAACATCTGCTCAACAACTAGAAATTACTGAAGTTGACAAAGACTTTGAGATCAACCTTGAAGGATCTAATTCTGAATTAGATAATGTTCTAACAAACAAAGGGCCATCAACCACAATTCAGAAGAATCATCTTGAGAAGGATTTTGTAGGGTATTGTGATTTGGATGGAAGTGTTAATGGAAGAAAAAACATATATGGTGGATATTGTCTACTTGACAACATTTTATTTTCATGGTTCAACAAAAGGAGTTTATAGCAATTACAGTTGTGGAAGCGTGCAAACAAATACTTTCTATTTACTATGACTAGAGTTGCACGAGAAATAAGGGAAATAAATTTCATTCCACAAACCGCTGAAAATGTAAGTTCCCTTGATACTTCACCTTATCAGGTTAATGTTCTCATAACCCCTCTTTATTATGTGAATGCTTTGAAACCATCTGAAACTGCTCTTAGTCTGCATGTTGAACTAAATGTTGAAACATTTGTCAAACCTGTGTATAAGTCTATTAGTCAGGTTAATCCTATCTTTGAAAACAGCCTAGAAAAGTCTAGCTTTGTTACTATTGTCGTTGATGATGTTGTTAGTGAACCACTCACTAAAGAAACCAGTTCTAAATCATCAATTGATCAAATGACCTCTATCATTAATCATACCAAAGAGTCTGTTGTTGAACTGCATCATGTGCATGTTGACTCTGTTTTATATCCACCTGTTGAAACCTCTGAGAATGAAAATGTGAAACCTAATGTCGAATTTGTGGTTGATATCCCTGCAGAACCCTGTGTTTTTTCTCCGAGTCAGGTAGATTATGTCTCCTATAAGGTTGTTGATCTGTCTAGTACAAATGATAGTTCTGCTGTTTTTGTTGGTGCTTCAGCTATTGAACCCCCCACCAAGCTCATTTTTCATAACCCGTCTGATATGTATGTTGAACCAGATGTTGGAACATTCTGTGTCCAAAAAGAAAATGGTGTTCAGCCCTCTATTGAGAAAGTTGTTTTATATGAGCTCTCTATAAGCCCCATTAATCATGTCATTGAAACTGTTGTTGAGTCTACAATAATGACTCCTCATATTCTGTCCAAGTCTGATGTCATACCAGATGCTGCAACATCCAAAGACCAACCAATTGGTGTTGTTAAAATCGGTTCTAAGATTCCCCAAATTGATGTCGGTGTGGTTGTGAGAGTCCTCAACTTGATGTGGTTGAAGATCAACCTTATGGTGGTTTGGAGCATTGACGTTTTGAATATAGTGAAAGAAACTGATCCTAATGATCTTCCACATGACCAAGCAATTGCTCAAAGTGTGGTTGAAAGAGAACTAGCCTTGTTATGACTAATTGGGTGTGGATGTGCATTTTGATGAGAAGTACTATATGTGTTCAGATGTGTTATGGTCAAATGTTGGCATGATAGTATCCCTTCTGCCCCCTTATACAATGTCTCTTTCATTTTGAAGACAATGTCCAGAAGTGGAAATTTGTGTTTTAACGAAGATAGTTGTTATGAGAAGCTGAATTTTGGAACAATGTTTTCTTATGCCCTATCACATTGTGCAAACAAGGGGGAGATGTCTGTTTTATGAGTATTACCCCTATGATGTTTGATGTGGTGAATATAATATGTTTTCTCCACTACTGATTTATATTTGATGTGGTATGTCTTCCATGGTGTTATCCTCGATTGTAATAGCTTCCCAACATTTGATGATTTGGGTGTTGGTTTGATCTCTTGGTTGGTTAATCCGCTGGGGATTAATGTCGCTGTTAAAAGTGTTCATGTGTCACATACTAAAGTTGTTAGTTATGATATTTTGTCTTTTCCCACTAAAGTTGTTGTTGACTCTATGTTGTTTCCCTCAAAGAAATATTACATGAGTCAACATCCTTGGTCTAACCTGATCATTATGTTGAAACCATATAATATAACTCTCACATAGAGTATGAGGAGGAGATAGTTTTTGGCGATGAGAATGTGAATTTTGTGTCTACTGATGGCTCTGATGGTGAGGAAATGTCTGTCAAAGGACAATGTGTGAAGTTCCTCCATGTTGTGATTAAGAATTTCTTTGGAAGACGGTGAGGAAGAAGGAACTGATGTTAGTGATGACCAAAGAGGAGGATACAGAAGGAAGTATTGATGTCTGATGAACCTTGTTACCTTATGTTTGTGCTTCTGTAGTTCTTGTGTCGTTGTGAGCTATGCCTTGGATATTTTAGGCATCATGTGTGATCCTGGTCTATAATCTCGCGCACTCTGTGATGATGAGATTCTTCTATGGTTCTACTATGTCTCTGGTTTTTCTACTCCATGAAGGTGGTGATTTTTTATTTGACTTTATTTGTCAAAACTTATGGCTGTAAGGGGGAGTAAAAATCTGATGTGTTATCTGATGTTGTGCTTGATGTTTAAACATCTGACGATAAGCAGTGTAGAAGTAGTGTAGAACTTGTTTGTTGTGTGACTGGTTTTATGATTTAATCCGGTATCCACAACTCTATATGATCTGCAACTTAGGGGGAGTTTATGTGATGTTTGTTCTGGAGTGTATGTTCTTTGATATGCATGAATGCATGATGTTGTGACATGTGTTGATATGCATAAATGCATGATATGATTGTGCTTATGCTTGTGACTGTGATATGTGTGATGCATTTAAGATAGGAAGGTGTGCTTTGATGTAGTGGTGTTAATGATATCATAGTAAGTGCATTTGATATATGCGTGCGGTAGCTATTCAGGGAATAAGGATATTTCTTTCTGATATGCTATTGAGGGGGAGTGTGTGCTTTTAGTAGGCCGATGATGCTATAATGGTGTTGTGCTAGTCTATGAGCTTGATGTATGTGATTGCTATGTTGTAGTGAGTGAGAGTAAATTTCGCTTGTGTGATATGTATATGTTCAGGAGGAGTGAAGTTTTTCTGATAATATCTTGGTGATCACTCTGCTATGTATGTGTTGAGGAGGAGTGAATTTATTTTTCCTAGTGGTGTTTATGAGAACTCTGTCTCTCTATGTGGAAATTTATTTTTCCTGGTTCACTTACGTGATGATTATTCTTTTATGGATATTTTCATTTGTGACTCTTGTCCAGGATATTTTGTGCACCTAGTGTGTTTATGGTCTCTGCTCACCTGCACTCATGATACTTACTCTGGTACCTTACTGTTTTTGAAGACCTTATTTTGTCAATTATGTGGCTAAAATGGGGGAGTAGTTGTTGTTGGATGTGTTGTTCTCTGTTAACATGTCTGATATACTTTCATAATAGACTACTTTGGTTTTATCTACTTTTAATATGTACCAAACATAAAAGAGAACCCACATGTTTTACTCTGTCTATCATAAGCATCAGTAATTGATGCTAACTTTATTGGGTTATTTATTATTATTAAGAACATTATGATTCACTTTTCTTGTGCATTAATACGAGCAAGAGTTTTATAAGTAAAATTTTGTGTTCATTCATGTGTTATCTGCGAATATTCAGGTTCAACATACTCACATGACTGATACTAGTGTTGTTGATAAAACCACTGTGGAATTGCTTGTGAACATTTTGCAAAATGATTCTCCAGTTTTTCATTATAGGTACTGGTGTCATCCTATAGGCTATTGTAAATTTAATAGCATTATGACATTTGGAAAAGTTAGATCTATCCATCACACTTGATGCATTTGATTATTAAAAAGGGTGTCATCCAAGACGTTGCTGCAAAACTAGGGTGTCATCCAAGACGTTGCTGCAAACCTACTCAATGGAGAAATCGTTAATGCCAACTCTTTCTAGGTATATATGCAGTTTCAATCAAATTTAAGTAATGGGAGTAGCAAGTGTTTTAGATTGAATTTTTATAGCTTGTTAACATGCAAAAACATAATGGTATTAACTTTTACTAAAACTATGCTTATCTCTTTGTAGATATAATAAGTTTGATAGATAGGTTCCTTTCATTTGAGTCTAAATTGGACTAATGTTAATATTAGTGGTTAAAGATTCTACTAAGTTGTTGTCCTTAAACTTATTATAGCTCACTATCATATGATATTGAGTATTGACACTTATAAACAATTTGGAAAACCTGCAGAATGAGGGGGCTGAGGTGTATATGAATATATTCAAAACACAGTGCTTTTGAATTTGAAAATTTTCAACCTATATATTTATAACATGTAGTTATAATATTGGGGTTAGGGTGTATATCTTGATCACAGATCATTATTATAGTAAATCTTGTTTTTTCAACTCTAGTTCTCTTGTTATTGATCGTATGTACCTTTATTAAATTTATCAGGTGCTTGCTGATTTATTTTGGATGTTGACTAACCATTAACAATTTGGTTTGGATAAATTGTGGGAGATTTGACATAGACTTACAATTTTCTTGTAAATGCAGGAAATTGATCCAACTAGTTAAGAAGGCCAAGTCTGAAGACAAGACAATGAGTGATATTATTTGCACCTTTCAGCAATGACATTTTGGTTATTCTTTTAAAGGAAGCAAATGTGTGTCTTAGAACATCATTATGATGCAAGAGTGTAATTATATGTATATTTTTTTTAAATCAAAGTGTAGTTGGATATCCTTACTTGAAATATTAAATGATGCAAAATGTTATCTATTTTATTTAAGCTTTTCAAATTGAGTATTTTTTTATTATAGTTAAATGTGTATTATGTGCTATTTATTTATTTTTTTTAAAAAAATTAGTTATTATAAATAAATGTATTTAAAAGTAACAAAAAAGTATTTTTTTTAAAGAAAACCGTTGCCGTAATAATAAGGTGGAAACTGTTGCCTATAAAGACGCAACACGCAATAAGCGTTGCATAAAAATATACATAAAACAGAAGCAACCGTTCAATAACCGTTCCTATTACTATACCGTTGCCAGTATAATAAGTTGGAAACCGTTGCCCATAAAGACAAGCAACAAGCAATAACCGTTGCCTATGTAAAACCGTTGCTACGAAGCAACCATCCAGTAACCGTCCCTCATTGTCGAAAAACCGTTGCAACTGGATCGTGACAAACCGTTGCCTTTCAAAGGTTTAAGCAGCGGTTATGTGTTACTGTGGGCAAAACTCAAAAAACCTTTGCCTATAGAAAAGGCCACGGCTGTATAGAGCGCACTACAAAAACCGTTGCAGAACCGTTGCCTTAGGATATAGGTACGATTTTTTGTTTTTACGCAACGGTTTTTGAATGTTGCCTAAGCTTCAAAATGTTGTAGTGTATCAAAATTTGAGTTTTAATTTAGAAAAAATAAAATAAAAAAACTTATAATATTTTTAAAATGGTTTTATAAAACCTATTTTAAAAAATACAAAAAAAAATATTTTTTTAAAGATAAAACAAATAGCCTATATTTCTTCCATTCTGACCAACTAATGCGTCACATAATCTTCTAGATGTATTTGTTGGATGGATTCACACCAATTATTATAAAAGAATAAAAGAAAAAGAGTTGCAGCAAATGTGTATGCGATTTTGGTCTCATTAACACATCAAATGATTTTCAATTTTTTTAAAAGTTTGTATCGATGATCTATATGGTATAAACTTTCAATCCAGCGATGAATTTTGTAAAATTTTTATTTATAGGTGCACCACTTGATCAACGTGTTTATAATATAACTCACCCGTGATTTGTTAGTATAGTGAGCTTAGTTTTTCTAGCCCATGCCATAGTCTGAAGGTGTGAAAAACGTAGGAAGGGAGGGGTTGAATTGTGTTTTGAGGATTTAAAAATTCTTCAAGATTATCAAATCTATCAGAGTCAATTTCGCAGCGGATAACTCAAAGACACAATATAATCAGAAGCAAGATTGAGAAGGAGTGAGAAAGAGAGAAGAACACACAAAGTTTTATAGTGGTTCCCCTCACAACTTGAGAGTACTCCAGTCCCCTTGTTCATTAACAAGAGAGTTCTCTATAATCACAAAAAGATTATACACTTTGCTCAATCACACAAGCAAGAGACTTCACTATTTGCTCAAGCACACAAGCAAGAGACTTCACAAATTGCTCAAGCACAAACGTAAGAGACTTAGAATCTTATACCAGATAAGATTGATTAACAAATATACACCTAAGACTAACTCTTTTACAAGGATAATCAAAACACAAAACTTTGATGTTGGAATTGTAGTTGTCTGAGTTCAAGTCGTGTGTTGATATTTTCAATTACGTTCCTTGAGTTGTATGAACACTTTATTTTTGTATATTTGTATGCATTTCTTTGTGTATGAACTTTTTCTTAAGATGTTCGACGTTGTTAATCACTTTGTCAATTCAAAGTGGTCTCATATTTATAGGGAGAAATAGAGACGTTTGAATATGACTGTTGTAGAAGATCAGTTTGTCCGTTGAAAGTGTTAGTCCATTTTAACTTATTCCATAAATGGAAAACTGCTTCTGCTTCTTTGTTTCTCGAAGATAGTTCTTTTGCACAGAAGAGGTAACTTCGTACCGTTGTCTTGATACTCCTTTCTTGACTTGTTGGATTGACTAAGAGCAGCATCCATTTCATCATTGTATAGACTTTAACCTTAAGGAGATATCTTTAGAATGATTCTCTCAGATTAAGTGTCATTCGTGTATAACTTCTGAGAGTACACTTAAATTGCTTCTGACAGACTCTTCTTGCTTCTTAGGCTCTGTTTGGGAAGGCCAAAAAACTAGCTTATAGCTTTTAGCTTTTAGCTTATAAGCTAAAAACTATGTTTGGTACCGGTCATTTTACTATGAGCTTATAACTTATTTTACTAGTTTATATCTTATTTTCAAATGCTATTTCAAGTAGCTTATAGATTTTAGCTTATAAGCTATAAGCTAGCTTATAAGCTAACCGCTATTTTTACCAAACAGAGCCTTAGACTTTTTTGGCTTCTGAAACTCTTGTAGCTTCTGATAGGCTTTTGTCAAACTTAGTTCTCTTAGAACCTCTGAATACTTCAGATGCATACTTTCAGATTCTATCTTCTTTGTTAACTGCATACTTTCATATAAGATCATTAGTGTTCTCAATTGCATATTAATACTTTGTTATCATCAACACTTTATCAAGCTCTTGGGGTTTGTTCTAAGAACCATTTTAGTTCTAACATAGCCCACATCACGTGCATAAAAAAAATGTAAAGGGAATAACATTTTATTTAAACTGCAAACTGGGTTTGCATTCTATGATGCCAATCTTATAAAAATCAAATTTTTTTGTCCTCTTCATCCTTCTCTCATCTCCCATGAAACAACTTTGAATAAAACACAATTCACAAGTTAAAGTGTGAATCGTTCATTCACATAATTTTCTATTTTGTGTCAAACTTATCAATTCTTGTAACATTGATACATGTTTATTATTGCAAGTATATAATGTAAATTTGGTCATATCAAATAAAGTAACAATTCAGTATAACTATATTTACGGTGTGTGATTGGTCAATAATGTCACAACCACTCAGTGGCAAATTAAAATATGATATAACATAGTGGTCACATTTTAATAATGTACACTAATGTAAAAGTGTAAATTGAGTTTGCAGTCTAAATAACGAACTGGGTTTAATTTTGCTCTCTACATAGCGAGTGACAATATTTTATACTTAAACAAAACGTTTGAGTTAAAAACATTGTCATTCATTACTTAGAGTGCAAAAAATGCTAACATCCTAAAAAGGGAGAGAGTTGGTTTGATTATTTCAGAAAATAACTGAAGAATTTTAAGAGCTGGATAAAGCAGGTCTCAAGGACTTATCCCTCAATTATTTTTAGGCCTCTTTCTAGTTAATATATTATTTTATATTTTTTATAATCTTTGTTGTTAATATTAGGCACCAAAGTTTTGTAAAAAAAAATATTAGTAGTTCCAAAGTTTTTTTTATAATCACCGTTTAGTATAACGCATAAAATTTTAATTATTTTTTAAGTATTGACCACAATTGAGAGTGCTATTAACCGAACTTTTAACAATATATTAATTAATCGTCAAAATTTCTATTTTTCTAACTTTCAAGTTATTCTCTATGACTCAAATTTGAATTAACTTATTTTTAAACTTATACGAAACAATTTATAAAAATAAATAAGGTTTTATATATTATTATAAATTTTTTAAAATAGTTTATGAAAAACAACTTACAAAAACACAAATTTATAAAGTAACATAATAATTTATTTATTTGTTTAAACTATTTCCATAAACTTAAAAATAAGCTCAGCTGAAACCGGGCCACAAAACCGTAAAACACTGCATGCTTTGAAAGTTTTTATATTTTTAAATGACATTCTTGGTAAATTTCCAACATGTTTTATGCGGCGGCTATAACGGACCTTATGATTAGTAGTTTTTAAGAATAGACCAAAGTTATCATCTTTATATATATATTACTACAATATAACATGTTGCTACTTTATATATAATACATATAACATGTTTTTTTTGGTACTATTGGTGGTAATTGAATTGCTTAAAACAACATGTGTACAATGAACGTGTCCAAACAAAAACAGAGCAAAGATCAATTGCAACCAGGTGCTGAGTATTGATTGTGTCTGTATCGCATAACTTTTTCGATTTTGACGTTTGTGTCGTTTGTTATTTGTATAAATAATTTAAAAGGATAAATAATAAATAATAGTAGCCTGAGAATCTAGTGAAGTTGGTCTTGTCTTCTACTAGTTGGGTCCTCTTCTCGTTAATTATAATTAGTTAAATTGAAGTCCTTAATTATTAGTATAGTCATTGTTGATTAATTGTCCATATATTTAGGATCCAACGGTATATTCATGAATCTTGCCACATAACAAAATTCATAGAAGGAAAGTACACGTGTGCATGAAATTAATAATTTTGATCGAGGAGTGAAATGTATGTTAAATAAATGAACCACTTGTTTTAGCTATTTGGGTCAATAGGTATTTCATTAATCCTACTGTCCCATCTGCTTGTGCATTTTCAATTAAATCATCATCATATAGTTAGTTCAATGGATGCATATGCAGGTCATTAGATACATGAATATCAAAGAAAGGGAAGCAGATCCATTATCTATACATTAATTAATTAACTTACATTATTGGATATTGATTATGTGCTATATTGTTCCTTTTTGCTTTATGTGGTGGTTTTTTTAAGTATTGTAAAATATAGGTAATTAACTTTGGAAGAAATGTATTAATCCAATTAATACTAATTAAGCCCATTTTATTTATAACTCGTTGAAAATATTTACAAATTAATAATGATCATATAGCTTGATGGATTAGTTAACCAACATCAAATTATAAATAAAAAAAGTGAGGTCCACTGTATCCCTACATAATTTAGAGGTATATATCCATCAATCAATGAAAAAAGTTACATAAATAAATTTACATGTGATACCTGATATGGTTTTTTGTGTTTTTGGTATTGCAGAATTTGGTGGGATATATTTGACAAAGAAAACGAAGGAAAAAAAATAGGTTGTTACATGGAGAATGCTCTCATGTTTTTGTTTTTCTCTCTCATTATATTTTTTTTTTTTTTTGAATCAAACAAACTTACTTCATTTCATTAAAAACTAAATGTTCAATACATAAGGGAATATTCTCAAATCTATGGAAGCCAGACCAAGAATTGGCCGCCTTAACAAGAGTATGAGCAACCAAATTAATTTGATTGCCTCCTAACAAACTTAACCTCAAAGTTTATAAAAGATGACATAAGACTAAGGATATCATGAACAATTGACAGAAACTCAGAGTTGCCTCTACGCTTCATATAAATGGCCTCTATCAAAACTTTCGAATCACTTTCAAATTGAACTCGATTCAGTCCTCTATGTCTAGCTTCTTCCATTGCTAAAAGTAAAGCCCATGTTTCTCCTTCTACAGATACAGTTTGCAGTCATTGTGTCATACCAGCCATGAAATGAGCTACATAAAAAAACAAATCATATATTTTAAAAAACAAACTAATCCTAGTATTATTTTATTTCAAATATAAATTTAAAATATATTTAAGAGTAAAATATTTTATTTCAAATATAAATCTAAAATATATTTAAGAGTAAAATCTTCAAAAAGATATTTAGGCATTATTTTCAACACTCCTCCTTGACTGAATATCTTTTTGTTGTACCCAATCCAACAGATATCTTTGTGTTTATCCAACCTGAGATTTGAATTGAAAAAATTTTGAACACTCCTCCCCGACTGAATATCTTTGTGTTGTATCCAACCAGAGATTCATTTTTTTTTATTCATCCACATCATTTGTTGCTGTTTTTGTTTAACATTTCTCTCTAACTGAATATCCAGCCGAGATTCATGTTGATTTTTGTTTTTGTTGTTCTTCCACATCTTTTGCTGTTGTGCAACACTTCTCCCAAACCGAATATCTTTGTGTTGTATCCAATATGAGATTCGTGTTTTTTTCTTTCTTTCTTTTCTACATCTTCACATGATACATGAGCATATTTTTCATGCATTGATTTTGGGTTTTGTAATACATGTATATGTATCCTACTTCTCATGTATGAGTTATAGATTATATAATACATGTATAGGTATCATACTTTTCATGTATTGGTTTGAATTTTATTTTAGTTTTGATTATGGGTTATTACATGTTCATATTTCATGTAACACATAAAGGTGTAGTTTTTGTTATGATTTTTGGTTATGAGTTTTTGTTGATTTCTTCTTGTTCTTCTTCTTCTTCTTCTTCCATCTTCACAGGTCCGAATGTGAACTTTGGCGCTCTGATACCAATAAGTTGTTACATGGAGAATACTCTCATGCACTACAAGAAAACATGAAAAAATTGAGGGTCCAAGGCCTCCAAGAAGCCACAAAATTCGCCAAGAATACATGGCTTCTTGGCGGCCCAAGACCCACAAGAAAACACTCGACAGGAGATTCTTGGCGGCCCAAGACCCACAAGAAAACACTCGACAGGAGATTCTTGGCGGCCCAAGACCCACAAGAAAACGCTCGCCAGGAATGATTCTTGGCGGCCCTGAACCCCCAATATGCTTCTTGGCGGCCCTGAGCCCCCAATAAGCCCGTCAGTTTTGAATTTCACAGACTGGCTTCTTGGAGGTCCATGGCCGCCAAGAAGCCATTCGTAATTAAAAAAATTATTAATTATTTAATTATTTAAAATTCAGATTATTTAAATAATCTGATTTTAAATAATTAAAAAATTTATATTTAAAGACTAAAAATACTAACTTTTTTATTTTGACTAAAAATACTATTTGTTATTTTTTTTTAACGACTAAAAGTACTAACTTTTTTTATTTTGACTAAAAATGCTAACTTTTTTAATTTTGACTAAAATACTAACTTTTTCTTTATTTTGACTAAAAATACTAACTTTTTTTATTTTGTCTAAAAATACTAACTTTATATTTATTTTGACTAAAAATACTAAATTTTTTTATTTTGACCAAAAATACTAACTTTTTTATTTTGACTAAAAATACTAACTTAATACTTATTTTGCCTAAAAATACTAACTTTTTACAATTTTATTTTTCATTTTGACCACGAGAATTATCAACACTTGCTAAATAAAAATTGTAAGCAAAAAAATATTAGAACATATACATTTAAGTTAACAAAACAAACAATTAAACTTTTTAAATTAAAAGACAAATACTTACCACTTTTTGGATAGAGATGTGAAATTTAAAATTTTGAGATAAGTATGAAAAAAAAATTGAAAGTAAGAAGTATGAGATTTAAGAGAGAAGTTAGAGAAATTTAGAGAGAGATTGGAAGTGTAAAAATGAAGTGAAGTAGTAGAAATGGAGTGAATTGAAGGATATATAATATGAAGGGAAGATATAACAGTTGAAAGAAAATATTAAAAAATGTACGAGTAGTTTCCTGGCGGCCATGGACCCTCAACAATCCTTCAAAGGTCATGGTTTCTTGGCGCCCATGGACCCTCAACAATCCTGTCAGAGATTCTTTTAATTACTGGCGGCCCATGGCCGCCAAGAAGCCAGTTTCAAAATTTGAAAAAACTCTGCTTGGCTTATTGGCGAAAGTTAAAGTATTGAGAGTTCAAATCCGCCAAGAATGTTGACCAAGAAATTAAGGTTTTCTTGTAGTGATGTTTTTGTTTGGCTCTATATATAGAGCTACATAAAAACAAATCATATATTTTAAAAAACAAACTAATTCTAAACAAAATATTAAATATTGTAAACTGAAATATAAATCGTAAATCATGAATGCGGCTAGAAATTAAAGAGCAACCGTAATAATGCATATTAATTCCTTTTTTTATTTTTTTTGTCAAATAGCCTAGCGGCTAGAAATTCCACCATAAATGGAATGATCGGGATTCGAACCCTGATCCCCTACTTATAAAATACAATGTCCAACCCCAACATGTAATATTTGTCGTTTGTAAGTAAGATTAGGGGTACTAAAAAATTCAGTTAAGTGGATTAAATTATAAACCTAACTGTATTATATATTGAATCATATTTTGAAATAAATCATTTGATATGATTTTAAACGGAACCACTTTTAAAAAGAAATTATAGTTCAGTTTAAAAATATAAATATTTGTAATAAAATAAACAATAATTTAATCAAACATAAAGTTTTTTTTATATTAAACTTAAAAATATTTAAACATAATAATAATAATTATTTTTAAGAAAAAAATAAAAAACAAAACAGATTTATATATGCAAATATAAACTTTAATAAAAAATGTCAAGTTGGTCTAGTGGCAATCTTTTATTAAGCTACAGGTCTTGATTTCAACTCACAAGTTTAATACCTTTTGAAATTATGAGAAATTCACACATATTTATATTATTTAATTTACTTAAATTTATTAACTAAAAATAAATGTTTTAATTAAAATTTAAAAACTGTTGCAGCCATAACTAGCAGAGCATCGCGACCAGAGCTCCTCCGTCTTCCGTCGTCTACCATCGGTGACCGGAGGTCCGTCACCACCACTCTTATATAATTATTTAAATTTTATCAATGTAATTAATATTAATTTAAAGAAAATTTAAATATTTTAAAACTCATAAAATAATTTGGAAAATCTTGAAAAATATCTAATTAAAAATTAAAAAAACAAATAAATGTAAATGGGTTTGTAGTTATGAACCGGTTTTAAACTGGGTATGAATTGAACTAATATTAAAAAATAATCAATTTTTGTGAAATTAATTTTTGCAAATACAGTTCAGTTTATTTGGAATTTTAATTATACTTTCACAAGCTTAAATACATGAACCACGCGAGGAAAATAGACATATATTGGTGCAGCGCAGCCTCTTATCATCATTTTCAATGTTCATGAATATACCTCTAATGCTCACTCAAGTGCTATATATAAATTGCATATTACAAGCATGTTCTCATTTTGGCTGCCAACTAATTAACCAATTCAGTCATATAAATGTAATAATATGATAATTGATTCTTTGTCTTAATATGTTCCCACTCACTTTTTTGACTTTGACACGAGAGCAAATGGACAACAAGATTAAAAATGGTATGTATGTGCGTGTTTAATCTAACATTACAACATCTCCATCGCCTATGTCTTCTTCATAATTTGCATTTGGCAGGTTTTATGTCAAGAACACAAGGACTTGAAGTACTGTATTATGGCTACACATACATGTAAGTACTAGTAATTAATCACTTAAAGTTTAATTTAATTTATTTGTTTCAGAACTTGTTAAGAAGTTTACTTAACTAATAAATTGATTAGGATGAAGAATTCATAATTTCTAATGACATAGATTCAAACCTCAAAATTAGTAAAATTCTCCGACTCGTAACTCAAGCGAGGGCATTAGATTGGTGGAAGATGGTTCAGTTTCAATAGTTTGGGGCTGAGGCTGCAAATGCTAGCTTGCCTAAAGCTATACGGAAAATTCTCTTTCCACCCGTTACATATCTTTTCTACCGCCCAATATTTTTTTTTACCTTGAAAACAAATTTCAGAAGGTATTTTTCTAATTTTTCCCAAATTTGAACGTATTCCGAAGTTTTTTTTTCATAGGTAAAATTGGAATATTGGAGGGGGTAGAAAAAATATGCAAGGGGTGAGAAGAGAATTTTTCAAATTATACTATCTGGTTCTTCTAAACAAAAATCGCTCTTATGACCCCCCCCATATGTTGCACCTAGGCCTCCCGTTCTGACCAAATTACTCGTAAGGGTGTTTTGGATTGTAGGATTCAAAATTAACTATTTGAAACGTACATTCCGAAGTGACATTTTTTACAAATATTTTTTACATTTTTCGGAAGTTACAATCTGAAATCAACTGATTTTGGAACATACATTCTAAATTGGTTTTTTTACTCTAAATTAAACCATGAACACGTCTCATCATCATAATATAATTAAGGATGTTGTCTTAGACTTTTTTTTCATTCAAATATCTTTGACCTTAATTACCTTACATTAATGTAAGACTTAAGTGGACTTTCTTTTCCCACCTCCCACATATATTTAGATGGGTATATTTTAGTAAAGTAAAAAAAAAAAATTATTTTCTGATCTGTAGTGAACTAGTAACTGGGCCATTCGTAGAGCCCAATAAATCATTTGTACAAAAAAACGTAATCTAACAAATCATTGATCATTCAATGTGTATGAACCAATAATATATTTAGTAAAATATTATTAGAGGTATCAACTTAAGTGGAATGTTTAATTAAGTATCTTTTTGAGTAAAAAAGAAATTGTCTCTTTTTGATATCTGCAGTCCTTTTTTCTTTTCTTTGGAGTTGAGGATCGAACTCGATCGAAACCTCTTTTAAATTTCTCACCATTAGATTAAACCTAATAACTTATATTAAGCACCTCTTTGTTCACCTAAAAAAAGATATTTGGTAATTTATATTTACAAGAAATGTTAAAAAGTTACATTATTGATGTATGTATGCAAATTAAATATTCGAGTAAAAATATATTAAATTATAGTATGATATTATGAACCTTTGGATTAATTTTCTAATGTATGTGTTTTGCTTAATTATAAATATTATATACTTTAAATTTTATATTAGGACAAATGAATGTCCCATTTTGGGGGATTGGACACAAGCTAGCCGGCCCTGGAGCGCCACTATTTAACCCATCTATCTATCTATCTATCTATCTTACACTTTCACTCACTAAGCCTCTTGTGTTCCTAAACTATATGGTGATTATACACATTTCTTTTTTTGGTCAAGTGATTATACACATTTTAATTAACCTCTTCCGTTATCTGGACAGGGAAATAATTTCATTTCATGGAAAGATCCATGGTGGAGGAGGGTCAATTCAATGCACTATATATATAAAAGAGGTATTTATGTGATTTCATTTCAACAGGGAAACTAATTTCATGAAAATTTCATATATTATCTCTTAGATTATATTGTTGAAATTAAAAAATTATACTTGTGTGTATTATTCATGGATTTTACATTTATTTGAAAGGCATTTCCATAAATTTCATTCTAATTTGAGTATATATGGTTCCCAATGCTTCCCATTTTTATCTTATATTTTTTCTTTCTTATTTTATTACGCAATCTTATGATATACTTTTCTGATCATGAAACTTCCCTATTGAATTATATGTAAATTAGTTTGCTTAACACTTGTTTAGGTTAATTAGTTTTGTTGATAAAGACTTAATAATTTGCAAATATATATATACTCCCCAATCCCAATATATAACGAAAAAAAATAAAAATTACACTTATTAAAATAAAACAAAACATGATAATTTGGAGTATTTTATTTTTTTGTGTTTTTGTTGAAATAAACTTTATAGGAAGAAGTAAAAAACAATTTTGATCAGTTGATTATTGCTTATTGAGAAAAATTGAGCGAGAGAAAATTAAATACAATTTGCATTTAACTTCATGAGAATATGTAAAAATTATTCTTGAAAAAGAGAAATGTTATTATTTTTTTTTTTTATAATTTGTTACAAAATTTTGAATTTTTTTCTCTTCTAATTTTAGGATAGAGGAAGTATATCGATACATGAATTATGGGTTTTTTCTTGTAAATTCACAAGGCTATGCAAAGTTCAGGTTCTTGTTAGAGCTAGATGCATATGGTAAATCACAATGAGAATTCATTTTTAGACATGAACTGTTTCTAGCTTCTAGTAGAAATTCAAGGTTTTCTTTAAACATTTTCCCTCATGTACTAGTATATTTGATGCATATAAGTATAACATATAGAAATCTTTGAATTTTGTTTTGGAAGAAATACTTCTTTCCTTCAACCCTATCTTTTGGCTATTGGTGAATATATAATCGTTGTAAATATAGTGATGTGAGAGTCTCAAACTTTAAAGGAGATTGTTGGACTTCAAAATGTGAGTCATTAGTCTCATATAACATTTAAGAAGAGCTAATTTAAATAGGCATAAAAGATGTGACTCAAATATATATATATCCAATGTTTTAAGATTTTTTGTGAAAATATAGTGTCAAGATCTATGAAATGATTATCCACAATACTCACTCACATCTCACGTATTAAATGACTATCCACATCACTTCTTTCTAAGAGTTTTTGTGAAAATATAGTTTCATCAACTCCCCAAAATAGAGATATTGTTGTGACATGTGTCAGGTGAGTTAAGTCTCACATTGTTTAAAAGTGGACGTTGAACACTTATAAGTGAGATGATCCATAAACTTAGGGCTGAAAATGAACCGAACCAACTCGAAAATAGTTTGAGACTCGATTCGATAATTAACTCGTGTTCATGAACCAAATGTGTCGAACTTGAGTTGAAAATTAAGCTCATTAAATACATGAGTTGAACTTAAACCATATATAACTCGACTCGTTTGGTTCATGAGCAGCTCGATATATATAATAGTATGTTTTTTTTGTACATGGGACCAATAAAAAACACTTATAAAACATAGTGATATACACAAGATAATGTATTTGTTACTTTTTCATAGTGATTAGTGAGTGTCATGTGTGTTAATATATGTGGACAATTCAAGTCCACATTCATATTATCTGGATGAAACACAATATAACACTACAACTTTATCATACAAAATGAAAGCATTGGTTATAGCATGGTTGATCTAAGTATCAAACCACTATTTCATATATGATAGTAAGTTTATACTAGGGCTGACGATGAACCGAACCAACTCGAAAATAGTTCGAGACTCGATTCGATAATTAACTTGTTGAACTTGGTTCATGAACCAATTGAGTCGAACTTGAGTTGAAAATTAAGCTCGTTAAATAAATGAGTCGAGTCGAGCTTAAGCGAGTTCGACTCGACTCAACTCATTTTCAGCCCTAAACTTAATGCCTTAAGGTTTTCGATAAAAGTGTGATATCTAACTTAGTTGTATAATTGTTTTTAAACCCGATATATTCCCTCCGACCTTATTTATAGCAAAAGTTGTTTTTTAGATTCATTGAACAATTTATGTATCTAGCCTATATCTAAGCTAAATACATCAATTGTTCAATAAATCTAAAAATCAACTTTTGTTTATAAATAAGACCGGAAGGAGTAGATTATTTCCTCACTTCCCTCCCACGCACGACCCAACAAATATATCAATTCTATCTGATTGATCACCTAGATATTTCACCTCTTCATAAGCCTATCTATTTATAGGAAAAAAAGTGTCTTTAATTTCAAGATATATCTCTTCACCTCTTGAAATGTATCTCTCAAATTTTCACTGTTTGCAAAAATATTTTGAAAAAATTAATATCTTGATTTGATTCAAAAATTGTATTAATTTATGATGTGTATTTGAATCATACAACATGTTAGGTATAAAACTAATTTTGAACTATCTACATCAAAGAGGTTTACACAAAATATACTAATCTAACATGAGAAGTTCCAGCCAAAAATATTTGTATGTGAAGGTAACAAGCTGTGATGATGATTCTCAATTACTAAGGTACGAATAAATTGAAGTTGTATAGAACAATTTATATTATCTAGTGAACCAAACAGTTCAGCTAGAACTTGAAAGAAGCAAGCACATTGTTCTATGCATTATTGCCCTAGCTCAATTATTTATGTTGTAAAAAGTGCAAAAACAAGAACTAAAAAGTTTTAAGAAAGAAAATTGTTAAAATTAACAATTTGATTTGAAGAAGCTGCTGGTGCTTGTATTTTGATTATCAGTATCAGACATACTTAGCAATTGCTCAAGATATTCAGCTCCCAAATCTTCTAACACCAACACACTTGATGATGATCCCTCTGCTGATTCTTGTTTCTCTGCTTTATTATTATTCTTTGTTGATTTTGATGACAACTTTCTCTGTTCATAGTGTCTCTCTTTGAGTGCAAGTGCAGGTGAAGACCCTTTTTTACAATCATATTGAATCTCTTGCAAAGATTCTTTGACCCTTTGGACAGGAAAATTGAGAACAGCATTATTACCTCTCATTGAAAATGCAGCTTGATCATAAGCTAAAGCAGCATCTTCCGCACTATCAAATGTTCCAAGCCAAACTCTTCTTCCACCTCTTGTTGTATCTCTTATCTCTGCTGCAAATTTCCCCCAAGGTCTTTTTCTTACACCTATATATGACTTCTGATCCATCTTATTATTATTATTATTCTGCAATACTTCTTTAGCTTCAGATGGCTTCATCGAGTTCGGAGACACTGGTGTCTTTGAACTCGGTGAGGAATCGACCAGGTCGAAGGAAAGATAATCGTTAACATTAAATGATTCGAATGAAATTTCTGAATGCTCTTGCAACATTTCCATATCTGGGTTGTGGAAAAAAGAGTGATTCATGTTCTTATTAGGCAATAAGTGCTTTCTATTGTTTCTTGTACTGTCTTCACATTTTGCAAGCTGTTATTTATATTGGCTTCAAATGGTCAAACCCCACTGCAGGTAACTTGTTCAATTATGGATTTGGATTATTCTAATGCATATAATAAAAGTTTATTAGTTAAGAGAATCTAGTACTTATAAAAATAATTAGTTAATATAACTGTCAAAATAATAATAATATAATTGAGAATCTAGATCTAATAACGATGATTATGTTATTATTGTTACGACTATGTTTGGTTTGACTTATTTTAAATTTTAAATTTACTTTAAAGGTAATTGGTAATTATTATTATATTTTTAAATAATTTAAAAATATTTTTCAAATAAATGATAGAATTTGAGTTAAGTAATAATAATAATAAGAATAAAATAGATAAAACTAACGAAAAAATCTTTTATTTTTTGACAAAATTAATGAAATTAAAGAGTCTTATTTGATTTAAAAAACTATTTTTCCAAATTTACATTTTATCAGGAGGAATAATTAGTTTATCTTCCAATAATAATATTGATTCTTAGTTAAAAAAGTGTAAAATAATTAAGGGTACATTGATAAAGATATAATCAACATAGGTTTTTTTTTTTTTTGAGGTATATATATAGTATATATAATCAATATAGTTGAAAACTTTGAGAATTACGTTTTCCTAAAAAGTTTCTTATATTTAAGAAGAGATAATATAACGCAAGTACGCAAGTCCTCTAATTGTTTGTTCTATATGCTTCTATATAATGGATGTGTCAAGTAAAAGATGAGGTGCATTGTTCTAAGCATAACTACAATTAATTTTTAAGAAGAGAAATAATTGTCTGTTCTATACTTCTATATAATGGACGTGTTTAAGGAGATGCTTATGTTCTATGCCTCATGTTTAAGAAGAAAAATGCTTGAATAGGAATAACTACAAATAATTTTTGTTTAAAAATGTAAATGATAAAAGGAATAATTAATTAATAGCAACTAATGTGACTATTTTATTTGATTTTAATTTTTTTCTCATTTATGTATACGTGTCTAAATGTATTTTATTTGGGTTTCTATCCATCTAAGAGTTGCTCGTTTTATAATACTATATCTTATGTGTATATATATATATATGATATACTTTCAAAAATATACTAGTTTTATCAAAGATTAATCTAAACAAAAGAATTCCAATGACAGCGCTTTCTTTCAACTTTTCTTTTTCTGTCCACAATAGTTTAACTGGATCATGATTTTGTTCGAGAGTGCATATGAATCATATGAGTTCCATCCCAATGTGGAAAATATAGTTTGTTGTTGGCTGCTATTGTTGGATTACGAATCCCTGTATTGTTTTCATAATATTTTTGCATCTTAACTTTTTTTTAATAATTATATTATCTATTAACTTTGTCCAAGATTAATCTCTAAGTGGATGCCCCAAGGCAGGCTCTCTTCGTAATGGCTGGACGCTAATGGATTGGACGACAGGTACGATAAGCTCACAGCGAAGATATAACCATTTTGTTGGGTCATGAGGGAGCAGCCGGGGGATCATCCACATTGGGTTCAAAAACAATCATACAAGTGAGTTTGACACCACACTTTTACCCAAAACCTTAAGGTGTTGGATTTATGGGTCATTTTACTTATAAAGTGTTCAACCTCCACTATTTTAAACAATGTATGACTTAACACTCACACTTGTCACAACACATTCTTGTCCCGGAGAAAAGTAGATGTTGATGAATCCGAGATTGATGACCGGATCTGTTAAAAAATCTAAAAATCTGACTTGATGCTTTTAGTGGTTGCTTACATGTCTCCTAGCATTCTCCCTCCTTGTCATATTGTTGGTCTCTTATTCGGTCATAGTCCATTTTGTGTGTGTCTTACTGTCATGTTTGCTCAGTTGCTCGCTCGAAACATTAAGAAGTATGTACCAATTTTGACCGTCAAGCTTTTCTCGTACAAGATTCTCTAACAAAAATAACATGTCTATCTTTTTTCAATTGAGGTTATCACAAGATGACTTCTTAATAATATGCAATAATATATTAGGGACAATACAAGAAATTATGTGCAAGTAGTTTATTTTCTTTTTTCATATAAAATTGATGCCATTATTTTTGTCTTGTAATTAAGTTTATGCCACTTTAATAAATGTTTTCGTTTAAATTAATATTTGAATTTTGCAATAAAATTACATCGTCACTACAAAAAAGAAATTGTGAGATTGCGTAAAATAACAATGCATTTTATTTTTGTCAATAAAAAAAAAAACAATGCATTTTATGTCCATCCAAAGTCACTATTTTACTTTAAAGTGTTCAAATCTGACTGCGTGTGTGATTCATTTTCTACGATGCTTGATTCTCTGACTGCGTTCAAATCCGTTGAGATTTGTAGGATTCTTTTTGAGTCTCTGATGCTTTCTAAAGCTGTTGAGTTTTGCAGTTTTCTTTGTATCTGGTTGACCTCAACCGCGTCGGTGTTGACTGTTTGGATGCAAACTGTGAGTTGAGACTTATCTGCCTAGATTTTATTTTTATCGCCGCCACATAAACTTTTGGCTCACGGAGCTTCTTTTTGGATTCTGATGGCCGATCACTTTTGATTCGAGATCGGAAATTAGAGTCTAGTAACATCTTTTTGAGTCGGATTGATATCTTCTTTGATGGTCTGGAAGCTAATAAGTGTCATTCTAAGAATGAGTTAGAAGTGGACATAGTGTCTGTTTTGATATTTTTCATTGGTGCTCCGCTTAAATACAATACATTTGTTTTATAATTCATTTTTACCAATTTTTATTCGTTTTATTCAGAGACCTGATTTTTAATAATAATAATAATAATAATAATAATATATTTACCATAAAAAATATAGCATCTCACTTATGTCAGTAATATTCATGTATAGAGAAAGCATGCATTCGTGCAAAAAGGAATATATATTCAATGTTATTTGGCAATCTATAATAATATTATTTAAGAGCCGTTTTTCAAATGAATTTGTACACGTTGCAGCCTCTAAAGTCATTCTTCTCTCATATTGTTTTAGCCATAAATAAATTAAATGTTTTATATGATTTTTTGTGATTTTTTTTTTTTGCATTAATTTCTCACTGTTTTTATGTGTTGATATTCTTTGTTTGTATATATAAGTCACACTGCTACTTTCACAAAGAGAAATAAAAAACCAGGAAAAACGTAAGTTGACTTTCATAAGTTTTTATTGCAAGAAAATTTCACACATAAATGATAATATATATGACCAAAAAAAATCATGCAATTTAAATGATAATAGCAAAAGGATTTACATAGAAAATCAATTGTTATTTAATTTATTTAAAACGTGATGTATAAAATAAAATTGGAATTCTGAAATATAATATTCTTCTAAGAATATTCCATATTCTTAAATTACTTTTTTTATAAATATTGTTTTAGCAATTTATTACTTTAAATTTATGTGTTATATTCATCAACAAATTAAAATTAATATTAATATTTATCAACAGATTAAAATATAATTACTAATTTATTGAAGTTTTATAACAAAGAATTCTTATGCACATAATTTCTAATTTATTTATTGAAATTTTGCACTTAATAGAATTAAATCAAATCACTCAATTTTAGGAATATTTGATGTAAATTGATTGTGTTTCTTGCTATAAATATTGATCAAATCACTCAATTTTATGCACAACAGTAGGTTTAGACACAATACCTGAGTTGTTTATGATTGAGCTTTCAACAATTTTCTTCTTTGGCTCCTTGGCAAGTTTCTTTAATCTGAAATACAGTGGTTCATCATCATCTTCACTTTCTTCATCATCCACTACTATCACAGTTGAACTCCCAGCCTTGGACTTGATCTTTCCTTTACCCTCTGCCCTTGCAGCTTCACTCTTATCCATCTTTATCTTCACAAGCCTCTTCCTCTTCTTCTTCAATTCTTCTTCTTCAATCTCAAGCCCTTCACCTTGACTTTCTAGCAGTTGTATATATTGATTGACAATACAATTTGAGACAGCAGATATATCAATCTTATATCTCTTCACCATTGAATTTTCTGAGTGAGGTTGAGGTTCAAATTGGTCAGAAGGTTGCATTTATTTTCCTGCTAGCAAGTTCATGTTGGAGAGGGTGTGAACAGAGATTGTAGAAGCTCTGATTTCCCTAATCAGATTGTCCTGACCAGCAGCCTTGATTACATCTATCACACCACATTGATAGAAGATTTCACTAAGGATTCTTGGATAGATGACATGAACATTTGGCTTGGATTGCTTCTGAGTAGCACTCACAGCCTTGCAGAGGTGATTGAAGATGTATTTTGCCCAGTTCAAATTAAATTTCCTTGTGAGAAAATAGACAAAGTGCCTAAGATCCCATGAATGTTAATCAGAACTTCCACTCCTTGGAAATATTGATCCTAGAACTATTCTGGCTAATACCCTTTGAATAGGCTTCAAATCACCCACCTTGTTGCTTTCACAGCTCTTCCCTTTTGCGTAGCACAGCTTGGTCATGTTCACTTGAAATTCTGAATTCTTTGCTTCGCTTTGGCTATAGGTATGGTAGGTGCCTTCATTGGGGATAGATAATACCTTAGCCAGATTTGAAGTAGTGAGAATCACTTCAAAACCACATACTACGGAGTGTACTTCAGTCTCTTCAACTATCCTCAATCCCAATTCTTGAGGAGTATTATCCTTATTCTCCAACTTCTCCTTCTTCTTTGCATCCAGCTCCTTGTTATAATCTTCAACCGTCTTCACTTTGCTTCTGATCCAGAAATCTTTTACAAGCGTTGGGTAGATTGGACCATTTAACAACTTCATGTATCTAAAGCTCCCACTATGCTCAATAAAGAACTTTAGAACTTCAAAGTGATTCTTCTCCAAGCTATCAAAGTCCACTGGTTGTTCCATAACCAGGTTTAGAGATTTTCCCACCATCTCGAGAGACAAATCTGTGGAAAACATCTCTTCACATGCGGTAGTGTTGATAGGGAAGTTTTTAGGAAACGCAAACAGAGAATCTGAAGATGATGTGGATGCTGCCATTTTAGGGTTATACTAATTTGTGAAAGAAAGAAAGTTTTCTGAGGTTCAAAAAAAATGAAAGTGTAGGTTGTGAAGATGTAGTGTGTGCAAGTGATTAAGTGATTTTGTTAAAACGAAATAAAGCACACATTGAAAATAAATCAAAAAGAAAAAGAACCATCACAAACTGTTTCAAACCAATCAGAACGTGTGTACGTGTTGTTCAATTAGCGCCAAAACATTTTAGTTAAAACTTAAACGTTTCCAATTCATTTCCTTTTCAGAGGCTTAACCTTCAGAGGTTGAAAAGTTCTCATAGTCTGAACTACTTCAGATGCTGAAACCTAAAGTACTCCAGAGTCTAAAAACGAATCTTTCAGGACACAAAAATATATGTTCAGACAAGATTTTTCAAGGTTTTAGTTCTGAACATTTGTTCAAATAAATCAAGTGTCCTAAAAGAATATTTTTAACCTTTGAATGTTATTCCTCTGAATTGTCATTGAGGAGTTTTAGAGTTACTTACCTGATTTTGAAGCTTTGTTGTTTTGATGACATTTTGTTTAATCTCTTTCAAGATCAAAATCTGGGCAATCATCCCACCAAAGAGAGTTTCTATCATCAAAGTTTTCTTCAAAACAATCTTCAAATTCTTCATAATCCCTCCTGTTGCTTATGTATTCCATTTCATATTTTTCTCCATCTGACTCTTCAAAAATGTGCCTTCTATGCACAATTGCTCTTTTTTCATTCACATTCACATGCATCCATGTGATTGGAAGGTTCAGAGTCTTTGTTTCTCCTGCAATCAGGTAAACTATTTTGTCTCTTGGTACCCACTTGCTTGAGGGTCCTAGACTGTTAGTTCCCAACTCTTTATCCTTCATTTGTTTCATCTGAGTACTATCAGATACAAATGTAGTGTAAAGATTAGGGAGTGAGAAGCTTCCATCAATAACTGATGAGCTTGGTTCCTCTAGTGTTTTATTATTAGAGTACCCAATCCCATTAGTTTTGTTGGTTCTAAGGTTGCAAAGCATAGAAACAATTTTATTTTGATCAGCATTTGTGTTGCAGTACTCTTTGAAAGCAGGAGAGTGCTCAAGGGGTTTGCAAAACATAGCATAACCTTTCTCAAGATCTTTTGTTTTGATAAAATCTTTTTGTACAAGATCTTTTGAGAGATTTGCTTGCTTACTTAAATTCTCATAGTCTGCCTTAAGCTTTTTATACTTCTGCTAACTATTTAAGGATTTAAGTAAGACCTTTTTAAGATGGTTGATCAATTTTTCTTTGGAAAGACGAGAGTATACCTGATTCATTCTTCTCTGGATATTGTCTATGTTTTCAGGTTCTGACTCTTCATCAGAACTTGAATCTTCAGAGTCTGAAACACCTTCAGAACTTGATTCTTCAGCTCCTGATGCTCTTCCATATTCATCTTCAGAGAAGTTGTCTAGTTCATCCCAGGTTGTCATTCCTTTAGCCAGTTTTCCTTCATTCTTCTTGAAGTTGTACCATCTTTGAAGTTTTCTTGAAAACCTTTCAAGATACGCTTCATCAGGTTCTTCAACAAGATATTCATGTTCCAATGCTTGTTTTCCTTCCCTTGCTGCTTTTGCTTCTTCACTTCTCAATTCTTCTTTTTCTTTCAGAGCCAATTCATGGACTCTGAGTAAATCAATCAATGATTCAAGACTCATTGAATTGATGTCTTTCCTCTATAAATTTTGAAATTTCATTCCAATTCAGAGGTAGACTGCTCAGTATCTTGCTTACAAGCTCTTCGTTGCTGAGTTTGTTGTTGAAGTCTTCAAGCTTGCTTGTGATAGCTTGAAATCTTAAGCTCATTTCTCCAATACTCTCATTTTCTTCCATTCTAAACTCCCCATATTGATCTAACATACCATTTATATTTGCTCTCTGAATGCTTTCATTATCATCACTAATGAAGCAAACATTGGTGGTTGTAGATTCAATATTAGAAGTTTGTTCAGCCCCTGATGTGGAAGGATTTTGATTGTTGCTCAGATCTTCATTTAAATTCAGTTCATCTTCAATTTCCTTGATAAGATCAGCAACTTGTTGATATAGCTTCTGCTTCCAATCATCCATGTTTTGAGTCATAGTGTTTTTCTCCTTTGGATCTTGACTGTCTCACGGTTAAGTGATTTACCAACAGAACCGGAGCTCTGATACCAATTGAAGGTGCGTGGAGAAAACACAAGAAGGGGGGGTTGAATTGTGTTTTGGATATTTAAAAACTTTTCAAGATATTTGCATCTATCAGAGTCTTTAAGCACAGCGGAATAGTTCAAACAATCAACTTTAATCTAAGTGAATGATGAAGGAGTAAATGAGAGAGTGAGAGAGAGAAAGAGACACAACAATTTATGCTGGTTCCCCTCACAAATTGAGAGTACTCCAGTCCTCTTGTACTTACAAGAGATTTCACTATAATCACTAAGATTACAATTCAGATGCTCAAGCACACAAGCATGAGACTTCCTTGCTCTAGGTCACACAAGACAAAGAGACTTCCTTGCTCTAATCACACAAGATCAGAGACTTCCTTGCTCAAGCACACAATCTTAAGACTTCCTTGCTCAAGCACACAAGCTTGAGACTTCCTTGCTCAAGTCATACAAGACAAGAGACTTCCTTGCTTCTACACTAAGCAGAAGACTTCCTTGCTTCTACACTAAGCAGAAGACTTTTCAAATTACTCACGCAGGAGTAATACTAACTTCTAAGCTTAAACTTATTACAACATAATAACTTCAGAGGCTTGAACTAGTTTCTATTCTCACTTCATTTGAGAGATGTTTGCTATTATAATTCGTTGTTCTCATTTTATTCTGAGAGATGTTTTCTAATGAAGTTCGTTAGTCATCAATTCTTTCTTTTGCATATTTATATGAGTTGAGAAAGACATTGAGACGTTGGAGAAATTCCCTTTGTAAAATGGACAGCTGTAGTCTTTGAATATCCATTGAGTAAAGTCACGTCTTCTTTGCAGTGAAGCTTCACCTTTACTGTTTGTCCAAAATACAGTAATAAGGTACAACTAGCTCCTAGAGAGAGTAGGATCACATCCTTTGTGACTGTTGTAATTAGTTGTCCTTAACCAGATCATCGGGCTTGGTAAGAGTAGTTGATGTAGCCCTTCTGATGACTAGGGGAATTTCTTTTTCTTCTGATGAACCTTTGATATCTTGAAGTCTGATTGGTCTTGAATAAATGGCCTCTGATAGTCCTTCGTATTTTAGCTTCTGAACGTCTTCATCTTCTGAATAACTCATGACTAGCATATAGCTTCTGAACTCTTGTAAGCATCTGAACATCCTTGAGCTTCTAAACTTCTCTGAGCTTCTGAACTCTTGCAGACATCCTGATCCTTTTTGAGCTTCTGACCACGTTGTAGCTTCTAAACTCTTTCAGAGTGTAAAGATTCAGACTTCCATAAGGTTTCATCAGAGTCTAAATCAAGTGTGCTCTTGATATAACTTTGGATTCTCCTGCACACTTAATTTAAACATTAGTAACATCAATTGTCCATTTAATACTTTGTTATCATCAAAACTCAAGGGTGTGTATTAAAACACATTTTGTTCCAACACACAACCAGGAACGCAATATGCAGAACCATAACGTAATTATGTATAAACCAGAACTAAATGAAGAACATTACTCATACAATCGACACAACAAAAGTGAAAAAGATGTTGAAGCATCAAGAAAAGACATGCATGCACTCTCCCAAAAAAAATATCACTCATCTAGCATCACCATTTCAATGAATATGGCCACTTTAAGCTATTTAATCAACAAGCATACTATTAGTTTCAGTTAAAACAAAGTATTCTAAAGGGAATCTTGAGAATTTTAAATAGCTTATAAGTAATTTGAGAATGCGAACTGTACCTTTCAGCATGCAAATCTTTCTTTCAATTCTTAAATGTGGTTCTAAACTTCAGGAAGCACAGAGGCTTGAATAAATCTACCAGAGTCAATCCCAAAAAAAAAAAAAGATAGAATTAGAAAGTATCAAACTTACAAACTCTATTTTGGGAATCTACTATATTGAAATATTGAAATTTGGATATATACTAAAGATTCAATTGTGAAAATGTGAGTGAGGATAAGAACCAACCAAGACAATAAGAGTGAGGATAAACACCTAAAAACATAACCATTTTGTTTTAAAAAAATGAGATATCTGGTTTAACATGTAGTATTGCTTTCTTACATAAACACCTGAAAACATAACCATTTTGTTTTAAAAAAATGAGATATTCAAAGTTACCCACTCTAGTTTATAAAATATTCAAAGTCATAGTATTGCAGCCCTATATCATTCTTTTTCACATAGAGTACACACTCCTATATGGCATGCCTCACTATAAGTCTATATGACATGTTGAAATCTAATGATTTTCTGGTTACTAATTATTTCATTCCATGACTAATATGATGTATTATATCACTCACCCATTGGGCTTGGTGATATATTAATTTTTTTAATACCGAAAAAATAATTATTATTATTATTCAAATGTGTGCTTCTTCTAGCCGTTGCAATTCTCGCACATGTTTAATGTGCAACCGAATCGAGTCAGAAACGGAATTTGAATTTCGCTGCCACCTCATCTCAGTCAATAACTGAGTGGCTAGAAAATTGGGCCACGTTTTTGTTTACTTGCTTGATTAGACTTCCACGAAATCCTCTTACTCAGTTACTCTCTTGGCTCTATACATTCAGAATTTCAGCTCTCATTATTTTCTCCTTCATCTCTCTGAATATTTGATTTCCTTCTTCTCTCTCAATTCTTTCTTCTTAGAAAAAAAAAAAATTTCTTGTTGTTTCAGAAAGTGGTTGTTGCCACTTCGAATTGATATTTGTATATCAATTGTTGACTAGTTTATAAAACCATCGAGGGTGTCTTTCTGCCCGTTATCTACAAGTGCATTAGTTTAACGATATAATTGAATTGACTGTTTTATCCTAGAGACTTCACGGTTGCTAGTCTACCTTGCACAAATTTTAGGGTAGTGCCATGAAACGTCTTAAAGAGAGTGAACCGACCCGCAACTCGGCCAGTAATTTCATCATTGCTATTTTTAAAATCGAATATTTCAAAACCGAAAAATAACAATTTTTAAGACGTTTCAAAAATTAGCATGGCAACTGAAGAGGTTATCGGTAATTTTGTTGTTGGTGCTACCTAAAAACCATTTAAGTTTGAAGGGAATCATTTTAAAAACGTTGGCAACAGAAGATGTACTTTTTCTTTACTCTGAAAAAATGTGTCTACGTTTTAAATGACCCTATTCATGTTGTTCTTGATGTTTTAGCTTCTGGTTCAGGAACAAAGGATATTTCTATGACCACCATCAACGGTGACGATTATGCTTCTGCTGTAAAAGATGAAACCCCAACTGAAACAGCAGAACAGATTAAAGCCAATTCACTGCAACCTGAAAAAGAAAGACAACTTTAATTTGGATCCATAATGATTATGTTTGCAAAGACTATATCATTAATGGACTGGAAGATGACTTGTATGATTACTATAGAACATATGATACTGATCGTGATGTGTAGGAGGCTTTGAAAAAGAAATATGATACTGAAGAGGCCGGTGTGAAAAAGTACGTTGCCAATCGGTATCTGAAGTATCAGATGGTAGATGAAAGGTCACTGGAGGTGCAGTCTCATGAACTCTAAAAGATTGCTCATGAGATAATAACTGAAGGTATGCCTCTCGATGAACAATTTCAAATTGCTGTAATTATTGACAAGCTGCCCCATGGATGGAAAGATTTTAATAATCAGCTTCGTCATAAAACAAAATAATTTTCCATCGAGAGTTTGATTACTCGTCTTCACATTGAAGAAGAGTCACGGAAACAGGATAAAAAAGAAGAAAAAATTCTGATTGTCTCCAACAATAACAAAAAGAAATTGGTGCGACTCTGAAGCCTACGGGCAAACCTTTAAAGAATCAGAACCGCAATCAAAACCGAATTAAGAATGAGAACACTCCTAAGGCCCCTGCTGCTAGGCAACAACAACCTCCACCACCTAGAAATGATTTTGGTGAATTCATAGGCTTCAATTGCTGGAAACCAGGTCATATGGCAAAAAAAAATGTAGAAGCATGAAAAGGCCGAAACTTGCTGCCTTAAATGCTCAAGTGAATGTAACCGATGAGGCTTACACTTGTATGATCACCGAAATTATAATGGTCGGTGTTACTGATGGATGGTGGATAGATTTCGGCTCCACACGCCATGTCTGTTATGAACGTGCTATGGTTAAAACATACACGGGTGCTGAAAATAAGAAAGTGAAGATGGGGAACACCCACACTTCTGATGTTGCTGGTGTTGGAGAAGTTGTGCTGAATTTCACCTCTGGGAAGACTCTGATCTTAAAGGATGTCTTACATGTTCCCGAGATGAAAAAGAATCTTGTTTCTGCATCTCCTTTAAATAAGACTGAGTTTATTCAGACTATTGGGGCAGATTTGTATACCATCACTAAGAATGGTACTTTTATTGGAAAGGGGTACGCCACTGATTGGATGTTTAAGCTTAATGTTGATGATGAATTGAATTTGAATAAAATTTCTACTTCTGTTTACTGTTTGTGTGATTTTATTATTTGGCATTCTAGACTTTGTCATGTTAATATAAATATACGTTCCATTTCTAATTTAAGTCACTTAGGTTTAATTCCAAAATTAACTTTTAATGAATTAGAAAAATGTGAATTTTGTAGTCAAGCAAAAATTACCAAAAGCTCACATAAATCAGTAATAAGGAAATCTGAACCTATGGACCTTATACATTCTGATATATGTGAATTAGATGGAAGAATGACTAGAAATTACACACGTTACTTTATCACTTTTATAGATGATTGTTCTGACTACACATTTGTTTATCTAATGAAGAATAAAAGTGTTGCATTTGAAATGTTTAAAGTGTTTATTAATGAAGTAGAAAATCAATTTGATAAGAAAATCAAGAGATTTCGTAGTGATAGGGGAACTGAATATAATTCTAGTTTATTTAATGATTTTTATAAAAAATATGGAATTATACATGAAATCACTGCACCATATTCCCCTGAAATGAATGGTAAAGCAGAAAGAAATAATAAAACTCTTACTGAACTTGTCATTGCTATAATGTTGAACTCTGGTGCCGCTTCCCATTGGTGGGGGGAAATTATTTTGACTGTTTGCTTTATTCTGAATAGAGTTCCCAAGTCTAAAGAAATTATCTCTCCATATGAGATATTAAAGAAAAGACAACCAAACTTGTCTTATTTGAGAACTTGGGGATGTCTAGCCTATTGTCTGTATATCGGAAGCGAGTTAAACTCGCCAGTAAAGCCTATTAATGTGTGTTCATTGGGTACGCAACGTAACACCCTACTTAAATCTACCCAAATATTTCGACCAAATAAATAATAAAATTCAAGTAGAAACAAGTAGAGCATTACATGTCAATTTAAACATCCAACAATATCATAAAATTCAATTACATATCTGTTTACACTGTTTTTTGGTAAACAACCGCTAGTTTATTTACTGGTAAGATCAACTAGTAAATCTTGGAACATGTTTGTGCATTCTTTGTAGAAAACATTTAAAGTTCATAATTTGGAAATGTTGTTAAAGAGACTTAAATTCAAAGCATGTAACTGGCAATAACAATGCAATAAAGTGTTTCGAATGAAAAAGGTTTTGCAGAAAAGTAAAGTTTGCAGAATAAAACTTGGATTAAACTTAAAAGGTAACTGCAAAATTCATTCGAATGAATGAATTTGATAAAATAGCGTTAAAATAAAGGTTTGCTTTAAAAGGTAAATTGCATTCAGATGTAAAACATTTACAAGGAATAAAGGTGGTACACAGAATCATACGTTTCCTTTATGTTGCTCATTTCGCTCGAACGCTTGGGTACTCTGAGTTTTATATAAGGATTCAATATATGAGTTTGTGACCCTGATTTTGACTACAAAATACATATATATAGACTTCCTATTTCAAGTGCTATGTAACGGTTGTCTCTTGGCCAAATGACGCGTGTCTTTGCCTCTATGCGCTGTCCTCAGTTTTGAACCGTTGCATCCGTTGCCAATTAGTCGAAATCGAAGTGAATTAAGACGTTTGAAGTCATTTGAAAAGTACTTACCCTTTTCGTGAAATCTAAACTTCCTTCGATATAACAAGACTTCGATTTATATCAAAATCGAATCGAAAGAAAGAAGCTTTGAAAAAAGATTACATTAACTTTTAAGTATACATATTATCAATATGTATAATTTAACAATTAACTTATCTTTATTTCATATTTTGTTTCAAACAAAAATATGGAGTAACAAATTGCCCCCAAAATGCCAATTTCGATTTGAATGGTTCGAATGAAATTGAGGAGTTGTCATTTTAAGATTGTAACGTTTACTTTTCCACAAAGAGTCTTCACATTTTCCCAAGACTGCGTTGACGTCATTAGCAGTCTTTTCAACTGCCATTTTCACCACTATCAAAGAGAAAACCCTGCTTTTTCGCGTGAGTGGGCCAGGTGGCAGCTTCGGAAGCTGAATGAAAACTGCATGTGAACAGTTTATTTCATTTTTGATTTATTTAATTCGGGATTTTACTCAAAATCTATAAATACTCTTCTTGCTCGCCATTGAAACGTATTATGCTAGTTTGAAATCCAAGGCTTGAATATGTTCATTGAATTTTTCTTTTTGTTTTGAACAATTTGCTATGTTAAGTTCCAATTTTTTGAACAAGTTTTAAATTGGGTTGTAATATTAACAATGCCCTGTTTTTTGTGGCAAATTATTGTTTGCCATTTCGATTTCTCTATTTTCGATGTTCTCGAATTATTTTATAGGCTTTGCTAATCCAGATAACTTTTATAACTCGAATTTGGAGCTTTTTATAACAAAACCTCGGAATTAACGGCGGGAAAATCTTTTTTCCACTTCTTGATATGTGTAACTGACAAATATTCTTCAAAAATCGTGTTTGACTCTTTTTCCAAGAGAGTCAAGTCAATCCATATTTATTGTTCGCGAGAAACAAGGGAAAATCTAACTGCCAACCGTCCAGATTTTCTCTATAAAAAGGGACGTCCCCATTGTGATTTCTTATTCCAAATATTTTCCCACATTCTTCCTTTCATCAACCTTCTTCCTTTCTTCAAGAAACCATGAAAGGAAAATCTAAAGGCGTTATTTCTGTTAAGAAAACAAACAAACCTTCTTCTGTTTCTAAACGCAAGAAACATCAAACTCCCAAAACTAAACCTAGCCAATCTTCTCAAAAGATTCAAACACGGTCTCAATGCCATGTCCAAGAACACGATGATTCTGGTTCATATGAGATTGATTCAGATTACGCTGAATTTTTTGAAGACTTACGTCCCAGAAGAAGATCTTTGCCCAGATCATGATGATTCCCTTATATTGGTCGAGGATTCTACCAACTCTCCTCATGAGAAAGAGAAGGACGTTGAGTCAAGTTCTTCGAAGATGAAGTGAGGTGTAATGATCCACCTTACTGCTGTTGGGGATTGTTCCTTGTGTGGTGGAACTTCTCAACCAGTTGGGAAGGATTAGTGGTTTCACCTTCTTTCTTGCTTTTCTCTTTACTGTTTAAAATAAAGATGCACTAGGATAGATTTCTATTAGGTCAAATAAAACCATAGATGGTTTCGAATGTAACCAATTCTTGTATTCTTTTAATTTGGAATACAAATTCGATTATTTGATTGGTTTAAATAAATTTGTATTGTTTGAGGAATATCCTGTTTTATGGCAATTTTATTGTTTTTGCCAATTCGATTTCAGTATCTTTTCTTATTTTGTGCTTATGTTTATTTCACATAATGTTGGTTTATATTTTTTCAAATACTTACCATTTATATTAAGAGTGCGCCTTTCAGAGGTTAACTCTTCGATCTCATATGCACCATTAGAATATATTTGTGAAATCTTGAAAGGACCTTTCCAGTTGGGTGACCCTTTTCCTAAAATCATATCCTTTCGATCCATAGGCAGAATAGTTTTCCAAACTAAATCTCCAATGTTAATGGTTTTATACTTGACCTTTTTATTGTAAACTTTGGCTATTTTCTCTTTTTGCTGAGTTAACTTTTCCAAAGCTCTTATTCTTTCTTCATCTAAATCAACTAATTCATCTAACATCGTGTTCCAATAATGGTCATTTGGTATTTCCATTTGCCTTTGGATTCGAATTGATTGCAAATGTATCTCGACTGGTAAAACTGCGTCGTGACCATATGTTAAACGAAAAGGAGTAGTATTAGTTGATTCTTTTGGAGAATTTCTGCATGCCCATAATACTTGGTCCAAGGTATTGTTCCAATTTCTAGGTTTTTGGGCAATGTGTTTTTTAATTAAACCAATAAGGATTTTATTGGCTGCTTCGACTTAACCATTTGCTTGTGCATGCATAGTATGGTGTCGAAGTTAGCAAACGAAAACCAGTTTGCTTTGCAAATTCTTGCATTTTTCGACCAGTAAAAACTGAGCATTGATCAGTAGTGATAGTTTCAGGGATTCCAAATCTATAGATAATATACTTTTGGATAAAACTAATCACTGCTTCTTGATCTACATTTTGCGTGGGTATTTCCTTAATCCATTTTGTGAAATAATCTACTCCTACTATTATATATCTTTGATTTTTTTATGAAGCAGGTTTTATTTGACCAATTAAATCTAAAGCCCATCCTCTAAATGACCATGGTTTAATAATGGAATGTAATTCACTTGTAGGCACATGTTGTATTCCTGCATGTTTTTGACAATCTTGGCAACCCTTAGTAAATTTTATGCAATCTTTTAACATAGAAGGCCAGTATAATCCCTGTCGAAACAGTAACCATTTGATTTCAGAGACGGCTATATGAGCCTCTGATTCATTTAAACATTTAAGTAAGACTCCTTCAAAAGTCTTTTTAAACAAAATGTCTCCAATGATCACATAGCTTAAAGCTCTATATTTGATCTTTCGAGCAGTATCACTTGTTGGATTTTGTAAGTAATCTACAATTGGTTTTCTCCAATCAGTGTCTATTAAGTTGTCAATTGCCAAAATTTGAAATTTTTCTTCATCATGACATTTATTATCAATAGTTTCTTGTAGTACATTTGCCCCCACAAGTTTTGGCATTGACAAGTTTAGAGATAATATATCGTTGGATACCAATTTTTCCTTGATTTCGATTAATTCATATAATTGTTCTTTTGACACTTTGTATCCTGAAGCAATTTGAGCTAAGTCATTTGCTTCTTGATTTTGCAATCGAGGAACATGTTCGAAATCAACAGTATCAAAACAATGTAACATTTGTCTTGCAGTTTCGAAATACTTGACAAGATGTTCTTTCACACATTTATATTCTTGTGTTAATTGTTTCAATACTAATTCTGAATCTCCTTTGATTCTTATGTTCTTTGCCCCCAAGTCTATTAAAATTTCTAGACCTGCTATCAAAGCTTCATATTCAGCTTCATTGTTTGAACAAAGACCATTTATTTTATACTTAAATTTAGTTGGGATTTTCAGTGGTGAAATAATTAATATCCCAATTCCAGTTCCAAACTTATGTTTAGAACCATCAAAGTATAAAATCCAAGGATGAACCTCTACAACTTCTTGAGTCGATTCGATCATAGAATGATCAACTATAAAGTCAGCCACTATTTGACCTTTTACTGCTTTTAATGGTTTATATGTCAAAGAATATTCAGTTAAGGCCAATGCCCATTTTCCAATTCTACTATGTAAAACTGGTTTTAATAACATATGTTTAATAACATCAAAATGAGAATAGACATAAACTTCAATAGGCTTTATATAATGCTTAAGTTTCATACAAGAAAAATATAAACACAAACATAATTTTTCTATAGCATTATATCTAGTTTCAGCATCATTTAGAACCCTACTTAAATAATATATGGCTCTTTCATCTCCATTTTAATCTTCTTGAGCAAGCATGCTACCAATGGTCGAATCAGATGCTGAAATATACAAGTTCATAAATTTGTTTTGAATGGGAGACATTAGTATTGGTGGTTTCGAAAGATACAACTTGATATCTTCAAAAGCCTTTTAGTGCTCTGCTTCCCATTTGAAAATATCATCTTTCTTTAATCTGAGTAGTGGTGAAAAAGGTTGGGATTTACCACTTAGATTCGAAATGAATCTCCTCAAGAAATTGATTTTTCCAAGCAAAGATTGAAGTTGCTTTTTTGTAACTGGAGGTTGTGTCTCCATTATTGCCTTCGTCTTATTCTGATTTATTTCAATGCCCTTCTTATGTACAACAAAGCCAAAGAAATCTCCTGCATGCACACAGAAAGCACATTTTAGTGGATTCATTTTTAATCCACATTTTCTCATTCTTTCGAATGATTTTCTAAGATGTTCCAAATGGCCATCATCAGATGAAGATTTGATAACAATGTCATCTATATAGACTTGCATAAAGTTATCAATAAAATCATGAAAAATCAAATTCATTGCTCTTTGATATGTAGCCCCAGCATTTTTTAAACCAAAGGGCATTACTACCCATTCATAAGTTCCCAATGCTCCTGGGCATCTAAAAGCAGTTTTATGAATATCTTCTTCAGCAATGAAAATTTGATTATATCCTGAATAACCATCTAACATACTCAAGTATTCGAAACCTGCTGCTGAGTCAATAAGCATTTCTGCTACAGGCATAGGGTATTCATCTTTAGGTGTAGCATTATTTAAATCTCGAAAATCTATACATACCCTAAGAGTTCCATTCTTTTTAATTACAGGTACTATATTTGCTAACCATTGAACATACCTGGCAGTTCGAATAAATTTGCTTCTCAGCAACCTTTCGATTTCACTTTTTATTTTGGACATTATTTCTGGTGCGAGTCTCCTTGGTAATTGCTTGATTGGCTTCTTTTCTGGTTTCAAAGGTAACCTATGTTCCACCAATTCTTTGCTTAGACCAGGCATTTCGTTGTAGTCCCAAGCAAAACAATCTTTGTATTCCTTAAGGAGTTCGATCAATTTTGTCTTGAAATCAAAATTGATATTGGCACTGATGTAAGTTGGCCTTTTTGTCAGGCCATCTCCAATGTCTATTTCTTGCAATGTGTTTTGGGCTCGCATTTTATGATTTATATTCAAAGGATCTTTTTCGAAACCCAAAGGTTCGTCATCATAAATACAATCCAAGTTCTGCAAGTTTGGTATATTATTGCCATTTTCAAGATCACTGGCTTTATTCGCCAATTTTTGAGAATCACTGGCTTCGAAAGCCATTTTTTCTTTCATTGTTACAGCTTCCAGTGCCATATTTAATCTATTTCCGGCCATATAAGCCGAAATTCTTGCCCGTGGGTTGGGCTCAGTCATGGGGATAGTAGAATTCACAATCCCACCCAGATGGTGGAATTATTCCATCTTCAGAGGAATCCTAATCTATTTCCTCTCTTCTCCAACAGAATCCATGAGTTGGGTGGAGTTTTACAGAGTGGTAAACATTTTCAGAAACCACTTTATCAAAAGCAGCGTCCTTATCGCCGCATGGTGCAATCGAAGCAAGGTTCTTATCGAAAGTCTGCTTCGTTATGTGGCATTGATCAGATAGATAATAACTTTGGTCTGCTTCCACATATTCTACAATGCCATCATCTCTCCATATAGCCAAGTTTTGGTGAAGAGTCGAAGGCACTGCCCCCACTCCATGAATCCATTATCTTCCTAACAGAAGATTAAAGTTTGCTTTGGATTCGACCACCAAAAATAGTGTTGGCCTAACTGTGCTTCCAATGGCAACTTCAACTTGGAGAGCACCCCAAGAGTGGCCACTTTTCCCTTCATAGTTCGAAAGGACTATGTTGTGAGAAATAAGATCAGTGTCATATTTCCCAATTTTCTCCATTAATGAAGAAGGCATCAGATTCACAGCTACTCCTCCATCAATTAGAACCTTGTTTATGCCAACATTGTTGACTTTTGCTCTGACAAACAAAGGCTTAAGGTGATTTTTCATCCCCTCATCAGGCTTTGCAAAGTTGGCGCATTGTTCTTCGATGCATCCATTATCCATCACATAATAACAAACTGGTTTGATATCAACCAGTGGTGGTTCGTAGCAGTCTTCTTCTCGATCAGAGAAAGACCAAACATCAAACTCTCGTGGCAATACAGATACCACGTTACAAACCACATCGAAATCATTTTCTGACCCAAAGTCATCATCCTCACCATCAAAACATTCCTCTCCATTTATTTTTCATTATTTTCTTCTGGAATGTTTGGTTGTGAGAGTCTTTCGATTACAGGCCTCTTGGCCTTTTCTTGAATCTTGATTCCTTTCAAATTGTTCTCTTGTGGAACATTTTGGAATTCTTGTTTCTTCTGGCGCTGGAACCTACGCCATTGTGTTCTTGTCATTGGATTCTTACCCTTATAGTTGTTCTTATAAGAGTATTTACTGGCATCTAATGCCATACTGGGTTGAGCATCAGTTTGCCAACCTTTACTAGAACTTCCTTGATGCTTGACTCTCTTGTCGAAAGCTGCATATCTACCATGTCCCCATTGACCCATGGGTATTTTTGTTGATGGTAAGAAAGTCTGTTTTCGACCAATCCTTTCATGAATCGAAGGATTTGGCATTATAGCCTTTCCTTTGTTAGGCTGTTGATTTGGTCCATTATTGAAGTTCAGTCTTCTTTTTGGACCATTAAACTTTGGTTTCACATAAGGCAGATAATTCTCGAGGCCTGCAGTAGCCTCTTTGTCGCATACAGCACTACACCTGGGGCATAGCATGACTTGATGATTTTTTGCTTTACATCTCATAAGAAAATCAAGCAAATCCTCTTCAGCCTTAGGGTAAACCACCTTAATCTTCACGATATACTCCTCTTCTGGGATTGATTCGAGAGTCGTGACTTCCATAGCTTCCACCATCATAAATTCAAATGGTTCAGCAAAAGAAGTATCAGCAATTTGGAGAAGGTCAGTATCCACCTTCATTGGAGGCTTCGATTTCTCATCGAACTTTAATCTTCCCTCGTTCAACGCTTTTTGGACAAGATCCCTGAAAAGAACACATTGAGATGTTTTATGACCCACAAAATTATGAAATTTGCAATAACCTCTCTTTTTCCTTTGTTCTAAAGGAGGAACTTTTAACCCTTTTTGAACAATTATCTGGCCATCATTAACCAATAGATCAAAGATTTCATCATATTTAGTAATATCAAACGTGTAGGTTTTTGCAACATATTTATCATTTTTGGGTTCGACAGGATTTTTTCCATTGGATGGCTTTAGTAATTTACACATATAAGGAGGACCTGGCTTTAATTCAGCCACATCTACCTCGTTATTTTTAATATTCTCACAATCGAAAATAGTTTCATCATCACTATCATAAGTTTCTATATAAGCAATTTTCTCTTTTTTATGAAACTTAGATGTTCTAGCTTTTTCGATCTTAAGCCTTTCGACTTGTCGAACTCTATCAGCCAATTATGACATATCCCTTAGATACCGGGTATCTAACTTCTTTCTAATTGAATAATCGAGACCACCAGCGGCCATTTAGACTAATTCATGTTCAGGGATTTGTGTAAAACACCTTACCTTAAGGATCCTAAATCTATTAAGATATTCATCAATAGACTCTGGCACTTTGCGCTTAACACTATCCAATTCTTTAAGGCTAATTTTAGTCTGACCCATGTAAAATTGTTCATGAAACAACCTTTCTAATTGGGCCCAATGATGAATCGAATGGGGGGGAAGAGTTGTAAACCAAGTAAAAGCATTTTTGGTCAAAGAATTTGGAAAAAATTTCATTCTCAAATTCTCATTATTTGCCAAATCCCCACATTCCACTAGATATCGAGCAATATGTTCGACAGTAGATTCATTAGTATCCCCAGAAAACTTTGCTAACTTAGGAGTTTTCCAATTTCTGGGCAATTCAGTTTGAAGCACAAATTCAGACAAAACAGATACAAAATTTGGCCTATGTAAACCAACATTAAGGCCATTTTGTGCAAGAATATTTTCGACCAAATGGGCCAAATTATTTTGTCCAGCAAAATTGTTTTGTTGGACATTTCTAACTACTTCGTCAGCATTCTGGTTTCGATTTACCAAAATTACCCTTTGATTTTGATCTACAACATTTTGATTTAAAGGTTGTTGGGCCACTGGGATTGGACCTGGCCTGGGATTGGCATTCATTATAATATCTGGCAATGGGTCCTGCCTTTGGTTAACATTTTCGATTTCATTGGGTAACGGTCCATTTTGACCATTAGGCCTAGCACCATTTGGAACATTTGGTGCTCCAAAGAAATCTGCCATTCTTCCCATTTGATTGGCTAACAACTGATAACTATCGTTTGTAGTTTGTATCAATGGGTTGAACACTGCCCCAATTTGTTGTGTTAACATATGAACCATTTCATGGTTACTATCATCCATTTGTTGTCTAAGAGACATCAAAGATGTATTAGTTAAATTTTGAAATTGTCTACCCTGATTTCCTACTGCTGAAGTTGAAGGGGAAAACATATTTGGTCCTTCATTACTAGAGTTATGAAGGCCAGCCGTAAATTCAGGGGGCATGCCATATTGACGACCGTTATTTGGTAATCGAAATAAATGAATAGGGCTTCTGTGATCGCCATTCATTGGTTGTGAAGAATTTCCTCCACCTACATGCACAGATGGTGAGCGAATCGAAGGAATAGTCACTGGAACAGTCGCTAGTATTTGTTCCAATATTACAGAAGGACCACTCGAACCTATGGTGCTCACATTTTGGTTAAGGGCTGTAGACTCATTTCCAGAACCTATATTGGCATTGCTACCAGAAGGTTGCGATGGTTGTCCCGGAATTGATTGATTTATGTTTAGACTTGTTGATGGTCTAACCATTTTCTTACGATTTTTATAATTTTCGAAGTCTGGTAAAGATTTACCACTTCTCAAATGCATACAAAACGAAAAAACTAAATAAATCAACAGAACTTTAAAGAAAAATGCACAAAACCAGTCCCACTAGGCGTGCCAATTTGTTTACACTGTTTTTTGGTAAACAACCGCTAGTTTATTTATTGGTAAGATCAACTAGTAAATCTTGGAACATATTTGTGCATTCTTTGTAGAAAACATTTAAAGTTCATAATTTGGAAATGTTGTTAAAGAGACTTAAATTTAAAGCATGTAACTGGCAATAACAATGCAATAAAGTGTTTCGAATGAAAAAGGTTTTGCAAAAAAGTAAAGTTTGCAGAATAAAACTTGGATTAAACTTAAAAGGTAACTGCAAAATTCATTCGAATGAATGAATTTGATAAAATAGCGTTAAAATAAAGGTTTGCTTTAAAAGGTAAATTGCATTCAGATGTAAAACATTTACAAGGAATAAAGGTGGTACACAGAATCATACGTTTCCTTTATGTTGCTCATTTCGCTCGAACGCTTGGGTACTCTGAGTTTTATATAAGGATTCAGTATGTGAGTTTGTGACCCTGATTTTGACTACAAAATACATATATATAGACTTCCTATTTCAACTGCTATGTAACGGTTGTCTCTTGGCCAAATGACGCGTGTCTTTGCCTCTATGCGCTGTCCTCAGTTTTGAACCATTGCATCCGTTGCCAATTAGTCGAAATCGAAGTGAATTAAGACGTTTGAAGTCATTTGAAAAGTACTTACCCTTTCCGTGAAATCAAAACTTCCTTCGATATAGCAAGACTTCGATTTATATCAAAATCGAATCGAAAGAAAGAAGCTTTGAAAAAAGATTACATTAACTTTTAAGTATACATATTATCAATATGTATAATTTAACAATTAACTTATCTTTATTTCATATTTTGTTTCAAACAAAAATATGGAGTAACAATATCATGCTTATTACAACTATTGCAACGGAATAACTAAAAACATCCTCATCCATAATATGATTTAAGTTTAGAAATCATAAACAAGTCACCAACCAAATAATCATCAACATAAGTCTCATCATCAAGGTATCAAAATAAATAAGTACTTGGCTTAAAACATTACATCAACATAAATAAGCAAAGTTTAAAACGACACTAGGCATAACCCCAAAAAAAACTAAATCTCAACATGGTGTTACAACCATCAGAGCAAATGGACAAGGTACGATACTAGGAGTAGTAGCTAATCTCCTCACCCTGAATACTAGCAACAAATGTCGGGTACTCCTCCTAAAGCAAAGTAAATCCTCAAGCCTGATAATCTGAATCACCCAACGATCCACAAAACACAAAAACAGAGAGTTAGGTACATATAATCGACATCCAAACAAATGAAAGTAAGATACTAACATTTAATCCAACTCGACATATAATATACATATATTCATCTACTATTCATTTTTCTAGAATTTACGTATGTATAGCAATTCAATACTAGCAACAAGATGTATACATATAACTATTCAATATACATAATCTTATTCGCATCATCATTGATCAACAAGAATAGATATACATCCCTTACACACAATTATCCAATTATCACATCATCAACACATAGCACAATCAAGATTCACCTTCCTAATGCATTTAATGTCACCTTCAATGTATGTTCCTAGACATATCTACATGTGGTACCAAATCACAATCTATTTCGGATACAAGAATCCTTTCGCCATCCATTATCACCATCGATTAGACACAACTTATGCATGAATGATGTGTCACAACATTTCATCAATATAAATTCATTTATATATTCATCAATATTTCATGTTTTAACACATGATATCACCAACTCACCATCTATTATTTCATATACATATAAACACATTTATACATATACATTTTTGCAATCAATCCAATTCATCATCATCAATCACAAGCAAATAGAAATACTATCATTAATTATGTATCTCTACAAGGCTAACAATCTATGCATCAACCTATCATCATCATCATCATAATCATCAAATAAATCAATCAAGTCTGACTGTTCTCGCCATCCCTCGCCATAGCGAGACAAGTCAGAAGCTTGCTCTCCATCTGGCGAGCTCTGGCGATTATCTGGCGAGCCTTCGCCATCTCTTGCTAGCTCTCGCCGTCGCGAGACAAAACAGAGAGAACTGGGCTTTGCTGGCGAGTCTCAGCGAACCACTCGCTATCTCTCGCTAGCTCTCGCCTAGCGATGGGCACGCAGAAAGTCCTGCTCTGTTTCGCGACACTTCATATTCCTCACACAAATCATCCAAAACGTGTTCCAGTTCTAAAAAAATGTTTCCTTTAGGTTATAATCATGTTATCATACATAGAAGTACAAGTTTCATCACTTACAAACATAAAAAACATCATCAATCAAAGATTATTCATATTTTTCACCCAAAACTCATGAACACATAATTTCACATGAACATCCTTTGATTCACGAAATTAAAACCATCAACATGTACTTTTAGCATCATACAACATAGATAACACGAAATTATCATGAAAGGAAGTATTTTGATTCATACACATTCATAAAATACCAACATTTAAGCATAAATGGGTGAGAGGGTTTGGGCAAAGAGAAATGAGATTTCTCCCCCCTCTTAATCACCCACTAATCATATATAACTACTTTCTTACCTCTAATTCTTCAAGAATTATCCCCTTCAATCTTCCCCTCTTGATCTTCTCTTCTATGTTCTTCTCTCTTTCTCTTCTCTCTCTATTCTTCACAAAATTTCATGAATAATGAAATTTTCTCTCTAAACTTCAAATTTATATCTAGGTCAAGTCCTCCCTCTTAATTTACTAAATTGCCCTTCCTCATAAAAGCCCAACTCTATTTTCTAACTACACCTCCTAAAAACACTACTATACTAAATACACCTCCTCATCTAATGCCACATAATTTAATTAAATAACACAAACATGACAAATAAGTGAATAAGTCTAATTAAATAAATAAATAAATAAATAAAACGGGATGTGACACGCAACAAACAGTAAAACATATAGGTTTTACAGCCTAAATGCAAAAGCGATCATAGAATCTGTTGACGCAAATTTTCATGAAAAGAATTTTCCTTTTAAATCGAGAAATAGTGGGGACATTGAGTAAAGTAATATTCCATAAAAGAGTCACATTCCAGTGATACGAAATGCGAATAGCAATGACGAAGTAGATACAGAACTTCGAAGAAGCAAACAAGTACGAGTTGCTAAAGACTAAGGATCGGATTATGCGGTTCATACATTAGATGAAGATCCTGCAAATCTTCAAGAAGCCTTGTCATCGATGGATGCAGATCTATGGAAAGAAGCTATTAATGATGAGATGGTTTCATTAGAATCCAACAAGACATGGCACTTGGTAGACTTGCCTCCGGGCTGCAAACCAATTGGTTGTAAATGGATTTTGAAAAAGAAACTAAAACCCGACGGTATTGTTAAAAAATAAAAGGCTCGCCTTGTAGCCAAAGGTTTTAGGCAAAGAGAAAATATAGATTTCTTCGATACTTTTTCTTCGGTCACTAGAATAACATCCATACGAGTACTAATTTCAGTTGCTGATATTCATAACTTAGTAGTACACCAAATGGATGTTAAAACTGATTTTTTAAATGGTGACCTTGAAGAAGAAATCTATATGGAACAACCAGAAGGGTTTGTAGTACATAGGCAAGAAACTAAGGTCTGTAAGCTAGAAAAATCTCTATATGGTCTTAAACAAGCCCATAAGCAGTGTCATGAGAAATTTGATAATTTAATGGTATCAAATGGGTTCAAATTGAATGAAAGTGACAAATCTATTTATTATAAGTCTAATAATAACATTTGCACTATGATATGTCTCTATGTATATGACATGCTCATATTTGGATCAAATATTTCTGCAGTACATGATGTGAAATCATTGTTGTGTAACAACTTTGATATGAAAGACCTTGGAGAAGCCAATGTGATTCTAGGAATTAAAATCACTAGGTCTGAAAAAGGAATATACTTAGATCAATCTCACTATGTGGAAAAGATCTTCAAAAAATATGGATATATTGACTGTAAGTCTGCGAGCACACCATGTGACGCAAGTATAAATATTTTTAAGAACACCGGCGATAGCATTAAACAGAATGAGTATGCGAGCATCGTTGGTAGTCTTAGATATGGCACTGATTGCACTCGACCCGACATTGCATATGCCGTGGGACAGCTGTGCTGGTGATGAGCACGAGCATGCTATAAATAGAGTCATGGGATATCTTAAAAGGACCATGAACCTCAGAATACATTACCAGAAATTTCCTGCTGTACTTGAAGGGTACATTGATGCTGATTGGAACACCTTGTCAGATGATACCAAGGCAACTAGTGGCTATATTTTCAATATAGCCGGAGGATCTGTAACTTGGAAGTCTAAGAAACAGACTATCTTGGCTCAGTCCACCATGGAGTCTGAGATGATAGCACTAACAACAACTAGTGAAGAAGCAAGTTGGTTGAGATGCTTGCTATATGAGATTCCCTTATGGGAAAAACCAATGTCAGCTGCGTTGATCCATTGCGATAGTACCGCGGCTATCGCTAATATTGAGAATCGTTATTATAACGGTAAAATGCGTTAAATAAGAAGAAAGCACAAGATTGTGAGAGATTTGCTCACTAAAGGTGCTGTTAGAGTGGATCATGTATGCACTGATGATAACTTAGCCGATCCTTTTACGAAAGGACTAGCTAGAGAGAAAGTCTACAATACATCTATTAAGATGGGATTAATGTCTACTGTGAATTACTTATGAAGGTAACTCAACCTAAAAGAGTGGAGATCCCAAGAATTAGGTTTTAATGGGTAAATAACAAGTCGTGAGTAATAGGGATAATCATGCAAAGATAAAGAGGCATGAAACCTGAGGCGAGAATGATGAGGTAATAGAAACTCTTAATGAGATATATACTCTGTATCAGAGGAGTAGCTGCTTAAAGGCACTTGAGATAGACTCACCTATATGAATGTTGAACCGAGGCCGGTTCCTATGGAGTTTTGGGGCGAAGTACTCCTAGAACATTCATGAAACCGGGATAGTCGTGCAGGGCCATTAAAACACGGACTTTAGAAGACACCTTATGAAAAGGTTGTGTGCGGGTTTGAGGAAAATCTGAAATAGAGTTCAAGACAAGTGTCACTCTTGTTAAATCGGACTCTTAAATATAAGATTTATTTGAAAAAAAATACAGAGATTGAAAAAATTGATTGTTGTATTAAATTGGTTGACAATTGTTATTGGTTTTACGAATTTATCTTTTAAAAGTGATACCGTAATGAGTTAATATATTCTTTAGAGTATTTATTACTGATCGTAGAGAAAGATACACAATCCTATATAGTTAGAGGTATATTGTCAAAAATTTAAAAGATAATTAGTGTCTTTGAAAATTTTAAAGAATCTTATAAAAAGAATAAAGAAAAATTCCAATAGAATTTTATATTTAGAAATGAATGAAAAATATAAAATTTGAAAGAGAGGAGTATATGTAGTAATAGCTTAGTTCCTTTGATTAAAAAGTACTTATATTATTATTATTAGCTTAGCCATCATCTGACTCTGACCAGACCAATTCTGTTCTGTCTATAATATGAATTCTGGATGCGGCTTTTCTTCCAATAGTATTTGTCTCTTTTGTATGTAAGAGACATGAAATTAGAAAATAAAATTGAACTTTGAAGCTTAAATACATGAACCACGCGAGGAAATTAAATACACATATTTTTAACATAGGCGCAGCGCAGCCTCTTTCATCATTTTCAATGTTCATGAATCCTAATTCCACTTGTTGTTTTCAAATTATCATTCATATAAATTGCATATTACAAGCATGTTCTCATTTTGGCTACCAACTATAATTAACCAATTCAGTCATATAACTTTGTATATATTCTATTTTGTTTCCATCACTTTTTCACTTTGGAATAAGATTTTGACAAGAACTAAAAGGGTATGTAATTTATGTATTAATCTCACTTTCCAACATCTTCATCTCGCCTCTGTCTTCTTTAGTATTAATTCTTCGCAATAATTTACACTTTGTAGGCTTATTATGTCAAGAACCAAGGAATTGCAGGACTTGAAGCACAGAATATATGGCTATAGTACACATATATGTAAGTCCTAATCAATTACCTATAGTTTAATTTATTTGTTAAATCCATGTTAATAGGGGCGTAAGCCGATCAGAAAAATCCAATTGAACCGATGATTCAAACCAATTCAAATCGAAAAAAAACCGATTTTTATGGTTCGGATAAAAAACTGAACCAAACTAATTGAAAACTGACGTGGTTGAGTTTATATATATATATATATTATTAAGTTTTTTATTACAAAATATATATTATTATAAACTTAATTTTTTTTAGGTAGCCCACATCGATCTATTAAAAAACAAAAGGAAAATACATTAATCTCCCATGAGCTTTGTGTATATGTCACTAACACCACCCCCTCTATTTTATGACTTGACAGAGACCTCCCCTGCCGTCAATAACTGTTAAGTCTGCATTAAAAAAAAAAACTTTTTTTTATGGCAAATTGTTAGTTGTTAGTATATTACATTATATGTTAGTTTTTCTCGTTGCCAAGACCTTGGACCTCCAACTCCTTTAACTCTTAGTCCAACCAGTTGTGTTATCCCTCCCACCCTCATTAAAAAAAGGCATATCTTTCATTCTCGTATTTGTTGTTCTCTGTAATGGTGTTTCTTTTGCCCCTTCATATCCCGTTAGCGCATTCCCAAATATAAAACAGACACAATTACTTATAAATTCTTTTTGCGCATACTCACATCAAAATACAAATCTTAACTTACAAACTCTCAGACTCAGTCTCCTCATAGTCACAGCTGCAAAAAACCACACGCTGCTCTCAGTTCTCATCTCTCAATATTGTGCAAACAACACAACATTCTCACGTTGTTCTGCTCTCATATATTTTATTTCAAACTCTCATAAAACAGTAACCTCTCATGTCAAGCGTTGCCGGAATACGTCTTATTAGTGGTGAAGTTAACTTGAAGTTTTATTTTTGTTGTACTTTATTATTTGAAAAACTTATGAACTTAATTTCAATATGATTGTACTATGTATTTGATGAACTTATGGGAAAAAAATTGTATTTGTATATGAAGAAATTATTTAATGAATTGTACTATGAACTTGTAGGAAAAAAATATATCGAAAAAAAATAATTACATAGAAAAAAATGCACTATAAAACCGATTAAAGTATCCGAACCAAACCGAACTAAACCGGTAAATTTGGTTCGGATTCATTTTTGAAAAACACTAAAAACCGAATCAATCAAGAGTTCATTAATTCGGACATCGAATTCACTCGAAACCGATCCGTTCAATTACGTACCTGTTAATCCCACATGCCTTTTTTATGTAAAACTATTTTAGTCATTCATAATACCAAACACTCCGGGAAAAGAATTATTATTTTTTCTTTAATGGCAAAAGTATATTAAAAACCCAACTAGCGTATAAAGTACAAATAGAGGTTCAAATCTATAAAAAAAAAAAAAAAAAAAAAAGCAAAAATTAAATAGTAGTATCAGAAATACTTAACAACTAAAACAAAAATCACTACACATCCCGTGGAAATGGAATTTTGGCGATACTGAGATTGATTACCGTGGAAAACTCCTTTGTTATTAAATCCTAGTCCACACCCACCATCAATGTTAAACATTAGAAACACGTGTAAAAAAAGTAAAAAAATACTGTAAGGGCAAATGCTAACGAGTGCCTTTAGGCATTCTTTAAGACCATAAATAGTAAAAAATTTATAAAATTTTTATGGAAAGACGTAAAGTCAACGCATTGAAAATTATAATTTTTAATTTTTTAACTAAAAAATTTATTTAAATTGAATGCTTAAAGAGTGTCCGGGAACACTCGTTAGGAAGACCAAAATAAGGGGGAATACAAAGGATAATCTTTAATTTGATTGCATATGCACTTTTAACTTGTAAAAACATGTATTTATGAAGCACTTTAGATTTCAAGTGAAATTTTACTTTTCTTGTTATTACACGTGTTAAGAAATGGAATAACTATGAAGCCACTAAATAAAATCTGAAATTAGTTCATTTTGACACTAATTAATTTCGCCTAGGTGCCTAACTTAACTAGTTTCGGCACCTAAGTATCGAAATTAATTAAGTTTGGCACCTAGTTGTCTAAATGAACTAATTTCGGATTGTAACTATCAAACCATCCAAAATTCAAAAAATTAGAGGTATTTTCGAATTTTTGGGGAGCTTAAGAGTACTATAGGGAGCCTAAAAAAGTAAAAATCGTAAAATATTGTTTCTTAAAATATATTCAATGTGGCTTTTGAGTATGTCCGATTTTAGGGGATTGTACACAAACACAACACAAGCCGGCCCTGGCGCGCCACTATAACTATTTATCTTATCTATCTTGCAATTTCATTCACTCTTAGGTCTTAGCCCCTTTATAATGTTTGGTTGCTTTGCTATATAGATTATACACATTTTCATTAACTCTTTTTCATATTTATCTGACAGGAAAATAATTTATTTTCGTTGAAAGATTCATGGTGGAGGAAGACCAATGCATTATATAAGAGAGGTACTTAATTATATGATTTCATATCTACTTATTTTTATTATTGTTGAAAATTTAATTTAGCAATTACTTCTTAATCATATACATGGAATAAAAATAATAATACTTGTGTATTATTGCTGGATGGTGAAATTAATTAAACATGGAACTTGTTTAATATATATTTATTATTTTAATATTCTTTAAACTAATTTCCATAAATTTCGTTTTAATTTGAGGTTATGGTTTGCATACTTCATCTCTTTGCTTAATTTCTTCTTTTTATCTTGTGCTGTGTATTCTTCAAAGTTTAGTTTTATTTCGAATAACTATGGTGTGTAATCCTGAAAGTTTATTTCTTTTGCCTTACATAGCTAGTTTTATGTTGAAAAGACTAGTTATATTAACACACAGAATATGTTTTTCTTAATTATGAAATATTCCTACTGAATTAGTATATGTTAATTTTTTTTTTGACAAGAATTAGTATATGTTAATGAATTAGTTTGAGGTTAATTAGTTTGATTAATAACATATGTTCTATTTGAATTGAATTATTTGAGATTATATTAATTACTAGCATAAATTTAAAACCAATTGAGAGAACGTATAAAAACAACTTAATTATTTTTGTTAGTTTTTTAAGATAAAACAACTTATAAAATATATGAAAATAATTTAATTTTATTAAATTGGATTGCTATAGAATTAGCTTATATAAGTTTATACTTAAGTGTTTATCATAATAATTCAGTGTTTGTGCTATAAGCTACAACATTGTAAATATATTAACAATTCGCCATTCAAAAAGTAAAGGTATTTATTTACTAAAACAAAGAATAAAAGTCTTTGTTTAAACACGTGTGGAGTTGGAATCCTCTCCATTTCTTCAAAGAAATGACAAATGCAATTACTATAGTTTTGATGTAAATCAAGAATATAAATGCACGTCTTTTGAGAATAATTGATATTATTTGAATATTTATACATTTAAACTTTAGTATTTGCGTTTGCTATTTCTTTTAAGAAATGGAGATGATTTCTACTACATATGTGTGTTTCATGATTTTTTTTAACTCTTGGATACCGAAGATATTTTAAGGGGTGTGATCCGAGTTCATATCTAATTGATTATCAATAGTGCATGGAAACTTAACTCACACCTATGTAGCATCAAGTTTTGAGTTCAATGATAAAAATATATTATTAGAGTGATTGAATTGTATACAAAGGATAAAAGTACTTGGAACATAACAATAAAAGTGGTAGGATGAGATTTTCCTCTTTTTTTTTTTTTTTGAGTCAAGTAGTTTAATAACTAATATATTAATTACACTCTTAAGGTGAATAAATCGAGTGTTCATAGTTCAAACTCCGACCTTGCATATAAAATGCAAAGTCCCTACAAACTAATTAAGTTAAATTCATGGGAACAAATGAGGGTTTCCTCTTAATTGACATATATTATATGTTTGCTTGAAAGCATAATTATGAGTGTATTTATGATATATTCTAACTATATGAGAATGTGAGGCCAATTCATAGAGTTTATAGGCTTGACTCTTAAATTTTAACGAAAAGGATGCAACACACACGACCTTAATAATGTGTTATCTTTATAATTTGATCAATGATACCGAGATATACACACTTGCTCTAATTAATGATTTTAGTTAAAAAAAATTCTATCTATCAATCTATTTGGGGATGACTCGAAACATAATTCACTAAGTAATATGGTTCAGTTGTAAGACATACTTTTATCTGAAGGCATGAGATTTTTGAAATAATGGTTTGTGATATATATTTAGAAGGTTACAATGGTTAGATTCGAATTATAGCATTATTAATTTGTTTGATACCTTGTATCACTTGTTCTTAATGGTCACTACAAAAGTTTTTCAAGAGTTCTTTCACTTCACCAAAAGACATGAATTTCTTGATAAATAGAGACGCTTTGGAGGCTGAAAATAAAGTCATTTTCTAAAATATCATTAATCAATATGTTTGATATGAATGTGCGATAGTTAATAAGGAAAGTTGATTCTCTAAAATATCATTGATCAATATGTTCGATATGAATGTACAATCTAGGTCAAGGCTTCCAAAGTATCCTGAAGGGGATTCGTCGGTTTGTCCATTTGCATCACGGTAGAGGGAGTCAAACCTAAAACTTAGTGAGATACACATGCTTTGAAATTTATGTGCAACCTTCATTATATTTATACATTTTATGGTACCTTTCTTGTGAATCTTTCTGCTAAAGATGATGTTAAAAAAGATTGTTAAAATCTAGCTGCAGGATGAAGCACAAAATTTGAATGGAGAAACTATTAGAGAGAATCAAAGAGGAAAACATTGCAACTAGGACTTGAAAGAAGAACATTGTTCTATGAAATGAATGCCCTAGCAAGTTGAACAATTTATCTTATAAAATTTGCAAAAAAAAAAATGTGATTAAAACAAAAGAACATTACAGATTAAAAAAGATAATTATTAGAAATTGCTTGGACTTGTACTTTGAGTATCTGACATACTTAGAAGTTGTTCAAGATATTCAACACCTAAGTCCTCTAACACCAACACACTTGATGATGATGATGATCCATCTGATTGATCTTGGTTCCCTGCTTTATTCTTCTTTACACCTTTTGATGACAACTTTCTCTGTTCATAGTGTCTCTCTTTGAGTGCAAGTGCAGGTGAAGACCCTTTTTTACAATCATATTGAATCTCTTGCAAAGATTCTTTGACCCTTTGGACAGGAAAATTGAGAACAGCATTATTACCTCTCATTGAAAATGCAGCTTGATCATAAGCTAAAGCAGCATCTTCCGCACTATCAAATGTTCCAAGCCAAACTCTTCTTCCACCTCTTGTTGTATCTCTTATCTCTGCTGCAAATTTCCCCCAAGGTCTTTTTCTTACACCTATATATGACTTCTGATCCATCTTATTATTATTATTATTCTGCAATACTTCTTTAGCTTCAGATGATGACTTCAACATTGATTGTTTTGTCTGGTTATTTGGCAGTGTCTGCGAGCTCGATGAGAAATCGACCATATCGAAGGAAAGATAATTGTAATTACCAAATGATTCGAATGAAATATCTGAAGGATCTTGTTGCATATCCATATCTGGGTTGTGGAAAAAAGAGAGACTCATCGTATTAGCAAATAAGTGCTTTTCTGTTGCTTCTTTTGTTGTCTTCTCCTTTTGGCTGTAATTTATATTTGCCTCAAATTAATGGTCAAACCCTACTCAGGTTGTTATTCAATTATGGATTATGGATTTGGATTATTCTAATGTGGCTAGAAATGTAAGAACCATATATATTAATTAAGAGAATCTCGTACTAATAGAAAACATAGTTTTTGCCAAAAAAACAGTTAAGCGAATCTAGATCCAACAAGCTTATGTTATTACTTATTACTATTATTATATGTATATTATTGAAGCTGTACAGGAGTCTTACATTAGAAAGGTTTTTCAGCAATCCACACAGCTACGTGTAGTCCATCTCAACCATCCATTTTAAATCCGTCGGGTGATATTGCATCTTAACAAAATCAGTACAAAACAATCTCAACTGTCACTTCAAGATCGGACGGTTCTGATAAAAAACTGCGAGAAAGCTGTGTGGATATTTACTGCAGGAGTTTCTCTATTCAATTTTTTAGGTTGTTGGACACTTCAATAATATATCAAAATGATTTTAAATTTATGTAAAAATTTATAAATATAATCCATATGATATAAAATTTCAATCCAACCATTATTTTCGTAAAATACAATCGAGTTGGGTAAAACACTAAAACGTTATCCAAATGGCAAATATAGCCAATGAGCAACTAATTAGTCTAACTTAACTAACTGTGTAACTAATCATTTCAATTAACTATTACATATCTAATATCACCCACGCTGGAATGTTGTTACTACACTTTTAGCTTGAGAAATGTCAAATTATCAATAGCCTTTGTACTGTTCTGCTGCACTTCATTCTGAGGTGATGGAGATCTTTGGAATGATGCTGGTTTTTGGTAGTTGAAGGGCCATTTCAATCTGTTATTTTCTGTGATATGATGTAGCAGGTTTTTGTTATTTGTCTTGCTGTTATCTTGATTTTTATGTTGTTTCCGTTGATTTTGTATCATTTAAGTAGCTATTTTGTGGTCACATTAATTTATTATTGAGATGACTTATAAGTCTAATGTCTTAAAATTTTGACTTAAATAGTCTATTGGTCCCTTAAAGACATTTTAGGTCTCAAAATGGTCCCTTAAAGAAAAAAAAGGTTCGAATTGGTCCCTTAACTATGTTTCCGTCAATCAAAATGATCCTTTCCGTCAATTAAAAAAAAAACCGTTAATTTTACACAAATCTACAGTTACTAAAGGTGTACCACCAACATCTAATTTTATTTTCCTTCCTTCATCTTCTCCTTCACTTGTTCTTCATCTTTATCAACAATTTCATAAAATTCAACAACAAAATTCCAAATCTTCAAACAAACTTAAAATACACACTTCAATTCAAAAAATTAAAATTCAAAAACACATAAATTAAACAAATCTAGAAACTACATAACTTCAAACAACAATTCCAGAAAAAAAAATCCAAATTAAATCAAAACCAAATCCACTAAATCCGTAAACTAAAATTACAAAAACGAATTTCAGATCTCAAATTTCAAAACCCACAAAACGAATTGTCGGAGTTGTGATGTTAAACTCGCTTTGCTTCAACCATCGGTTCAATCTTCTTCTCGGTTTTTTTCTCCACCGGTTTCTCTTTGTAACCTTTGCTGAGTTGATTTTAAAATAGAACAACAAAAATCCTTTGTTGATGGGTGTTTATGCAAAGGATGCTTTTAGAAGCTTTGTTGAGTTGTTATAAAAGGGTTGGTGTGGTGAGTCGTTTCCATCTGCAATGTCTAGTTTGAGAGTTTTGTATGTTGAAAAAGCTGAGGAATAAGTTTATGCGAAAAAGCTGATGTTGTCTGGTTGTTGTTCTTTTTGAATTTTTTGGGTTTATTTTTTAATTTGAGTAAGAAGCTATTTTTAAAATTTTTCATTTTGATTTTGTTTGAAGATGATGATGAAGGTGAAAAAGAAGTTGGGGGAAGAAGATGAAGAAATAGAGAGAAAAATTAGCTTATAATGGTGCACTATTAGATATGGTGGACATTCAAAATTTAATGGCTATTTTTTTCCAACAAGATCACACGGCTTAAATTAAAAGATTTATTGATATCTATGGTAAACCACATGCAATATTGCTCCACCTAATACATTTGGTGTTAAAAATTAACGGGAGGGACTAATATGGCAAACAGTGATATCAATAAGGGACTAATGCGGACCTTTTTTTATTTAAGGGACCATTGTGAAACTTAAAATATCTTTAAGGGACCAACAGACTAATTAAGCCTAAAATTTTAGATGAATGTGTGATGTGAAAAGTCACTTACAAAGTTACAAGGTTGCTCATTGCCCAATACGTTGATTCGGTTTGTGCCTATGATATATGGGTACTCAATTTGAGGAAAACTACCACTACCGGGTACCGGTACGCGTACGGTACACCTTCGTACACACTGACATCCTAAAAAACAATAATAAAGTAGCCGCTAGATTTATTCATTCAAAGATAGTTGAAAATTCAGTTTTTATTTATGCAAAACTTCCTCTTCTCTCAAAAGAGAAATAGGAATACTTATAATGACGAAGTAAGAAAAAGGTGAGATATTGGTACAGATGAATAAGAACTATTTAATGTAGCCGAGATTCTTGAAGTTCTTAGTCTTTCTCGCGATGAACCTGAACTTGATCTTGATGACACTCTTTTTAATAATGAGAGAGATGGAGAAACAATCGACTCTTTTTGAACTAATTACTTTTTAATTTGATATTTTAATGTTTTTGAACAATTTGAATTACTTTTAAATGTGGTATTTTTTATATTTAATTATATATTTTACCAATATATTTCTATTATTTTATTTGTATAATCATATTAAAAAATATATTAAAAATAAATAAATTTATGGACATAATCGTACCTTAATTTTTCTAAAAGTATCCTACCTCGTACCAGTACCCGTAGGTACAATACCCGCACCTAGGAAATAAAGGCTATATTTTGGAAGGACAAAAAGCTAGCTTATAAGCTAAAAGTTTCGTTTGGTAACAATCATTTTGTTATGAGCATAGTTTATTTTAATAGCTTATAGCTTATTTTTCAAACGCTATTTCAAGTAGCTTATAGCTTATCATATTTTGTTCCATATTTACCCTTATTATTTTAACTAAATTCCATTTTTACCCTCTAATTTATTATTATCTAATATAATATAATTATTTTCTTGATACAACGGATGACTTTTTTTTACGAATTCTTAATTTAATAATGTTTACTTTAATGGTATCCGTATCCGCGGATATTCAAACCCGTTAGTAAATAAAAATATTATATAAATATTATTAGTTATCAAATATATAAGAGCCTAGCTTTTTAATTCTTTAGAATTTTGTGATGAACTTTGTTTTGATTAAAAATGAAATGTATTAAATTTTTTCTAAAGAGAAATGTATAGATATTATTATATTTTAATGAAAAGAAGAAAAATAAATGTGCTGACTTTTGTTGTTAAATTGAAAGTGAAATGTATGAATGTTATTATATGAAAATAATCTTTTTCTTGTTTCTTTAGAAAGAAGATAAACAAATTTCAAGTAATTAAAATAATTATTTTTTACAAGAACCACAATTTTTTTAAAAAAATTATTATCTATGGATATATGTGAATATCCACGGATACTTCAAAATTAATGGATTACCTGCTTGACGGATACCCGCCCGGATATGGATATCATATTTATCCAACGGAGCGGACACATATATCATACTATCCGCCTCCACGGATATCCATTGACATCCCTAGTCATTGGTACTCGGATGACGCAGTTATTATAATAAAAGTTAGCTGTTTAAAAAAATTAATTATCCATTATCTTTACGGATAGAAAGCTAAAATATTAATTAGGCTAAAAATATATATTGGATCAAGTTCTACAAACGTTACAAATATAAATTATATTCTTGAGAATTTTAAATACATGGCTATTTTTCTTATTTTGCGATCGAATTTTAAATTATATATTGAGGTCTCATATTCTTATGATTTATATTTTTTAAAAGCTTAATGTTATTTGATTAATAAAAAAATAAATATTATCGTGTGTGCATCAAACCTATGATATAATAAATATTATCCTACTTATATATATCTTATTATGTTATTATTCAATTTTAAATTTGATTTTGTTACCTCATATCATGCGTATTAAATGAGTTCAAAAGTTAAAGTTAATTACAAAAACTTTAAGATAATTTTATTTTATTGAATCTTTTAACTACCAAGGAGCATTAATTATCATTTTTTCTTTAAAAAATGCATGTAAAATGACCTGGGTTATAGTTCAAATGAAGAAAAAATACTGACATCAACTAATTACTGACTTTTGCCATTTAAAGAGAAAAAAGAAACAAAATATATATTGGGTATCACCTTCAATAGCAGCTTAACCTAATTAAACCGATTCAAACAATAATTTAGATCCAAACAAATCACATGGCCCTACACCTGTGGCTGTGTGTGTCTCATATATCGTAACATAAAGGTTAATTTATTTGTGTATGTGTCATAACATAAAATATTTTCAATTAATTGTTTTGGCAATATTGACCACTTTGTACTTCCTATCAATAATATAGTTTGCTTATCAAAAAAACAAAAACTCACCAAACAATAATTTAGATCGAATTTTTGTAAAAATAAAAATAAAAAATTAGATCGACACAAATCACATGGCCCTCTACACTGTATGACTTAATTATGACATTAACTACACGTCGGTACGCATAATAGTCTTACTAATTTTCAAATGCATTGTAGTCCCATTTTTATCAATTCGTGATTTAGATCTCTCGTTTCTAAATTTGAAAAATGCAAATGTTCTAGAGTGGACCTAACAAATTGGGGACATCCTCTTGGGACCGTCGAGCAAAGTCTAAAAAGCATTAGCTCAATCCCACTTGACTGTTGGTCAGCGTACAAATTCCCAGCGGTTTGTAACGCTCGACATCGGAATTATGAGCATTCAATGATCATCATTGGTGGAACAAAATATGTGTTAATACACACCCTTAAGTTTTGATGATAACAAAAGTATTAAATGGACAATTGATGGTACTAACGTTTAAATTAAGTGCAGGAGTATCCAATGTTATATCAAAAGTACACTTAATTTAAACTCTGATGAAACCTATGGAAGTCTGAATATTTACACTCTGAAGGAGTTCAGAAGCTACAACGTGGTCAGAAGCTAAACAATGTTCAGAAGCTCAAAGAGGATCAGAACGTCTGCAAGTGTTCAGAAGCTCAGAGGAGTTCAAAAGCTCAAAGATGTTCAGAGGCCCACAAGAGTTCAGAAGTTGTCTGCTAGTCATGAGTCATTCAGAGGATGAAGACGTTCAGAAGCTGAATTGCAAAGGACTATCAGAGACCAACCATTCAAGACCAATCAGACTCCAAGTTATCAAAGGTTCATCAGAAGCAAATGAATTCCCCAGTCATCAGAAGGCTACTTCAACTACATTTATCAAGCCTGATGATCTGATCAAGGACAACTAATTACAACGGTCACAAAGAATGTGATCCTACTCTCTAGAAGCTAGTTGTACCTTGTTACTGTATCTTGGACAAACAGTAAAGGAGAAGCCTCTCTGCAAAAGACGACGTGGTTTTACTCAACAGTTTTTCAACGACTACAGATGTACATTTTACAACGGGAATTTCTCCAACGTCTCAATGTCTTTCTCAACTCATATAAATATGCCAAAGAAAGAATTGATGACTAGCGCTCTTCATTAGAAAATATCTCTCAGAAGAAAGTGAGAATCTGAATTGTAATAGAAAATATCTCTCAAATGAAGTGAGCATATAAACTAGCTTTAAGCCTCTGAAGTTATTATGTTTGTAATTAGTTTAAGCTTACAAGTTAGTAGTAAGTCTTCTGCTTAGTGTAGAAGCAAGAAAGTCTTCTGCTTAGTGTAGAAGCAAGAAAATCTTCTTCTTAGTGTAGAAGCAAGAAAGTCTTCTGCTTAGTGTAGAAGCACATAAGTCTCAATCTTAGTGATTAGAGCATGAAGTGTTGAGCCTGTGTGCTTGAGCAAGGAAGTCTCTGATCTTGTGTGATCAGAGCAAGGAAGTCTCTATGTCTTGTGTGACTAAGAGCAGGAAGTCTTGAGCCTGTGTGCTTGAGCAAGGAAGTCTTTGATCTTGTGTGATCAGAGCAAGGAAGTCTCTCTGTCTTGTGTGACTAAGAGCAGGAAGTCTTGAGTTTGTGTGCTTGAGCATCTATTGTAATCCGTGTGATTATAGTGAACTCTCTTGGAAACAAGGGGACTGGAGTACTCTCAATTTGTGAGGGGAACCAATATAAATTGTTGTGTGTTCTTCTCTCTTTGACTCTCTCATTTACTCCTTCATCATTCATAACGCCATAAGTTAATTGTGTGAACAATCCGCTGTGCTTTAAAGATTCTGAAAAGGTTTAAATATCTTGGAAAGTTTTTAAATATCCAAAACACAATTCAACCCCCCCTTCTTGTGTTTTCTCCACGCACCTTCAATCATGACTCTTCAGCTGTTTTCTGGCAGCCTCATGATGGCCATTAACTCCATACAAGGCCTTGGCCCAGCGCAGGGGGCTATATATAGATCATTTCCACAACTCCACAAGGTACGTATTCTATATCAGAGAAAACATTTGCTTCACCTCAACTGACTTGAGCGTCGGAGCATATGCATGTACACGGCCCTGGTTCCACCGGACAGGAGCAAAGGACAAAACAGCTTAACACCGTCGCGAATTGATCGACTCTGATCAGGTAAGATCAGTGGCGCCGTCTGTGGGAAATCTATAGTTTCCCCCATCTTTTTCTAGAAATTGACCAAAACTCTAAAAAAAAAAACTACCATTCACGACCAATGGCCGATATCAACAACCAAGAATTCATGGCGGAGAACCACCTCCAACACAGTCAATTGGACGGTCACAAGACCTCCGTAACCCCAGAAGGCAGCGCTGCTCAGGTACAAGAAACTCCAATCAACGGAGAATAGCCGCAGCACGAGCCCTACGTGCCAGATGATCCATTGGTGGTACCACAAGTTCCTCTCGGAGCACCAATGGAACTGGTGATGGCTGCACTGGTCAACACCATCAACCGCCAAGGACAGCTCATTCGCAAGCAAACCGAAAACATGCGCGGACAAAATGAACTAATACACGAGTAGAATCGCCGCATTCAAGCAGTCGAGAATTCGCGCACAACTTCGAGGATCTCGTGGAGTACTCACCGACGCAGATCTCTAACTCCTGAGAATCGCCGCTCGAAGTCGAGGTCTAGGTCCCCGTGACATGCACCTCGACGACAAGGGCAGAGACCACTGAGTCCGGCCAGGGTGGATCCTTGAAGAAAAGACCAGCCACCTCCCTCTAGAAGAGGTAATGCTGTGAAACGCGGAGGGAACGTCCGACCACCTCCTCTTTCGCCTAAAAGAGCATCATCTGGGAGCGTGGATGAAAGACATAGAGGCCCTCTGTCACGGAGAATCATGGGCATTCCTATTCAACGAGGGTTAGAAAAGACATCGTCGTTGGACAAATACGATGGGACAATTGACCCTGATGAACACATCCGGAGCATTGAAACGGCCCTCGACTACAGAAGTCTATACCGATCTATCAAATGCAAGTTGTTCCCTTTTTCCTTAATACGAGGAGCATCCACCTTGAGGATCGATTGATTCGTGGGATGAACTGTATCGCCAGTTCAAAACACACTTCACCACTTCTCGACGACATCCAAAAACCAAGGCACAACTCAAAGCAACGGTCAAACGCCCCGAGGCACACTTCACACATTACACTCCACTGAACGTTCCTTGGGACAACATCCTCGCTGAGGTTTCAAACGCTGACTTTAAAAGGGCAGACCTAGGCTTCCCAAAGCAGCTGCCCGCTAAACCTAACGTGGATAGGCAGAAATTCTGCCGATTCCACAAAAGTCACAGGCACATAACAGAGGATTGTGTGCATCTGAAGGATGCCATTGAGATCTTCATTCAAAATGGGTATACATAGCAGTACATGGAAGGCCATGACCAAGCAAGAAACGGGGGTAATGCTCGGCAAGCTCAACTTGCTATCGAGGCACAAAGACCCGAGCAGGAAGCCCCGAAGTTAACAAAGTCATCCCCGGAGGCATAGCCTTCGTTGTATCAAGACCCGAGGATTTCCTCCCACCCCATGGTAATGGCGAAAAGGAAGCACTAAATTACCTTTCAGCTCACCTGAACGGAAGTTGGGAAAATTTCCTCGGAGTGTTAGTCATATCCGGAGGAGGATTTAATCCCATAACCATTGGTTTCGTCAAGAGAAAGTTCGACGAGCTGGAAAAGTTTTCCCCGGTGGGAGAAATAAAAATAACCGAGGTAACAGAAGGATATATTCCCCTGGCATTCTATAGGGAGGAAGTCCCCGGGGGGATCCTGTTCTGGACTGGGCCTAAAGCCCAACACATTGTGGACATCCTCCCCTAGACCGTCGAGCAAGGCCGAACGAGCATTAACCCAATCCCACTTGACCGTTGGTCAGTGTACAAATCCCCAACGGTTTGTAACGCTCGACACCAGAATGATGAGCATATCATGGCTCTTCAACCGTTTTCCGGTAGCCTCATGATGGCCATTAACTCCATCCAAGGCCTTGGCCCAGCGCTGGGGGCTATATATAGATCATTTCCACAACTCTACAAGGCACGTATTCTATATTAGAGAAAACCTTATCTTCACCTCAACTAACTTGAGCGTCGGAGCATCTGCAGGTACACAACCCCCTGCGGTTCCATCGGAGAGGAGCAAAGGACAAAACAGCTTAACACCGTCGCGGATTGGTCGACTCTGATCAGGTAAGATCAGCAAAATTTCATTTTTTTAAAATCTTCAAAAAAATTTCTCATTTAACAAGTAGAATAATCTCGAGTTGAGAAATTATTTTTTTAATGGTAACATATATTACATATTAATAAAATTAAAAAGAACGAAGTACAGGAGCAATAAAATAAAATAAAATAAAAGGTAAGAGAATTACACCCCAGAAAAATATAAGAAGCTCTAAAAATATAGAAATAGGCACAAAAAAAACACAATAAGCCACCTATAACAAAAAATAACCACGTGCCTCTAACCTCCTATACAAAGAATATCTAAAACCCCTCAGAGAGGGAGGTAAGAATCAACCACCAGATCTCACGAAGATCCAACTCGATACCCCTTAAAACTCTATCGGTTCCAGCAGAAAAAAGGATGCATACCTCACTCTTAAAAATAACAGGGGATGCCAGGATTTTTACCTAAACCATTTGCAAGATAGAAATTTCACCTTATCTACCAGACATTCAGCATAAAAGGTTCCATCTAAAAAGCAAAAATCATTTTCGCAAGTTTTAGATGGTCCACATAATAGATTGTAAAATTAACACCGACCATAATTAGTTTATCCTACCCAAACTCATGCCTAGGAAAACCACAAACGAACCTAGGATAGCACGATGGGACAAACGAAAAGTGATTGGCTGACTCATATCCTAAACCACATAACGCACACATAGAGGCACCAGTATCCGAAAGAACAATCCGCCGCAAGAGATTATGACGACTCGGCAGCCAATCATGCAGAAGCTACCAAGAATAGATTGCCACTTTTGAGGAGACCCGAGTTTTCCACACATTTGAGAGCAAGCGCGTTTTCTCTTCAGAGATGAACACTTCTTCAGCTTGATGGAGAACCAAGTAAGACGACTTAATTAAGGAGTTTAGAATCATTGAGTGACAATGATATTGTTATGAATAATTATAGTGGATGTTTATTATTCTTGACACATATCAATGACACATGTGTTATCCAAAAAATATAACTATGTTATAATGTAAAGAACACGCTCGTGAATAGAAAATACAAGAGTTATTTTCTTCTCTCTTTTTCCTTTCTATCATTCATTTTTGTAATCTTCTCTATGCTTATATTTTGGGAACATCCAAACATGTATGTTGAGATATTTTTCACAGTAAGCCAAAGTTATTATATGTAAGTCTTCCCTACTTTAGAGTTTGAATTTTGCTTGATAAACATGATTTTCCATGTAAGCATTTTTGGATGTGTTTTGTAAGTTCAATTGCTCAATTACAATGCATTTAAATGTGTCGTAAAAGAATATTGAGAAAATATATTTGATATGAATCTCCAATTATTATAAATTATTTTGAGCATGAATTGGAGAATTTTTTATAGCCTAGTAGGCTAATTATCAATTGGTGAATTTATTTTCCAATATTAGGGGGAGATGAAAAACATCTGAAAATATGAACTAGAAGTTCAGATGAAATCTTTTTGGTAGATAGACGGAATAACAAAACCATTATAAACTCACACAGCCAAGTGGAGAAGTCGGGGTTCGTACTCCGGTCATGACGTACGACCTAACTACCAAGGAACACACAATTCACCCAATTTCCTTTGCATTTCACCTCTTTCAAATACTGATTTGGACTTCGATGTGCTAACATTCTTGCAGGTACCTCCTTTCTCATCCGTATTTGAGCTCAAGACCACTGTCTCAATCACCTTAACGAGCCATTGGAGTTATTCCTATTCTGCTTGTTTAGAGCATATCTGACTTAGCCTTTGGCTAGGTTTATATAGGAGAAGAATTAGGGTTTGTAGGAACCAAGGACATTCTCATGCACATGTGATAGAGATATGTGTTGGTTGATGGCAGGACAACGTCATCAGGTATTTGATGGGTCCCTGTCGAGCGATAATCGTCTATATTATGTGTGTGTGTGTGTCTACCGTATGCTCTGCTAAGTGAGGATTTGGTAACCTGGTTCAACTTGTGAATGGGCCTCAGCCCGGTCCAAAATAATTGATATTGGTGATTTACTTTTGTTAGTGATACATAATGACCCAAACATAATTCAGTCAAGTCATCGTTTTAGCATAAAAAAATCATTTGTTTAAGAAATTAGCCCTCAAATGAGAATATTACATAGCAAAATCAAATATGTTGCATAGATATTCATAGTTTTGAAAGAGGAACAAACAACTTAAATTGAGGAGAGAGTTGTCCAGCACATTTCATAAATCTTAAAAGGACTAGGACCGACTAATCTGAGGGGACCAATCCCACCGCCCACTTGCGGGGGCCCCATTTAAAGCCAGAGTTTTATTTGCTCTGTATGGACTAGCCCACCGAAATTGGCACCAGAGGGAATCGAACCTGAGACCTTGAGAGGAGCATATTCCAAGGACCCAGGCCAACACCACTAGGCCAACCCAAGTGGGTTCAGGTAAGATCACTTAGTAAAGTGAGTGAGTAAAATTTTGTCATATATAAAAGCAAATGGATTGAAACCTTAAACAAAATAAATGAACCACGCACGTGAGTGAAATGTATGTACATGGTGGCGCAGCCTCTCTTATAAGCAACTTGGTTCGCTTTATTCAATGTTCATGAATCTGTGTTCGTGCACCACTTGTTTCTAATTTATCATTCTAAACAGATCATATCACTTCTATAAATTGCCAATTACAAGCATTTTACCAATTGGACCAAAAGAGTAAAAAATTAAGGTATGTATTAATTAATCTCATATTATAAGATCAATCTTCATTAACGTATTAATTGGACCAATTGTGAAGAAGAAGACAAGAAACTGCACTACCTGCAGTTGAAGCACTGGCGGGCCGCAGCAACCGAATCTAGTCTTCATAATAAATAAATATAGTAAACTTTATGGAAGTATTGCTTCTAATTTTATTTTTTTCAATAATTTAATTAGCTTGTTGCCATTGGCAAAAATAGTAGTACTCCTATTCAATTAGTTCCCTTACGCTAAAGAAATGAAGTCTTGCATACGTATTAACCTACATATTAATCGATAAACTTTAAAGACAAAAATTTTTTGGATGCCTTGGGACAAAAATTAATTAAAAATAAAACGATGTTGTCTTAAGCACGCATGATGACACGTGGGTATGTGCCTATGTGGTCAATGACCGGTCATAACTTATCATATTCTAGAATCTAGAGTTTAGTTTTTATTCCTAATATTCACTTGAATAGTTGAAATAAATTACTCCCACCGTTTTTTTTCAATTATATAGTTTTGTCAAATTTAACGTTTCTAATTAATTGTCCATTTAGTGTTTTAAGGCTACGATTCGTTAATTACTCTTATTTTTTTCAATAAAACTAATTAATGCTATATATTTAGAAAACTAAATTTTTTTTTTGGTACATAACATATCAAATATATTTTGTTTTTTTTTGTTTTTTACATAATATATTAAATTTTTTTGAAAGAAAAAGTGTATGCAAAAAATATGAATTTATTTGTGAATTAAAATTAGGGTATAATAGGAAGATAAGATGCAAAAATACACTTTCTTAATTTGTTGTTACTATTCTAAACGGACACTTATAAAAAAACGGAGGGAGTACTTTCTCTCTTCCTTTTTAAGAGATTTTTTGAGAATAGTAATACCAAATTAACGAAATGTTTTTTTGAATTTTATTTTCATATTATACTCTCATTTTAATTCACTACTGCATTTTTTCCAATAAATTTAATATGTTATGTATCAAAAAATAATTAATATGCTATTTTTCTTTCGTAACAAACAATTGTTTTAAAAAAACAAACTTTAGTTTTTAAATACTTAGAATTAAATAATTTTATTGAAAAAAAAAAACTAAAAATAATTGATAAAGGATATCTATTAATCTATTAATATGAAAAAGACAAAGTCATTTGTCTTTCTCTTTCCTCAAAATCCCTTGCTTCTCATGCATTCTCTTTTGTGGTTCATTTGGCAATTAATTCATTTGTCTATAATAATTGCCAACAATTTCAAATTCTCTCTACATAAACGACCTCCTTTTTTTCTCATGTTAAAATAATTACTAATAATAAGTAATTAATTATAGAAACATGGAGTATTTGGGCCACACCTCATATGTCTTCCTTCTAATTTTCAAATTTATTTTTATTTCAAAATTTCAAATTTCTTTTTTGGACGAATTTCAAACTTTCAAACATAATAAGGGAACTTTTTTTTTTTCATGAGAAAACATAATAAGTAAGCTTATTTTATTATTTTAAAACATGTTGTATCTATAGGGCATCTCCTATACAACCAAAGAACCTAATCTATATTCTATCTATCTATAATAATAATAATAATAATATTATTTAGGAGTCTTTTTTCAAATGAATTTGTACACGTGGCAGCCTCTAAGTCATTCTTCTCTAATATTGTTTTAGCCATAAATGAATTAAATTATTTATATGATTTTTCGTATTTTTTTTTTTGCATTAATTCCTCACTATTTTTTCAATTTTGACCATAATGGTCATTAATCATATCAAGTAAGTCAACTATTTAAATTTATGCCATAATTTTAAAAAACTAATTTGATCCCTCCCCCATTATATACTATATTATTATTATTATTATTATTATTATTATATATTATATGTGAATGGTATTTGAAAACTATTATACGGACTAATGTCAAAAACAAACAAAAATTGGTTGCACAAAAACTATTTTGTTTTTTTTAATAAATACTAATAGTAACTAAAGTATGTATAATATAATATATCTTTACGATACTAAAAGCATATTCCAGTGATTCTAAAATCATGTTTATGGTTACCGTAAAAAAAAAAATTTATGCTATAATTAATGCAGTTAATAAAAATTAAAACTGTTTCCTTTTCTAATTAGACGAAAATAGAAACAACATTTATGGTTTATTTTCTATATATATAGGTATAATATTCAGTTCAACACACTTATAGTTGCAGGTAAAATATAATTTCTCACATTTTAATTGTTTTTCCGTTGCGTTTAATTTTTTTTTTTACAATTCTTTTGTCTCTTTGGTTTGTGTTTTCTTTTTTCCCACGATCCGGATTCATCAAGATCTAATTCGGACGGATAATGTTTGAAAGAGCTAGGTGCGTCGAAACTCCATGTTGACGGTAGTGGTCGTGTTCGTGCTAATAGGTTGATGGTTTTTGGTGATTCTTGCGCTCGTGGTGCTCAATCGCCTTGATTGACCATCCTTCAATTTGGCTTTTGTTTGGCTTTGGGATGCAGATTTTCAACAAGACTTGTTCGGAGGATGATATTTCAATATTTGTATCATTCATTGATTATGGATTGTATTGCTTAAAAAAGCATCAACGTTTGCTGTTTGTTGCAGGGAGTAGTGTGGACACGTGGACGGTTTCGTGCTAATGGTCGTCCATTCACCTCGATTATCTAGGACTTCTATTTTATCTTTTAGGATTAACTAGAAGTTGGTATATTTTATTGCTATGTGCTTTTGTCTGGACGCACTGGGTTAGGTATATGTCCTCCCAGTTCTTGTATATATTTTATTTTCTTGGTATATGGTCGTCCATTCACCTCAAATGTGTGGAAGAGGCGCGCGTGAAATTCATACTGCAAGAAATCCATGAAGGGATCAACGGACAACACATTGGTGGACGTTCTTTAGCAAGAAAGGCACTAAGGGCTGAATATTATTGGCCGACGATGCAAAACGACGCCAAAGACCACGTCCTAAAATGCGAAAAATGGCAAAGATACGGGGACATGCATCTCGCACCAGCAAGCGAGTTAAAGACCTTGATTTCCCCGTGGTTGTTCGCTTGGTGGGGAATGGACATCCTCAGTCATTTCCCACCAGCGTCAAGGCAAGTCAAATACCTGATAGTTGCTGTGGATTACTTCACAAAGTGGATCGAAGCGGAACCCCTCGCAAAAATCTCCACGACACACATACTTCATTTCTTCAAAAGAAACGTGCTCGCAAGGTTTGGAGTTCCCCGAGTAGTGGTAACGGAAAATGGAACACATTTTACAAACAAAAAGTTCCAAGAATTGCTCGCCAAAATAGGCATCATACAACACTTCACATTTGTCGAGCACCCTCAAACAAACTGGCAAGCCGAGGCAACTAACAGAGTAATACTGCGAGGGCTAAGACAAAGATTAGGCGCATCCAAAGGAAATTGGACCGAGGAATTGCACAACGTCCTCTGGTCCTACAGAACCACTCCACACTCCACGACTGGGGAAACACCCTTTCGATTAACATACGGAACAGCGACTGTAATTCTCGTGGAGACAGGGGAACCCTCCCTGAGGATAGAATATCCACACGAGGAGGATACAAACGACGAGTTACTAAGAGAAGAATTAAAACTCGTCGAAGAACTTAGAGCAGGGGCATCTCTTCGAGAAGCAACCCTCAAACAAAAAATAGTTGCTCGGCACGACAAAAAGGTTATTGAAAGAGAATTTGAGGTGGGAAGCCTAATGTTAAGAAGAAACCAGAAAGACTCTCGTGAAGGGAAACTCGCAGCTAATTGGGAAGGACTGTATCGAGTTCGAGCAAAGACAGAAAATGGAGCGTATCACCTCAAAAACCTCTACGGCGAAGAGATCCCTCGTACTTGGAACGCCGAGAAGCTAAAACATTATTATAGTTAAACGATGTGCTCTTTAACGAAGGCTGCAAATCCCATTGAGGAGATGTGCCTATACAACGGAGGAATGTCTAGGTACAGATAGGAATCTTAAAACTTCTAAAAAGCTCGACCCTAGCTCTAAGGCTGGCGTCCACGCTCAATGAGGAAACACTCCATGCGAGCTCCATCGTTACCTAGTACATGCCCGACAGAATGTCCAACTCGCGATGGGATATTCAATGTTGCGGGGAGAGGGACCAAACGAAGAATCTATCATCGACTTCAGTTTGGAAGCAAGTCAAACACTCGTGCAGTTCCACAAACTGCTCCGGCGTGGTGCTTACGATACACGACATCAAGAAGCAACTGTAACAATTAGACGAACACTAGCGCAAAGGAAAATCTACCTAGCGAGTAGAACGTCTAAAAGAAACCAAATTAAAACCCTAAGTAAGAATCGAGCATCGATTGAAATTTCCTCACATATACCAAATGATCGAATTCACGGGAAAATAAATCATTAATCATTCATCGACAATTGAAAGGAAACACCCACAAATAAAGCAAGACAACACAGATTGCAAAATATGAAATTGTCGGGGAATAATAAATTACAACGACCACAAGGCTGAAATTGTCATAATGTTACACAAAAAAAAGGCACAAAAGCCAAGGCGAGCATAACGTCGGCATACAAAAAATTACAAACAACAAGTTAAATTTCATTCCTCTTCAAGAGGAAGAGTAGCTATCTGGCCGTCATGAACCTCCTTGAATTCGTCCATACCCTCAGTCACCAGATGGACACCAGGGTTGAGGACTTGAAGCTGAGCCACTGCATTTTTGAAGCTGGACGAGGCAACCTCCAACTGCATATCACCAATTTGATAGATCTTGGGGATCAGATCTGCCCGGCTGGAATTAGCATAGGTGCCCTCCGAATCTATCTTCTTCTCCTCCTCCTCCACCATAGGAGTCAACGACAGAGTGGCCAATTTCTCCTCCAAACCAGCAACCTTCTCTTTTAGAGCTTTCTCCTTCTCTTGGGCATCCTTGAGATCCTTCTCCAGTTTGGTAACATGTGCTTGAGAGTCCTCGAAAGCTTTGGTTTGAGAGGAGAGGTCTTGCTCGACCACGGTCAGACGCTCGCCAAAATCTTTGGCATGTGCTCAAGCCTCGTCCCTCTCCTTCAAGTATTTTCACTCCCGACCATTGAGGAAAGTGGCCAGCTCTAACAGCTTGAATACTGCTACCGAGGATTCAGCGACCACATTTCTAATCAAGTTGGAGCCCATGGACGCCAATATAGTCTGGTCGGCGGGAGAAATCTTGACCGTCGACTTCCCATCCAGCAAACACTCGTGCCCCATAGTTGGGGGAATGACGAACTCTGCAGCTGCTCTCCCCGAAACTAGTTTGTGGGGACCTAGCGTCGTGCATCCTCCTCCTTCAACCCGAGCATTTTTGGGCAGTCTCTGCTCTACAGGGATATCTCCAGGAACCCTCTTCTCCCCCGTCAAATCAATGGACTGTGAAGGGGGAGATTGAGACGAGGTATTGAGAGTCGAGGAGGCGGCGCCACCTACCTCTCGCTTCCTCTTCTCCGCCTGGAGCTTCCTGAGAGTCACTTGAGCGTTCTTCATTTCACCTAAAAAAGAAACAACAGTTAGTAAACTCGCAAGAGAAAACAAACAAAATGCGAAGACATATACGAGCAACTCTACGGCACAAATAAAACAAACATACGTAGGAGATTCTCCGCCTCAACCCTAGTGTCGCACTTCAATAGTGCCTTGGTGCTTATAAAGTTTTTGGAGGTCACCCGACGACCATCTTCGTCATACATGGGATTTCCTTCCTTGTCTTCCCACAAGTTTACGAGGAAACTGTCGACGAAATCCTCCAATGTCTTGGCGTCGGCGAGCTCTTCCTTAGACAAGTCTATCTTCTTATAAGTAAAACTCTTAGCTTCCCTAGAGTAATGCTTCTGTGACCAACAAAAGGGAAACCACTCATAATTTTCTTCCATGGGCTGACCGTTAGGTCCGGACACCACGTTCCCACTATCATCCAACTTGGGACCTCAAACCATTATGGTCTTCTAACCAACGGAGGTGATAGGACGGACAACATACCACATATACTTGAAACCTCACAGCGACTCCTCGAACATCTCGAAGAACCTTTTACACTGTTTCAAGGACACCTATCCACACTTGTCCGTCACATTACCCCTGGGCCGGGAACGCAGGATGCCGAAGAGATGGAAAAATAAGGGAATAGTAGGCGCCAACTCCAAGTAAGCGGCCACAATTTCAAAGGCCCTGAGAAAGGCCAAAGAATTAGAAAGAAATTTTCAAATCTCTGGAGACTTTAAACCAAAGTACTAGAACTTTGACTACCTAATGTCATCATCCTCGTGCCTGAGCATGACGACTTGGGGGGCTCATGTTCTGGACCGGGCATAAAGGCCAACATACACAGGACCTCGCCCACTGGGCCGTCGAGCAAGGCCCAAGAGCACAAGCCCAACAGCATTTGACCGTTGGTCAGCGTACAAATCCCCTGCGGTTTGTAACGCTGGACACCGAAATGATGATAATTCACTGCTCATCATGGCTTTTCAGCCGTTTTCCGGCAGCCTCTTGATGACTATTAACGTCATCAAAGGTTTTGACCCAGCGCTGGGGGCTATATATAGATCATTTCCACAACTTCACAAGGTACGTATCATATATCAGAGAAAACCTTTGCTTCACCTCAACTGACTTGAGCGTCGAAGCATCTGCAGGTACACAACCCATGCGGTTCCACCAGAGAGGAGCAAAGGACTAAAACAACCAAACACCGTCGTGGATTGGTCGACTCTGATCAGGTAAGATCACTTTCTTTTTTTTTTGAAAACTCGGTATCCGGCCCTAGGACCGACTAATCTGAGGGGACCAATCCCACCGCCCACTTGCGGGGGCCCCATTTAAAGCCAGAGTTTTATTTGCTCTGTATGGACTAGCCCACCGAAATTGGCACCAGAGGGAATCGAACCTGAGACCTTGAGAGGAGCATATTCCAAGGACCCAGGCCAACACCACTAGGCCAACCCAAGTGGGTTCAGGTAAGATCACTTAGTAAAGTGAGTGAGTAAAATTTTGTCATATATAAAAGCAAATGGATTGAAACCTTAAACAAAATAAATGAACCACGCACGTGAGTGAAATGTATGTACATGGTGGCGCAGCCTCTCTTATAAGCAACTTGGTTCGCTTTATTCAATGTTCATGAATCTGTGTTCGTGCACCACTTGTACCTAATTTATCATTCTAAACAGATCATATCACTTCTATAAATTGCCAATTACACAGGCATGTTTGGAACTTGATTTCTAACCTAACCAATTGAGTAATATGATTATTTTTTTTAATTTCATGTCACAAATTCTTTTTTCTAATTTTACTTTGATGAATTTGATTTTGTAGAGAGATTAAAAAAGGTACGTATTAATTAATCTCATATTATAAGATCTTCATCGAATTTTTTTTAATTATGTTTAATACATCTGTTTTTCTTAATCTCTGTTTTCTTCTTTGCTAATGTATATTTAAACAAATTCATAATTTGCTGGATTTGTGTCAAACAGCCAAGAAGACAAGGAATTCCACGAGCACGACTTGCACTTGAAGCACCAACCAAACATATACATGTAAGTATTAATTATAATAATAAACTTTATCAATTGCTTCTATTAATTTTATTTGTTTGTAGCTTAGATTGTCCCCATAAGTTCACAAAAATATATATTCAATTAGTTCTCTCTCTTCTTTTTTTTTTAATATTTATAAATTAGTTACTTACGCTGAAGAAATGAAGTCATACACACTAACAACATATTGGTGAACAGTATGTTTTATATTAACTTCAATGTAATTTAAATACAATAATTTAAACAAAAATATTGAGATAAGATATTACGGATTTCTTTCAACTTAATAAAAGTTTTGAGGTTAGAAATAATATAAAACCATTGATGTAGCTTTTCTTAACATCTTAAGCTTTTGGGATAATCGGTTATTTAACATGGTATCAGAGCCTCTAGGACTAAGCGGTCTAGTGTTCGATCCCCGCTCTCCTCACTTTCTAATTAAAAAGTGGAATTTAAGCATATGGTTGGTGGCCTATGCATTATCCACGCTTCAAGCCCAAGTGGGCTCTTGCGTGAGGAAGCGTGTTAGAAATAATATAAAATCATTGATGTAATCTTTCCTAACAACTTAAGCTTTTAGGATAATCGATTACTTTATATTCAATTCAATCAATGATTTGAATATATAGTGATGTTAAAACTATGAAGAATTTATCATCTATTTAAAAATCTTCCAAAATTAAATTGAACAGTAACATGCGAAGGTTATCCAATTGACATCCAAAATATAAAAAAAAAAAAAAAAAACAAATAATTTTAAGATGCTCTGGGACAGATGTTAAAAAATAAAACTATGTTTTTTTCTTGACTAAAAAAATAAAATTATGTTGTGGACATGTGGTTAATGACTTGTCATAACTTCTTAGCACATTCTAGAATCTATAAAGTTTAGTTTGCATTCTTTATACTTAATTTAAATAAAGGAAAATGCTAATGGGTGCTCCCGGAGCACTGGTTAAGGTAACTAAAAATAGTAGGCTCAATTGGTTGGACACTGCATTATATATGCAGGGGATCGGGGTTCGAACCCGGGTCATCCCACTTATCCACTTTAAGGGTGGAATTTCAAGCCGCTAGGCTACTTGACCAAAAAAAAAAATAGTAACATTATTTTAAAATTTGTGCGGTCGAAATCTTAAAAGTTTAAATTTTATTTTTTCCAATGTATATTTTTTCTTTACTTTTCATTTGTAGTTCTTAACTAGTGCCCCGAAGGCACTAGTTAGCATGACCCTTAAATAAATTAGACAAATGTTAAATAGTGCCCCAGAACACTTGTTAAGGATTCAAATTCAAAATTTTTTTCTTCAAAACGGTGTGTCACCACAACAAAAGCCCAAATCTTGGTATTTTGAATACATAATTTTTACTTTATTTCTAATAGTGACCGGAGGTACTAGTCAGCAAAGTCCAATTAAATGGTGGTGCTAATATAGTAATATGTGTTGGGAGAGAACATGTGAAAATAATTAAATGAATAAATAGTATATTAAATAAATATGAAAAATTTAATGTTTAAAATGTTAATTACACTTGGTAAATAGAACAAAGACGCAGAAAAAGGACTCCATATTATTATGCTTTTCTTAGTAAATAAAAATAATTATGCTTTTCTAAAAGAAAAAAGATCAAAAAGAATTTAGAGTGATAAAAAATAAAATACAATAAAATATGTTTTGCGGGCTTAATTCAGTTAGTAAAGACATTGCATTATTATACGTAAAAGGCAGAGTTTGAATTATCGCATAACATTTATACATTTTAAAGGTACGTATTTTTAGCCCCAAACTACTTTTGATTTAAATAAATAAATAAAATAAAGGAAAAAAGTTTTGCTTGAAAAAATATATATAAAAGAAAATATTTGTCTGTCTTTTATGTCATTCATTGAAAACAAAATTATATTATTACAAAAATATGTAGCTTTTATAAATGTTTTGTGATGTATCTACGGTAGAAACTCTTTAAATTAATAATGTCAAGATCGGAGAAATTTATTACTCTATCTGTTCCAAATTATATGTCACTTTGCTATTTTTACGCATATTAAGAAATGCAATTAATGTTGTATGGAAAAGAAAAAATTATGAGTTAGTTTATAAAATTGTCCTTCATTAATTGAATCGGAAAGATAAATTGAAGAATTGAAAGAATAGAGAGTAATAAATAATTAAGGGTATAATAGGAAAAATAACATTAAATGCTTCATTGATATTGTAAAACGACATATAATTTGGTACAAATTTTTTCTTCAAAGTGACATATAATTTGGAACGGAGGGAGTAATTTAGACAGTTATTAATTTATAATAATTATTAATTTAAGGAGTTTTTAAGTAATTATATTGTACATACCAAACAAATCAATAATAACTCTTGAAGTATCGTACAATAAAAGTAAACAAGAGGAACAAACAGACAACTATTGAATCATATTTCAATAGAGTGTAATATATATTTTTTTTCAGTTTCTATGAAGTATTAATTTATGATTTTCTTGGGACCGAAAATTATAAAGGGATCTCCCGAAAAAATATTATCTTATTATTTTATCGAGTTTTTCAATTTTTTACATTGGCCCAAGTCAGGACCAGACAAGTTTATTATTTTAGAGAGTTTATTAATTTACCGAGTATTAATTTAAATAGGTTTTACTGTACTACAGTACTCTTTTACGAATTTATTGGATTATGTACACTATACCATTGTTTGTGAACTTTGACCAACATAAAAACATGAAGGTCTAAGTTAGCAAGATGCATCTTTTCATTGTGTACAAAAAAATCAATTACTACTACTCAAACATGTTATAAATAGAAGGGTAGTTATGTCAATGTCATTTAATTAATTAAAGAAAATAATTAATTTTGAAGTGAGAAAGTCATGTTTCTTTCAAGCAACTTTCTTTGTCCGAAAAATCAAGTGTTCCATGTTAAGCCATGTGTCCTTTTTTAAAATGAAATGGGTGTAAATTAGAAAAGTGAGTGCAAATTAAGGAACATTTTAAATGAAAGTTACAAAACTATCCCTCAAGTTACTAGTTTTAAATAATAAATATGAATGGTTTTTTTGTCCAAAGTGAAAAGGTACACCTTGCTAACTTAGACCTTCATATTTTTAGGTGGGTCAGAGTTAACATATATATATATATATATGGGTTTTTCTATCATGTGCAAACTTGCACATGTTAAAAAGTTTAAAATAGTAATTTTCTATTGGAACTTGTGCATTTTGTATTAAATATATAATCTTTTAATAAATAATTATTATTTTTAGCTATTTTAACATGTGCAATGTTATATATGTTAGACAATATATATATATATATATATATATAATGATTCTCAGCAAACCAATTAGCAATTATATACATAATATATATCCCTAATGATTCTCAACAAACTAATGAGACATATACATAATATATATCCTTAATGATTCTCAATAAACTAATCTGCAATCATTTACAGTAAAATTCTAATAATATTCTTTCTATATTTACATAGTCTACTACATCCCTCTAGTTGAAATTAAAGGTGAATGAATGACGACACTATCATTAATGTTGTCAAAGAGTTGTAACGGAGAATGGGACTGTAGAGAGAAAGAATAGAACTATTGTGAATATAGTGAGGAGTATGTTGAATGACAAGCACCTACCTAAAGATCTATGGGGTGAAGTTGTATCCACTATCACATACATCTTAAACAGATGTCCAAGTCCATCTAAGAAATTAGATGGAATTACATCAGAAGAGAGTTGGTCAGGTGTGAGACCAAGTTTGAGTCAGTTAAAGGTGTTTGGTTCGATAGCTTATAGACATGTGACAGATCAATTAAGAAAGAAGCTAGATGACAAGTCCAATCAAATTGTGCTGGTTGGCTATCATTCAACAGGTGGTTACAAGTTGCTTGATCTTGTGACTAAGCAAATTGTGATATGTAGAGATGTGATAGTTGACGAATTGAATGAGTGGGATTGGAATCAAAGTGTTAAGTAGGATTTTGTAAGAATCATGTGTGAAACTCAAACTAGTGAAACTGACATGCAGACAAATGCAAATAGGCCACAAAGAACAAGTAAAATGCCAACAAGACTGCAAGACTGTGAAGTGACTGCAAATGATCAAGTGAATGATGAAGGTGAGCTAGTACACTATGCATCCCTTGTTGATACTGAACTAGTTAGCATGACTGAAGCATTAAATGATAAAAAATGGATAAGTGTTATGATTGAAGACCTCAATTCTACAGAAAGTAACGATACATGGTCTTTAGCTAACTTACCCTATGGTATGAAGACTATTGATGTAAAATGGGCGTTTAAAGTGAAAGTGAATTCACGGAGTGAAGTAACTAGGCACAAAGCAAGGCTTGTTTCCAAAGGGTTTCTTCAGAGAGAAGATATTGATTTTGATGAAGTTTTTGCTCCTGTGGTCAGAACTAAAACTATAAGACTAGTTGTTAGTTTAGCAAATAACAATAATTGATCTATGTATCAAATGAATGTCAAGTGTGCTTTCTTGAATGGTCCACTAGATGAAGAAGTGTATCTAAATCAACCAGTTGGTTTTGAGATTGACGGTTAAAAGAGATGGTGTATAGATCACACAAAGCACTATCTGGGCTCAAACAGGCATCTAGGGCATGGAATAATATGATTGACAATATCCTAAGTGATATAGGATTCATGAAGTGTAATTCTGAGCATGGAGTGTCATACTTCCTTGGGATTGAATTTTATAAGAGTAGTATAGAGTTGCTAATGCACCAGAGAAGGTATGCTAGTGAAGTGTTGAAGAGGTTTGAAATGGAAAACTGAAATAATGCAGTAACTCCGTCTGAACCTAGATTACAACTATAAAAAAATGCATAAGAAGTTGAAGTGGATCCAACACAATACATAAGGCATATTGGATTTTTGAGATACTTGTGTAATATAAGACCTGACCTAGCTCACAGTGTAGGTGTGGTAAGTAGGGTAATGCAAAAGCCAAAACTTTCACACTTATCTGATATCAAAAGGATATTGAGATATATTGGAGGCACACTGGATTAAGGAATATTATTCCTTAATGCAGACAAAGGGAAGCAATGCAAACTAGTTGCATATACTAATTCAGATTGGTGTGGAGATGCAGATGATAGAAAATGAACCGGATGTTGTGTTTCTATTAGGTTGTGCACCTATAGCTTGGAGCTCAAAGAAAGATTCAGTAGTGGCAATATCCTCTTATGAGGCCGAGTACATTGCAACATCATTGTGTGCTTGTTAAGCCATCTGACTAGTAAATTTGATAGAATAAATGATGGATGAAGACCATGGTTCAATGACAATGAAGATAAACAACGTCTCATCAATTAATTTGGCCAAGAATCTTGTCGCACACGGGAAGAGTAGGCACATAGAAATGAGATTTCATTATCTCTGGGAGAAAGTAAGCAATGGCAAGTTATGCTTGAAACATTGCAGTAGTGGAGAGCAACTTGCTGATATTTTGACAAAACCAGTGCAGATAGAGGTGTTTAAGAAGCTAAGGGACATGATGGGTCTAGAATCATTGTCAACAGTGAATTAGGTGGTGTGTTGTGAATAATTCAATGTTGTCTTGTATGTTTTCTTGTAACACAGGTTATAGTTGTTAGAGTGTTTTAGTGGTTTGTTAGTTGAAACAAATCAGTTATAAGGAAGTTAGAAGAGTTAGTTAGTAGTTGAGAATAATTTGGGAAAGATTAGTTAGTGTGACAACTATTACTTGTTGTCCAAGTAATTTGGTATATAAGTGCCTTGTACTCTCAATATTTAGTGCAATGAAATGTGAATATCTCTTCCTTAATATCCTTCAATCTCTCATATAAATTTTACTCTCATAAGTTTTCATGCTTGTTTAATATTGATCATTTTGGGTAAAGTGCAAGAACTATTTTTGGCTTAAATTAATTGCGCTTATCAGTGTGTGCATGTGTGTTCATAGTAGAGGGATTGTGCCAACATTGACGATGAACAAGCTATTGAGATTTGTCCATGGAAAGATGTGGTGGTTGGTGGTTGAAGAGTTCACTGAATAAAAATTTATTTTTTTAATAAAGTATTTATTGGTGGCCTTTGGTCGCCAAGAAGTTAAATGTGTGTTAAAATCTTGTTGAGGGCCTATTGTTGCCAAGAAATTGCTATCAGTTCTCTTTCTCACTTTTTGACGGCTTTAAGCCGCCAAAAATTTTACCAACCAGCTACTTATTGAGGGCATTTTTTCGACAATAAATTTTGATTTCTTGAGGGTTTTGTTAGTTTTTGAGGGCTTTTAGCCCTCAACAAATTAGTGTTTTCTTGTAGTGCTCGCGAGGGTCATGCATTTATCAGAATCAATCAAAGGTAATTAAAATAACTATAATCTAGAATACATGATCACTCAACAATGCTACGAAATAAAGTTGTGTAGATTAAATACAAAGAAATTGCACGAAATAAGGGGAATATAGTAAAATGTGTGGCGTCACATACACTCAATAATAATCATAACCACACACATTATTCGTAATTTTTCACAATAATAACAATCATGTTTGTCTTTGTAGGTCAGGAGAAATACTTGTGTGGTCTATTAAAATTTGGTAACACACTCATAATTGAGAAAAAAGTAAAAGGACAAAATAATTAAATAATATGTATTTTTTTTTTGAACAAGCAAAAATGAATTTCATTAAAACCAGTCATGTTCAGCACAAGGCGTGCCAAACAAAACTTCAATTATTTACAACACCAAAGACACTGGTCAGCCAATACCCAAACAAGCAAACGGGTCGACCACCACATATGAGAATTTACACCGAGGTTTACATTATAGGCTTTCATCCACCAGAGTGAATGAGATTTGACCTTGTCTAACAACTAATGGATTGTTGATTTTTTTGCCTCAAAAAGTCGAGCATTTTGCTCATGCCACACCACCCAAATGCTACATAACCACAAAAGCTGCAAAAAAGAACGGCGAGCATGAAAGCCTTCTGCTGAGTGCGTAAACTGAAGCAAATGATCTTGTACGAGGAGTGGATCAACTGAAGCTATGCCCACCCAATCTTTGAGCGCACCCCACAAGGGAGCAAAAATCGGGCAAGAAAAAAACAAATGATGCACAATTTCCACTCCCCCGCAGCCAGCCACGCAAAAGTGAGAGTCCTGATTAATAATATGCTGCCCGACCAAGTTATCTTTAGTCGGCAACCTATTTCGAAGTAACCGGCAAGCCACCACAGAAACCTTCAAGGGTACCTATTTGGGCCAAATTAACTCGGTCGTGGCCTCTACTGCCTGATCATCTCTAGATGTGAGCAATTCGTACGCGCCCCGAACAGAGTAGCCACCCCCTGGGTTCGGGCGCCACACCCACTGATCTATGTGATTTTCCTACAAGACAATGTTAGAAAGTAAAGTCCTACACTCCTCTAGCATCTCTTCCTCCCAAGCCCACAAATGACGACGCCACAACCACGCCGCTCCTCCAGCACCCCACCCTAAGACACTCATTTCCGCGACCGTACTCAACCTATTATGAGATAAGTCAAACAGTCGCGAAAACCGCACCCTCAGAGGCGCACCACCTAGCCATGGGTCCAACCAAAAAAAAGTTTCCTCCCCACTACCTACCCGCCTCTCAATGTTCTTCACAAACAAGCCCTCCACCCCCTCCTCATTCTCACCATCCTGAATCCGAGCAATCTCCCTCCACCACGAGGAACCCCGTGGCTCCCTCCCCGCCTCCTCTCCATATCGAGCCACCAACACCTGGTACCACAACCTCTTTTTATCAAATAACAACCTCCAACACCACTTCCCTAACAAAGCGGTATTGAATTCCCTCATCCGCCTGACCCCTAGTCCGCCATACTCCTCTCTCTAACACACATCGCTCCATCGAATCCAAGAAATTTTTCTCCGGTCCTCACTCCCACCCAAAAAGAAATTATTTAGTAAAGATTTAATGGAAGAGATTATACCTGACGGAGCTTTGAAGAAAGAAAGGGCATAGACAGGGAGATTATTTAGTAATAATATGTATTTTAATATAATTAAATTTGGGTCATGCTAAACAGTGCGCCTGGGGCACTTGTTAAGCATACCAAAAATAGAAATAAAAGATAAAGTTAATGTTGATAAAATGACTTTTTATACTTTCAATGCATTGAATGCACAATTTCGAAGATAGAATTTCCTTATTTATATACTTAACAAATGCCCCGGGGACACTGTTTAGCATTTTCCATTAAATTATACTGTGTTATTATGTGTGTGTGACCATATTAGAACCAAATTTTAATAGAGCACACAAGTATTTCTCGTAGGGCAGTTCACAGTGATAGGATTATGTGCTCTTTTACATTGTCAATAATTACCATTTGAAATTTTATTTAGACACACCCAAACAATCAAATTATCTTTTTTTACTCACATTTATCTATGAAATGGTAGAATAGGTCTCACCGTTTTATTTTATAGTAACGAAAACTAAAATTAGATAATTTTATAGGAATGCAAAATATATTTAACTCTTAATTTTTTTTAGTTGATAGACAAAATGACAAAACAATTGAAAACTCACACACACTAGTAATGCTATGATTTGTGGACATATTTAACCCTTAATTAATAAACCAATACTTGTATTTGTAAAAAAAATAAAAAATACCCCTATATTGTAGGCTTTTTAACCAATCAGAATTGGACACAACTTTGTATACAGAAAAAAATAATCGGACACCGAACTTATTTCTTCTCTTCCCGAGTTCCCGCTAGGTCCTCCGCCTCTTTTAAACCCTACTATCAAAATAGCACCATTTATATACTTTTCACTCAAATTAATTAATGCTGTGTTGATTTCATATCAACTGTTTCTATAGGCTCTTATCATTTTCTGTTACAGTATGTATATTTTTGCAGATGAGTATATATATAAATATATATATTTCAGTTGATGACTACGAAGATCAGTATGCTGGCTGGCTGGATCCGAGGTTGGCTTTGATTTCTTCTTAATTTCCCTAATTCATTTGCACATTGTTTAATTTCATTTTCGTTGCTCATCTGGCGATGGAATTGACCTATTAATTCAAATATTTAATCAAAACTTTAGTATTAATTGCTACTTGTATTGCAATCAGAGATGGTACTAAATTTGAGAACTCTGGTGTTTTATCTTCACATTTTTTACTTTAAATTTTAAGTTTTTCTGTGGACTGGCTGAACAGGTTAATAATTATATATGCACACCTTTGATTTGATTCTCTAGTTTTTTTATTTATTTATTTTGAGATCACTTTTCTAATATACTTCATTCAATTGCTATTATAAATAAATTTGAGATTTTTGGTATGGTCGATTAGATCAGATACATCATTTTTAATTGTACCAAAAATGGTAAATTTCCTTATAATAGTAATTGAAGGGAATATTTATTTATTTATTTATTTTGTTTACAATAAGCAAAAGATCGAACTAAGAACCTCCTGCATATTACCCAAATCCCTTACAACTAGACTAAACTCAGTGGCCGAAATTTTTATTTATTAGTAATATGGTAATTAATTCAGGGTATACATTCCTTTTGGTCAAATGAGTCTATATTCTTGAGAATTTAATTTGTACACTATGTAAAAAGTTTTTAAACCATATAGATGTTTGTAGAGATATTTTAAGAACTAACATAAGAAAGTGACAATGTTATAATATGATTTGATTGAATATATGTGTAAATATATTACACCGTAACTTTTTTAAAGTTTTATGGTTGAAGCTTTCATGACATGATCAACATGTACATATTCAAATCAGCAAGCTGATATATCTTTCTTCTTTTTTTTCTTTCTATAAGCTCCCTCAATTGTCCTGGTAATCCTATTCAAAACGTATCTGATACTAAATAAATATCTCTCAATTCGGCATTCAAACTTTAGTTCGCCACATTGTAGTTTTCTAGTCCGATCTGCTTGATTCAACCCGTTGGTAGCAAATTGTTATCAATATATCTTGAGATCAAGGTCATTGTTACCTATTTGTATTCTTGGAGGTGTACGTAGCTAGTACTAATTGGGGAATATTGAAAAATATCTTATAAACTACGTTGTATTTTTTGTATTACATTAAAGTATATTTGGTTTATTAATTGAGTGATTAATAAACTTGAGTTAATAAAAAAATGTGTTGAAGAATTAGAGTTTGAATCATAGCTGAAATAATTCATGGTCAGACTTTATCTATCTCTCGTTTGAACTCCAAATTACTAAGGTTTATCTTCTCCAGGTGTTAAGAAAAAGTGATTTATTCCCTATGATTAATTATTTGATTTACAACTCTAGATTTGAAGTTATGACATCTGGTTATTGTGGATTTTGGGGCTAAGTTCTTGTTTTCTTACTTTTATTTTTCCTACGAACCCAGATGTAAGATATACATACTCTTCCTGATGTATATAATTTTATCAGGTACCATAATCTCAGATATCTGTTGCCAACATAGGTAAGAAAATGATGTAAACTTTCATTTTATCTTAGATGCATGTCTTCTTGTAAATATTCCTTTGAGGATATATATAGCTGTGCAAACTGCAAATAATGTTAATTGAATTTGTATGTGAAGTTGTAACAGCTAAAATGAACCTTTGTAGGATGATGGATAATATTTGCAGCAAGATTCCAATTGATAGCATATAACTTATTTCTTAAATATTACTATACCACTCGTCCTTATTATACGAAAATATTTACTTTTTTAGGTTCATAAAATGTTTGATGTATCTAATCCATGATATAGACCAAATACATCAAACAATCTATGAACCTTAAAAGCAAACATTTTCTTATAATAAGGAACAGAGGGAGTATAAGATATTTCATCAGTGTCGATCAACAAAGAAAACAATGTTAGGAAAAGATCTTCTATCAACTGATGTAGATGAGAGGGGCTCAAAGGAAGGGAGGTAGATCTCAGTTTAAGTGGTAGATCATAGTAGTGTGTGTTTGACAACATTTGTAGTATTAGTTTCATTTCACTCATATGAGACTTCATGTATAGCTCACTCTTGAATTTCAAACACATAAAACATGGCTGAATTAATATTATTGCATGTCTGAATCTTTTGATTGGTTTCAATGGTTATATATTATGAATTTGCAATGGATACTGCCACTGATGATGAGTTTAAATTGAGGTAGCACATGAGACTTTCTCTCAACTCATGTCATTACAACTCTTAATTGCATATTTGGTCATTTACTTTTATTTTCGATTTCGAGTTGGTTCTCTATATTTATAAAGTTTTAAGTTGGTCCTTCACGTGACTGTTATCAATGTCAACATAAGTTCATCTTTTTAGTTAAATTTTTGCATAAATTTCATCTAAAATTTCCACGTGACACCCTTCTAAGTTGTCCACGTATACAACTATGTTAGCCACGTGGACGATTTAATCAAAAAGTTGACTAAAAGGACCAATTTACAGTAACGTTAGTAACGTAAGGGACCAACTTAAAAAATTTTAAACGTAAGAGACCAAACTTAAGCTTAATATAAACCTAAAGACCAAATATGTAATTAACTCTAAATTTTTTTTATCATGTCTTTTGGTTTTGTCTCCCACATAATTTTGTTCTTTTGTTTTAATTTTTCTCCTTTTCTTTATGTTATTATCTCTTTTCATCAACAAATTTTCTTTTTGTTGGTTAAAAACAAGATAGATTTCAATGGCATGTTTAAGGCTGAGTGATCATACTATTGTTGGCATATTGTATATCCTATATGTGATGTCCTTGTCTTAATACTGTCTATTCTTATTAATTAAGGTACTTGTGATGTTCTTTGCTTTTATATATGAACACTATTAGTATACTCATTGAACTTAAATTATGAATAAATTTGTTTCTTGTGAATAAAAGAAACTAAAGGTAAAAAATCAAAATAAAAAAACAAGAAGCAAAAAGGAAAGAAAATTACTAAATTTAACAAGTTTCTTAGAAATAGCTGGTGGTGCTGGTACTTTCATGATCTGATATACTTAGAAGTTCCTCAAGATATTCAACTCCCAAATCTTCTAATACCAAAACACTTGTTGATGATGATGATGATCCATCTGATTGATCTTGTTTCCCTGCTTTATTATTCTTTAAACCTTTTGATGTTAACTTTCTTTGGTTATAGTGTCTCTCCTTGAGTGCAAGTGCAGGTGAAGACCCTTTTCTGCAATCATATTGAATCTCTTGCAAAGATTCTTTGACCTTTTGGACAGAAAAATTGATGACAGCATTATTACCTCTCATTGAAAATGCAGCTTGATCATAAGCTAAAGCAGCATCTTCAGCACTCTCAAATGTTCCAAGCCAAACTCTTCTTCCACCTCTTGTTGTATCTCTGATTTCAGCAGCAAATTTCCCCCAAGGTCTTTTTCTCACACCTATGTATGATCTTTCTTCTTTAGCTTCAGAAATATTCGTCACTAATTGATTTGGTTCATTATTTGTTTGTCCTTGTTGTTGGTCAACCATGTCGAATGAAAGAGAATCATGATGAAAGTGAATATTATTAGTAGGATCTTGTTGCAACATTTCTAAATCTGGGTTATAGAAGAAAGAGTTACTACTCACCATAGACATATTAATTAGTATCTATTTGGTTATTTTCCTCTCTCTCTTCCACTCTTAGCTATAATTTCTTTCAAATGTCATACATACCCCACTGGAGAGAGGTTTTATTAAAATGTCAATTTGGAATATTCTAATCATAATTTGTTGAGAGAATCTAAATCTATTGAGGAAGCTAATCTTATTAAATTCATGTCCCAGATGCTATTAACAGTCCGTGTAATATTTAATACCCGTTTATTTCTTAAATTAAGTAATTTCCCATAATGGTAATTACTCGTTTATTTTCTTCACTGGACTATTTTCTACCTATTGTGAAAGAAGACTTGTTTTCTTTATTGCTGAAACTTTTCTTCTTTAATCTAGTGATTTTTTTTTTTAGATTTAGCTTATTTTTGAATTTATAAAAATAGTTTATGCAGAAATATAAATAAATAAATAAATTAAAGAATGATAAGTGAGATTTATTTCTTTATTCTTTTCTTCTAGTAATCTATTGGCTAGAAACTCCACCTTAAAGGTGAATAAATAGAGTATCCGGAATCCGAATCTCGGCTCCTACATAATATATACGATATCCCTACCCACTAAACTAAACTCACGGCTACAATGAAATTTAGTTTTTCATCACACCATCACAAGCTTTCATACGATTTAATTTGGTACACCTCAACAACAAAATATTACTTTCATCAAATTGTTTTCTCAATAGTCAGTTCTTTTCTACCAAGAACTCCACAACTGCCTCAAAACACAAATTTGAAGATTTGAAGGTGTTTGTCTATGATATTTCTTCTAGATTCAACACAAATTGGCTTTCAAACTCAAGATGTAAAACTCATTTATTTGCTTTTGAAGTGGTTATTCAATGAGCTTTATTAACAAGTGATGTTCTAACTTTTACCCTTATGATGCTGATTTTTTCTTTGTACCCCTTTTTAGTTTTGACCGTTTGATCTTGTTCTAAAAAAAGAAATCATTGAATTTTACAAGTCCACTATATGTAAGAGTGTATCACCAACTAAATTTTGTCCCTATTTCTTCATTTTCTTCCCTACATTGTTCTTCATCTTAATTTATAAATTCATCAAATTAACCCAGAAAAATTCAGATTTACAAATTCACATTTCCAGATTTGCAAAAAATCTAAATTTCACATCTATGAAACGTAGACAATCAAATGAATAGAAACAAAAGCAAATTGCAATGGGGATAAATTGGTCAAGATGCATAAATTGTTCCAAATACCCTCTTTCTCAATGTTTGTTTGAAACCTAGATCTTTTACCTTTGTTTATTTGAAATGATTAATTAGATGATGAAGAATAATAATGAAAGAATAAAAATGAGTTTTTTTTTTTTGGTACAAGAATAAAAATGAGTTTTAGTTGCTTAAAAAGAAATTTGGGTTTGTGTTGATGATGAATATTGTAACCTTGCCCACAATCTAACGTTTGTTGAATAAAATTGATAGAAAAGACCATTTCGGTTGATAGAGATATACTTAAGGGCTAAAATAAAATAAAAAAATTAATTAAAGGACTCAAAGGAAATGTTTATCTCTTATATTATAAGTTTGTTCCGTTTTGTTATTCTTAACTCTAATTTTTTTCCCGCTAATTTTACCCTAACAATAATTCAAATAAAATGTTAAAAAATACCTCACCAAGAATCGAACCCACTACCTTTAACTCACGATGATAAATATTTATTATTATTAGCTTTCTATTATTATTATTATTACTATTAATTCAAATAAAATGTTAAAAATTACCTCACCAAGAATCGAACCCACAACATTTAATTAACTAACAATGTTAAATATTTATTATTGTTAATTTCCTATTGTTGTTATTATTAATTCAAATAAAATGTTAAAAAAATACATCGAACCGACAACTGTTAACTCACCATGTTAAATATTTATTATTATTAGTTTCCCACTATTATTATTATTATTATTATTATTATTATTATTATTATTATTATATCTCTTATATTCTAAACTTGCTCCAAAATACTAACCCTAAACTATTTTTTTACCTCTCACTTTTCCTCTCTTTTTCATGTGGTCCATTATATTAAAATAAAATACAAATTTGTCTAGCATGGGAATCGAACCTGATCCCTTTAATTTTTTCTTTTGCGATGACTATATTAATAAGAGTCAAAGACAATCACTTAAGCATGTTGGGATATATATTTTGTCGACAGTGTTTTTACTTGATCAGTCGTATGTTGCAACTTCAAGAGTTGTTTAAAGAGAATGATTAAAAATATTGATTATCGACGAAGACTGTGAAAATACGAATAAAACTTTCAATGTAGTCTATAAAGAAGTATTTCGTAATATACCATAATTTTTGTTGTATGAACATTTATCCAAATTTATTGTTGAACTAATATTTAATGGTACTCGATTTTTTTTATATAAGTTTTAGTGTTAAGAATTTTATATCTTATTTTTTGATATTATGGCTAATTAGACCCGTCGGGTCGAAGTTCTAGTTAATTAGGAAATTAAAATAAAATAAAAAATTAGTTAAGGGACAAAAAAAAGTAATTAAACCTATAAAATACTACTACTTATACCAAAATAATAATAATAATAATAATAATAGGACAAAACTTACGTGCATTTCTTATTTTTCCATTTACAAAGAGGTGGTTATTTGTGTTTTTCATTTTGAAAAAATAAAAGAAAATTATTTTTAATAAAAAAAACTACTTCTTTGTGAGATGAAAAGTAAGAAATGCATGTATGGAAATAGATGTAAGTTTTTTCCATAATAATAATAATAATAATAAAATACTACTATATGTTGAGTTCCTTAACGAGTATAAACAAGCAATTGTTAACGTTTTCAGTATGTTCACATTCATTCATATATATTATATAATTAAGATAAGATTAAATTACAGGCATATGAGACAAAATAGTATCTGTCAACATTACAACCAACTTAAAAGCGATGTGAATAAAATTATAATAATGACACTGTTCAAAATATTATTTTTAAATGATCAACGGACAATAATAGCACCGCCGCCTTGAAGCTTATCTACCTAAGTTGACAAAAAACAGAATTTAGATCCAAACAAAGCGGCATGTCACTATCTACACTACTAGATTTTCTGTCTCAGATGTTAAGATTAATTTTTATGTTGTATGAAAACCTCTCTCTGTTAGACTATTGACATTAATATATCAAATACAAGGTTGAACATCATTTTTAAAACAATATATGTATACGAAAGTTAATGGACATGTTACGTCAGTGTAAAATATTTTTATACGACGTCTAATAAAAATTCGATATTCTTCTATATCATACCATAAAAGTGAAGTATAGTGAAATCATTTGACAGAATATATGATTCCATTTTCTCTTTCCGAAATTAACCCGACATACCACCTAAATATGGAAAATAAAGTAAAAATCAACAAGCAATGAAATTGAGGAAATAGCAGGAGATGTATCTGTGTGTTTTTAGGTATATTTACTTTTAATGTTTTAATTGGTGTGCTTTTCCTACTATGCTACTAACTCAAATCTGAAATCATAGGTAGCTACTTCCTTCTAACTTAACTTAAGTACATAAGCAAAAAAATGTCGGTTTAAAGGATAAGATTATAAAGACGAAGAATATGTTATAAAAGTATACTTCATTGGTTTTTAATTATAATTACTTTTTAGAGATAAGTTTGTCCTTAAGTCTCTATTTTTTCAAATTTTTAGACATATTTATTAATATTTTTTCAAACATGACTCTACTTTATATTGAAATCCAAAAAAACAACTACAAATATGCGTAAAAAACACCAATAAAACTTATAATAAAGAACGGATGAAATATTAACATATCAAAGACATTTCAGCAAATCTTCTGATTCACAAGTGAAATTTCACAAACACATAATAATGGTAAATTTTCATATCGACCTCCATAAAAGTGTGCAAAATATAACAATAATAAATGACATTTTTCTTGAAATGATTTTTGTAATTTTTATAATTAAAAAAAAATGATTTAATTGATATATGTAACATATATGTTTGATTATTTGTGTTAGATTTCCTGATTTAAATCTAGTTTACTATGATGAAAGTTTTCTCATGGCCATGGTTCAGCTATCGGTTGACCTATAAAGGTAGATATTTGAAATTCTGGCGTAGTCCAAATGGGGTACCAGATGTTAGCACATCGCGTACCACATCTTCTAACAGTGCAGAACAATAAAAAGAGACATGGCAGAAATAAATTGCAAAGAAAGTAAATAACACAGTATGTTGTTAACCCAGTTCGGAGCAACCTCTCCTACTTTGGGGATACCAATCCAGGAATGAATTCACTACTGTAGTTCTAGTTCAAAGACTCAAAAACCTCCCGTTTCTATCTTATCGCCTAGACACTATCTCATGCAATCCTACCTAGGAACTCCTAGATATGAGACACCCCGTCTCACTTCCTTCAAACAACACGGACAACGTTGCTTACAAACGATTACAATCAAATGGTGAAGACACACTTCGAGACACAACAACTCCCTGCTTAAAAGCTTTGGAGAAGTAACATAATCAAGACCTCCATACCTAAGGGCTTAGGAGATATTTACAATTTACAACTCAACTAAACTAACCAACTCTGTACGTATATATTCAATGACGGCAACAGAGAGGTGTACATGAAACCCTAAAGCACAAGGCTTACAAAGACATAAAACCCTAAAAGACTACATCTTTGATATATTTGTTTAAGCTTCGGTTTTGGTAAATAAAATAGCTTTAACAACTTTCTTTATATAGGCTTCACAATGCTTCAGCTCCAAGAAATCTTCTAGAGGAAAAATATATATTTTTATTAAATCTTCTTTGCATCAAAATATTCCTCCCATAAATATATTTGTTGAAAATATATTTTAAAATTAAATCTTCTAACCTTCTTGAAGCACAAAGATTTATTTGAAATAAATCTTTTATATTCTCTGCAACAATCTTCACAAGATATATTTTAAAATCAAATCTTTTTTATTCCTTAATATTTTATAATAGTCTTGAGAACCAAGTAACCTAATACAACCGCCTTCTGAAGATTAATAAACCACATGCATATTCTTTTATTCTGAAACAAATCTTACAAAGATTTGATATAAAAATTCAGCGCATATCAGTAACAATAATGTTGTACTCCAAATGCTGCCACATCTGACCCTACATCTGACTAGATCTTGTTTTTGCAAAATGTAACCAATTAAAAACCCAACAATCCCCCCCTTTGTCAAATTTTTCCTAAAACAATATTAGACATATCTTGGAGAGATATAGTACACAACTTCCAAATAAAATCTGAGTTCAGAATCAAACAGATTGGATGGTAGCCAAGATGGGGTAGCATCACCCAACACATCATACAAGACACATGCATCAAAGGAACTCCCCCTCAACACATACAATTCACTCCCCCTGAAATCATGCATATTATGAAATATATTTTTCTCCCCTTCACTTCATGCATAGATCAGTACATAAGATCAAAGTGATCAAGGCGCAGTGGTTTCTCTAGACATACTTGAGTACATTAAATATTTAAGCATTGTTAAGTTACTCATATTGCTATGAATGATAACTAATTAAGCCACCCATATTTCTATGAATGATGACTTAAGCATAAAAAGTCACCCATATTCCTATGAATGATGACTAAGCACGATGAATCATCCATATTTATGTGGTTATAAGATAATGATCATGCCCTATGCTTTTTACAAAGTGTTAATGCCTTTAAATATTTTTATGCACAATAAGCACATCCAAGTACCTTCTTCATCTCCTTCTTCCATGTCCATATTGCCAGAAAGTATGTTCACTGAAGCTCACTCAGATACAGAACAGAGTGTCTTCTCTGATACCAATTGAAATTCTGGCGTAGTCCAAATGGGATACCAGATGTTAGCACATCGCGTACCACATCTCCTACTAGTGCAGAACAAGAAAAAGAGACATGGCAGAAATAAATTGCAAAGAAAGTAAATAACACAGTATGTTGTTAACCCAGTTCGGAGCAACCTCTCCTACTCTGGGGGATACCAATCCAGGAATGAATTCACTACTATAGTTCTAGTTCAAAGACTCAAAAACCTCCCGTTTCTATCTTATCGCCTAGACACTATCTCATGCAATCCTACCTAGGAACTCCTATATATGAGACGCCCCGTCTCACTTCCTTCAAACAACACGGACAGCGTTGCTTACAAACGATTACAATCAAATGGTGAAGACACACTTCGAGACACAACAACTCCCTGCTTAAAAGCTTTGGAGAAGTAACATAATCTGAAGGTGAAAAACAAAAGAAGGGGGGGGGGGGGGGAGGTTGAATTGTGTTTTGAAAAATAATTCTTTTCTAGTAAACAGATTGTAACACAGCGGATGAAAGAAGCTATTCAAAAAGCAAAACACAAATAACACAATGAGAGAGAGAGAGAAGAGTGCACACACAGAAATTTTATACTGATTCCTCTCACAAAACGAGAGTAGTCGAGTCCCCTTGTACTTCCAAGGGATTTCACTATAATCTCAAAGATTACAAACCTAATGCTCAAGCATACAAGCAAGAGACTTCCTTGCTCTAGGTCACACAAGACAAAGAGACTTCCTTACTCAAGTCACACAAGACAAGAGACTTCCTTGCTCTAGGTCACACAAGACAAAGAGACTTCTTTGCTCAAGTCACACAAGACAAGAGACTTCACAAACTAACTTAATACACAGATTAAGTAGGACTGAAAGTTCTAAGCTAGACTCTCTAAACACTAAGTTCAGAGCCTATAATATCAAAAGATATTTTACTTAGAAAGTTACACAAAAAAGAATGAAAACAGTTCACAGCTTGAATACAATTTAAGTCTTTCTCTGAGTTTGATAATCTTCCAGTAGTCTTCTCTCTAGCAAAAAGTCTTTTATTTATACTGTAAGTATAAAGACGTTGAGAAAGGACCGTTGGTAGTACAATCTCCTTTTTGCTGAAAAGACCGTTGTACTATTCCATTAGTTATGAGCTGTCTTTCTTCAGAGAGTGTCATTAAGAATCTGGTAATAACATTTCATTGATCTTCTGAATGATGTATGCAAGCTTCAGACTGTGTTTCTCTCTTTGGCATCTGAGGACTTCTTCAGAGGCTCTGAAGCTTCTTGCTTCTCAGAGTCTTAACGCTTCAGACTGTGTCCTTCAGAGGCTCAAATGATGATCTAAGTGAATAAGATTTTTACTTTGTTCCTGCACACTAGATCATTCATTAGTAATACCAATTGTCCATTTAATACTTTGTTATCATCAAAACTTAGGGTATTTTATAATTAAAACTCATTTTGTTCCAACATAATCAACACCTCCATACCTAAGGGCTTAGGAGATATTTACAATTTACAATTTACAACTCAACTAAACTAACAACCTCTGTACGTAGATATTCAATGACGGCAATAGAGAGGTGTACATGAAACCCTAAAGCACAAGGCTTACAAAGACACAAAACCCTAAAAGACTACATCTTTGATATATTTGTTTAAGCTTCGGTTTTGGTAAATAAAATAGCTTTAGCAACTTTCTTTATACAGGCTTCACAATGCTTCAGCTCCAAGAAATCTTCTAGAGGAAAAATATATATTTTTACCAAATCTTCTTTGCATCAAAATATTCCCCCCATAAATATATTTGTTGAAAATATATTTTAAAATTAAATCTTCTAACCTTCTTGAAGCACAAAGATTTATTTGAAATAAATCTTTTATATTCTCTGCAACAATCTTCACAAGATATATTTTAAAATCAAATCTTTTTTATTCCTTAATATTTTATAATAGTCTTGAGAACCAAGTAACCTAATACAACCGCCTTCTGAAGATTAATAAATCACATGCATATTCTTTTATTCTTAAACAAATCTTACAAAGATTTGATATAAAAATTCAGCGCATATCAGTAACAATAATGTTGTACTCCAAATACTGCCACATCTGACCCTACATCTGACTAGATCTTGTTTTTGCAAAATGTAGCCAATTAAAAATCCAACTATATTAATACTCTGAAAGTCGAAAGAGAGAATTAAGTTCGCAAGATTTGTGTTCAATTGGACCTTATTGTGTCATTGGTGGGAAAAATTTGAGTGAATGAATACTGGTACAAGGTTTAATATGAAGGCCTACATATTATATGTATTAACTGTAGTACTATTTGTTGTTTGACATACATGTAAGACTTGTTAGTTTTGCAATATAATTTAAGTTTTTTTTAAATATTTTTTTCATGATTATATATAGAGTGTAGAAAAATACATACAGTGTGTGCATATTCAAAAAATATTTTTAACTAATAAATAATTTAAATTATCTAGCCAAAAAAATTTACAAAAAAAATTGTGAAACCTTTACCAACGGAAAAAAGCTGTGGGTAAAAGAATTTAACAGGTGTTACGGACAGTATGTATAGCTACCGGTCTTTGTCCAACAGTCAAAAATACCGTAGCTATAGGCTATTGGGATGGTAATTTTCCGTTGGTGTAGTGAATTAAAGGCGACAGAACAAAACGTCCATTGGTGTAGGTTTTTAGCACCTATACCCACATTTTTGGGACTTTTACCTACGGCTTTTAGCCGTCACTATATGTCAAATTTCTTGTCGTGAGTTGCTATGGTTATATGGGAAGGAATTGTCCTCTTGCCACCTTCGTGCCTAAAGCGACAGTCCATGTGCATCAAAATCACAATTCTGCACCACCTCACACCAACCCTTAGGCCAGCCAGCAAAAGTCAAACTCTAGTCAATCACAATAAATTCTTGTTCCTCAAAATCGAAATATTGTTAATATATGCAGATCCCAAGGAAACAAATAAAGATAGAAATATTAACAAAAATGAGGAGAGTAAGGAAATGCATGGGGATTGGCTCGTTGTTAATAGACGCAAGAAACAACGTTTAGTCCTCCTTATCAGACTCAAACACAGTTACCCACAAGAAAAGCAAAAAATTTAATGCTCAATCCAATTTGACCTACCAACCAAATTACAGCACCGCCACTCAAAAGCTGCCACCCAGACCACATGCTACAAACATAGCGCTGAAGTAGCAAAGTTTTGCACAAGAAAGGGGGTTTTAATGGTGAACCTTTTAAAATTTTCTTATAAAAATTCAATGACAAACTGAAACGTGAAAATGATTTAAGATCAACCGGGTTAGTGATAAATATAAATCAAAAGTAAATTATGTGTAGTAATTGCACAAATTAAAAGTAGGGGTAGAGAGAATCAACACACAAGCAATTATACTGGTTCACCCCCTAAAATCCTCCGTTGGACTTCCATTTACCAATACCGACATTGAGCTATTGAAAACGCATGCTCTCATCCAACGGATCCATTGTCCTGCAAATCCCATTTTCACCATCATACGTTCCAAATAATTCCAGCTAATAGTGTCGTAAGCGCGCTCAAAATCCACTTTAAACAGCATACAAGTGTCTTTTCTCATTTTAGCTAAATCTATAACTTCGTTCAGAACCACCACGCCATCAAGAATTTGTCTTCCAGGGAGAAAAGCCGACTGACAAGGGGATATTAGCTTTCCCAATTCTTTCTTCAATCTACACGCCAACAATTTGGATAAGATTTTGTATAACAATCCAATCAGACAAATCGGCCGATAATCGGATAAGTGTTGAGGGTGGTCTTTCTTAGGGATAAGAGTCAAAAACGACGAGGTTATTGCTTTTGGTAAAACTGCACTATCGTGGAATTCATTCAAAAATTCCAAAACATCGCCTTTCACCATTGACCAACACTCCTTCAGAAAATTAAAATTGAAACCATCTGGCCCGGGGCTTTTATTACCATCACAACTCCACACTACCTCCTTGACCTCTTCCTCCACGAAAGGTTGAATTAAAAAAGCATTGTTTTCTTCTGATAATTCTTTGAAATTAATATCATGAACAAAAGGTCTATTTTCCCAATCTTCAGTGAAATTCCCAGCAAAATGATTTTTGACTTCCAATTTGATATTTTCCACACCTTGGATCCACTCATCGCCTCTTCTCAGCATTATCATTTGATTCTTCTTCTTCTGCTCTTAAGACTAGCATGGAAAAAGCGGGTATTGGAATCACCCTCACTTACCCAATTCGCTCTAGATTTCTGCCTGATCAAACTTTCTTTGAAATTTAGTTGATCCCAAAACTTTTTGTTAATACCACCTTTATCAACCAACATTGAATTCGTTCCGTCAATAGCGGCCAACCCCTCTAACTCATTCAGTTCCTTCACCGTGTTTTCAATATTCAAATCAAGAATACCAAACACTTCCCTATTCCACCCTCGCAGCTTCTCTTTTAGCCTTTTTAGTTTTTCCTTGATAACAAAGGCTTTCTTCCCTGTAACATTCATCTTAACCCAAATCCTTGTAACGAACAAAGATAACTCCGGATGCTTTAACCAGCAATTGTTGAACTTGAAAGGTTTAGGGCCCCAGTTGAGATTAGAGCATATTAACCATACCGGACAATGATCTGAAATATCTCGATTACCAATCCATTGACCCAAAATTTCCTCTTTAGCAATGAAGTTGTCTGATAATAAAAACCGGTCCAAACGACTCATAGCTTTTCCATCTGCACTAAACCACGAGAATTTCTTGCCAATTACAGGGATGTCAATTAGCTCCATCGATTCTACAAACTGACCAAATTCAACCCGCTCATTAATTCTAACCGACGAACTACTGCCTTTTCTTTCTCCCGTCTTCAACACAGCATTGAAATCTCCTCCGATACACCAATCACCTTGTTCATTATTTATTTTGAATTCTACTAACTCATTCCACAATTTTCGTTTACCAGACAAAGAACATGGTGAGTAAACATTTACTAAATAAAGAATTCCCTCCCTCCATTCCACACACAACCCCAGAAAACCATCACCAGAAAAGCAAAATTTGACAGTAAATAATCCTTTATTCCACATAATCAACAAACCCCCTGATAACCCTTCAGACTCCTTTGCTACCCATTCGACATCTTTATGACCCCAAAGATTGTGTATCATCAAAATTGGATCTTTTAGTTTCTTGTAACAAGCAAATTTCAAACATACCTGACACAAGAAACTGACTGAATCTTCTACGTTTGGCACTGCTGCCCCACCCTCGTAAATTAAAAGACACAATCTTCATGAGTGAATTTTGTTGCTTTGCTCCCTCAACCTTCTTGTTTCCTTATCACTTTTCTCATTGACTTTTAACCTCTCTACATACACAACATCTTCTTCTTCTCCTCCAACACCCAACTCCTTGACCCCCTTCCACACTTTATCATTAGCTTCAGTTTCATGTTTATCCCAAAATTGTTTATTGCAATTTCTGATATCAACAGAGTTCAGCGAACTACAACACAAAATTGATCCCGCCGACGACAATGAACTATCTTTCGCCGTCGTTGCTTTGAATTTCCCGACGGTATTACGCGAACAGACCTCCTTTGTCGATGATTCAATCGGTGACGCATCTGAGTTAGCATCGTGAGTATTCGATCGACGCAAAGAAGGGATGGATGAGGCAGCAACACTTGTGTGTGAAGGAACACCATTCGCATGTGGGGGAGGGCCTTTCTTCGAATCGCAATGAATTGCTTCTAAATTTAGTTTGTTCCCTTAAGTTCAATATTATTTTACTTTTTAAAATAGAAGAGAAAAGACAAAGTGGTTAGTCTCTAGAAATATAATTAAAAAGGAAGAGAGATGCAAAGAAGGGGAAACAAAGGAACAAACCTTCCCTAAAGTTAAAAAAAACGAAAGTTAGACAGATCAAACTTATTACTAATAAGGTCACTCCTAAAAACAATAGGGCAACTATCAAATTATAAACTATCAATAATGCCAAAACCAAAATTAGCTTCTACTTTTACGATAAACAAACAAACCTTAAGTTCAGTATTATTTATGATAAACTTTATGATTAAATTGCTTCTAATTTTAGTTTGTTCCCTTAAGTTTAGGAAAGATACATACTCTATTTCAAAATAACGGACTTGACACAAAAAATTGTTTCAAAATATTCTTTTAATATTTATTACTTAGTTCACTTAGCGCTAAATGTAACACCCTAAATTTTCTTTGATCTTATTTATAAAATATTTATTTAATTTATCTCAAAAAGAGTGTCTCGCTATTCGCATAATTGCATGTCATATATAATAGTTACGCATCGAAATCAAAATTTAACTATAATATATTTAACCAAAAATCTGAATATTGTCTCGAAAGGAATTAACATAATACAAAAAGAACAAAACGTCAATAAACATCGTCGTTCGGACGATCAAACATATTACAAGTAATAGCAATTAATTCATCCAAACCACAACAAGATTCAACAATTAAAACTCATAGTTTCTCAACATAATTAAAAGATATCCTCGACATATTTCTTAACATAATTTCCTCAACGTAATTAAAAGATATTCTCTACATATTTTTCAACTTAATTAAAAGATATTCTCGACATATTTCTCAATGTAATTTCTCAATGAAATTTCTCAACGTAATTTCTCAACGAAATTTCTCAACGTAATTTCTCAATGAAATTTCCCAACATATTTTCTGAACCTAATGTCTCGACTTATGAGACATTTAAACCAAATAAGCAATCATAAAACTCAACTCAATCATTACATGGTTAACTCGACTTTATTTTTAGATTTTTAACTAATTCAACGTCAATTAGACTCGACATATCATCAAAATAAAAGAACCATAGATAATTCAAGAATCCAAAAGAAGGGAAAAGGGAAGGAGGGCAAGGTCACCTCGACTACTGTTAACACTAGCCCTATATGTGAACACACTCACCCCTTACCTCCGAATTCTTAGCTTTTTTCCTTTTTTTTAGGCCCTTAATTCGTCTTTGACCTTCTTTATTTATAATGAATAACAAGTGTTCTTAATCATAAAAGTAATGTCTATCTATTACTAACTTGTTTCAAAATTTAATTTCCTAAAAGATCTATTATTTTGTTTAAAAAAAAAAATAGAATATATATTTCCAAAATAGGTTTCCAAAACATATCTTAACAAATTTTGTTTCTAAAATATATTCCTAAAGCATATCTCTAAAATATATAATTTAAAACATATCCCAAGCTATGTGACAAAAAAAATTATTTTCAAAACAATAAAATAAAAATATTTCTATTAATTTATTTCTATTTAAATATTAATCAAATAATTAAAATAAATCAAATTCAAATAAAATAAATAGTTCTAAATTTTGGGGCGTTACACTAAAAAAATGGAGTCTTAACCTCAAAAATTTAAGTTTAACGGTAAAAAACATGTCTTGTAATTAAAAAATATTTTTGAGTTTTGAGTTCAAACTCCGTCATAATCTTTAAAGAAAGGTTAATATAAATTTATGGCAAAAATACACCATCAGTTTTTATGTTATTTATTTGTAATACTTTATTTCTTTATTTTTTACGTGTAACATATAAGTCGTTTATTTTATTTATATGCAACATTTTAGTCTTTTATTTTTTTATACAGAACCCTTGTTTCATATTTTAATTAAAAAATACTGATATATATTTTTTAATTTTTTTTAATATTATAGATTTTTAAAAATAAAAAAAATAAAAACCAAAACAATATTCATCTTCTTCTCTCTCCATCTTCATCTTATACCCACAACAACATCATCAACAATATTCATCTTCTTTTCTCTCCAAATTCCTATTTTCATTTCTTCTTTTGTTCCCAATTTCCATCTCTCATCTTCACCCACTCAATTCCATTCATCCTCCATTAATCCATAACCTTCTTCTCCAACCCTTTCACCAACCCACTTATTTAATCCTTTTACTTATTTCAATCAAAAGGGATCCAAAGATATCCATATAAATCTCAATACTAATGACATATGAGGCTCACCCAAATCCTTTATAAGTAGTGAAATCAATCGATTCTTCTAAAAACTGAAGGCTTTAACACCAAAATCTAAAACATACCCACCGTATAACTCACCCTAAATTAATTTTATAAAGAAGAGAAAATAATTCTTACATACGCTAAACACAAATAACTTTTGCTTCCGAAAAAACACAAATAACTTTTAGATGCTTTGGGACAAAAAAAGAACTATTTTGTCTTATGCACGAACGATGCCATGTGGGAATGTGGTCAATTACTTGGCAAAACTTCTTGACACATTCTATAGTTAGAGAGATTAGTTTGCATTCCTTGATCCTTATAGGTCATAATTTTTAGTTTTAAATTATTTAATTTATATATTTAATTTATAGCATATTATTGTCTTCTTGTTTTATATTTGGTACATTATTATTGACTCGCCAAATAGAACAATATGCTTTTTTATTCCCGTGAACTGAACTCAATTGGTAGAGATGTCGCACTAAATGTGTAGGAGTCTGGGTTCGAACCTAGATACTCCACTTATTCACCTTTAAGATGAATTTTCTAACAACTAGGCTACTTGACAAAAAATAAACAATATACTTTTTTTTTTTTAAAAGTAAAAAGATCAAGTTGAATGTAGAGTTGTAAAAGAATATACTTGTTAAAAAAATCAGAGATAAAGAAAATAAAAGAATACAAAAATAATACGTGAAAACTTCAAAATTAGAAAGAAAGAAAAAATCGTAACCATTATTATGTAAACCAACAAGTAAATAATAACACTTTATAAAATTGTTACAACACATAGACTTCACTCGCAACCACTTCATAACCACTACACACGTACACTCTTCAAAATAGATATTTGAACTACATCTCATAATACTCTAAAATAATGGCAAAAGAGAAAAAATAAGACAAAAATATAAACTTAAAGCGTTTTCATGTGCTACTGTTTGGTCTGTTCAAACAAAGAACTATATATAGCATTAAACTCCCCACCATTCAATTCTTTAAGCGATGTGAGACTTCTCCCATATAATTTCCTTGACATTTTTTTGTTTCATTAGCAATGTGAGACTTACATTACAATCAACTAACAATATTATCTCCATCTTTAAATATAAGAATGATTTGAGAATTTTTTGTTCATTTATAAGATATCTTTTAAATTTTTAAGAGTATTAATTATTACTTTATTGTTATGAATAATAGTCCTTAGTGGATAACTTAGTGGATGTTCATCCTAATCTCGTCTTTGTCCTATAACTCCCACTAATATTGTGGACCTTAAATAGCTTTGGTCTTTCACTTCCCTCTTTATGTCCTATAAATAAGACTCTATCTATGATGTAAATATACACAAGTGAAGAGTTGAATACAAATATCTCATTCTCTCTATCTCTACACTTTAGCTCTTATAATTTATTTCTAACACGTTATCAGCACGAAGCTCTATCTTGAGGTAATGTTAGTTCATCCGTGTTCTTGATACTACTTGTAATATTGTATGCTTGTTTGTAGAAATAATATTGATTCATAACTTTTCTTTATATTACTTATAATATTGTATGCTTGTTTATGAAATAATCTCTTGAACTAATATGAAAGACGCAACATAGTTTTAGTATATATCCAGTCCATGTAATAGCTATTTTCAACTACACCAAATTTTCTACTTGATGCCTATATGCATTCTTTTAAAATATGCCACCCATTAAGTTAAAATATGTCCGATCCAACTTTAACATATTTCCTTGTTTATGATATAATTTATTTATAATGTTATTTTGATTTCTATGTTTTACTTTTCTTTTCTGCACACATATATAGCACATATTATTATGTTTGATGCACATATGTATTGTCGATGGACATCCAAGGGGGAGTGTTATGAATAATAGTCCTTAGTGGATAACTTAGTGGATGTCCATCCTAATCTCTTCATTGTCCTATAACTCCCACTAATATTGTGGACCTTAAATAGCTTTGGTCTTTCACTTCCCTCTTTATATCCTATAAATAGGACTCTATCTATGATGTAAATATACACAAGTGAAGAGTTGAATACAAATATCTCATTCTCTCTGTCTCTATACTTTAGCTCTTATAATTTATTTCTAACATTTATCAATATACTCTTAACTAAATAAAGTATGTTTTTTACAATCCGTAAAAAATACTCTAAAGAAACATAACCCATTCTCTATCTTGAAGAATATAATTGTTGTATCTAAAATAATAATCTAGTAAACCAAAACAATAAAATAGAAAACATTACTCATTCTCTCTTTTGAAGAAAATACAAAACCCATTTTCTTTTCTTTTTTTACAATCCGTAATAAATATTCTTAAAAATATTATCAATAAATTTAATACCACAGTTAACATTTTTAACTTCGGTAATATTTTTCAAGAGGATCTTATATTTGAGGAGAGGTAGTATATTATGGAACAATAAGATGCCTTCGAAGATTAGACAACCATTGTCTGGCTATTGTTGCTAGACAGAATTCCAACACGCAGTAACTTACAACGTTGAGGAGTGGTATTGCATGTGACATCAACAAGTTGTGTCTTGTGTGACTCCAACGTGGAAAATTTGGTTCATTTATTCCTTCATTGTCCTTTTGTATCGAGGGTTTGGTACGAGATTTTTAACTGGCTAAGGGCGATGATCTTACCTCCGGACCTATTCACATCGTTGAAGTATTTATGTGGCGTTGGTTATGAGAAGAAAGTGAGGAAAAGGATGTTATTAATTTAGAATGTAGTTCTGTGGAATTATTGCAAAGGAGTAATGAAGGTATTTTCGTCAAGCGAACTAGTGACCCTGATGCGATAATAAAGAAAATAAAGTTCAGTCATGGAGATGGTTTTTGAAAGGAGGGAGTAATTGATATTTTTCTTAAATAATTAAGGAAAATGGTAAACAATGCCCAATAGCCACTGATACGCATTTTTATCAATGGGGGAGAGTATGCTTTGTTTATTATGGAACAATAAAACATATTTGATTGTGAGACAACCTTTGTCTAACAATTGTTGTCGGACAAAATTCCAAACGCAGTAACTTACAACATTGAGGAGTGGTATTACCTGTGACATCAACAGGTTGTGTGTTGTGTGACTCCCGCGTGGAAAATTCGGAATTCATTTAGTCATTCATTGTCCTTTTGTATCGAGTGTTTGGTACGAGATTTTTAACTGGCTAAGGGTGGTGTTAATCTTACTTCTGAACCTATTCAATTTGTTGAACTATTTATGTGGCTTTGGTTATGGGAAGAAAGTGAGAAAAAGAGATTTCTTTTTTTAATAAAACTAATTAATGCAATGAGCAATTCTTGGATAGGCACAACCCCAAATAAAATTTGTTTGAGTGCACACACACAAATAGAAAAGTTTAAATAAAAAACAATATAGTCACATCAATTAACATTATTTTAATTTTTTTCTCTTTAATTTTTTTTGTTTTTGTGAGTATGTCAGCCTAACATATGGCATTTGTGATTGTGCCTATATTAGAATTTCCCGCTATGCTATATATTTGAAAAACTAAAAAAAAAATTAATTTTTTTTTTTGGTGCATAATATATTAAATTTGTTGTTTTTTTCTTCTAAAACTACAAATAAAAAAAAAACGGATGCAGTAATTTTTTTATTTTCACCATTAATATCCAGTCCACTGAACCGTCTAATCCAGTAGTTTCAGCTCCCTTCAATTACATGAATCAGGTATGTTAATCATACATATCTACAAAAATTGCTTCATTTTCATAATTGTTTTTCGTTGCTTATCAAATATTAATTTGATTAAAACATTAGTGTTAATTGCTATAATTATTGCAATCAGGAACGGTAATTTGAGAACAATGGTGTTTGTTCTTTACATGTTTAACTTTAATTAATTTTAATCATATGTGCACACATTTTATATCTCTAATATTTTGATTTGATGAGTACATTTTCCGATATATTTAGTTATTAATATGTACGAGTAAACATGTCTGTGTTAAAATCAAGCAAACACTATATTATTGAGTTTTCAATTTTCCATAGGTTTCTTCTATGGGAGATAATCTATTTGAGACGTGAAGATCTTTCTCAGCTAGGATTCAAACATTGATTTGATACATTGTAAAAGTCTTGTCGAACCTTTCTATAAGACCCAACCACCATTGGGTAGCAAAATGATATTATTACTTCTTGACAAACTCCAAAATCCAAATACTGGTCTTTCTTCAAAAATCAACAAATCCCAAAAACAAAACACCAACACCACTAACCATCACAAGCCACCACCGTAAAATCAATCACCACACCTCTATCATCACTCATCAAAAACCTCCACTATTCAAAATCATAAACCATTAACAACTCACCTACATTAAATCTTCCAAAAACAAACAAAGCAAAAACAGAATCAGAATAAGAAGAAGAGTGAAAGAAGCTTTTGCTGCCGCTGCCAAAAACAGGCCATCCACCGCATTGCCACCGCACTGCCGTCGCGATCCCGGCCAGAACCGCCTCGGTCGATTGCTCTGTTGCAGCTTTCTCACGCGTTTTGGGGTTTGCTACTTATCGATACCTTTGTTTCCTTTTTTGCATTTTGTTTATTTATTTATTTATTCTGGTTTTAATCAAATGGACTGTTAGTTGTCTTGTGTTGGGCTGCAAGCCCAATTTAATCTACTCAAACCCCCGTTTTTTTATGAGATTATATGGGAGTACATAAACTTTTCTTTAAAATGCAAAATATAAAAAGACAAAAAAATCAATTTTATTTTATTTCCTTCAATGTATATCAAATAACTTTAAAATAAACTCGAATGAAAAAGGAGGGGTCTGGTGTATATCTTTCCATTTCTCCGATTATTTGGATTCTTGGTGTATATCTCGTAATTCAAATAAGCGTCATTCCTAAAATTATCTTTTTTTCCAAAACATAAAAATATCAAATAAATTCAACTCATCAAACCATTTTTGCCCTTGCTCAATCAAAAAAAAAAAATCAAACTTCTTTTCTTTCGCGCCCATGTGCGCTCAATTATTTTTTCTCAAACGGATACCATCGCCCAAGTGTGAGTCCGTCTTTTAATTAAGCAAACTTTTTCGCCCAAGTGCGAGTTCTTTTTCTTCAATCAAACTTTTTCGCCCAAGCGCGACCAAAGTCATTTTCATAAATAAAATCAATCAACAAACAAGCATTTTCTACCGAGAACTACATGAGCTTTGAATTTTCCATCGCACTTGGAAATACGTATGAGCGAGATTCAACATCTTGTCAAGCTCAACAATGAAAAACTAATATTTTCCCCCTTTTGTATATACACAAAATATGAACAATTTTGGAATAAAAGCAAGATATTAACAAAAAAGCATGCAAACAATTTAAAGAATACTTTTATAACCCTAAGCTGAAAAGAAGGTTCCCGTTGAGTACAACGGATGTGAGGGGTGCTAATACATTTCCCTTGCATAATCGACTCCCGAACCTGAAAATGGTTGCGATGACCATCTTTTGTTTTCAAAGTTTTATCGATATTTTCCTTTTCCTCCGAGAATAAATAAAATTCGGTCGCGACTCTGTGTCTTTTCGAGCGTTTGTACGCTCGGGCGTTTTTCGAGGCGCTTCAATAGCCCCACCGCCTTGAAATTAAGTTGACAAAATACAGAATTTAGCTCCAAACAAAGCAAATAATACACTACTAAATTTCTTTCTCTGACGTCGTACATCATTAATCATAGAATATAATGGATTTGGATTCTCTACATTCAAAATTCCTAAATTCACTTTAATTTACTTTTTAATTATTTAATTTGTAAATTATTAAATTGAATATTTAATGATATTTTTGATATACACAAGTTCAATGTATAAAGAAATAAAGAATAGTTAGGCAAATGTAGCAGTTAAAATTCAATTAATTAACACCCTTTCAATTTAGAACAACTAGTATCCAAACCCGTGCCAAGCACGGGTAAAAATGCGTGTAGGTTTATTGATTTATAAATATTATATTTTAATATATTTTACTTTAAGCTGAAAAATTAAAATTTTAATTGTTAAATATTTAAAATTTTATATAATTTAATAATTAAAATAACAGTATGTGATAAAAACTAACTGTAAAATTTGTGTATAGTGTCATAGATTTTCTTAGGGTAGTTTTCTATAGTTCATATTTTTTTATCGAATAAAAAATGTATAATAGTTGTTGTTTTATATTATTCTCCATTAAAAGAATTATAAAGTTGATGAAAAATAATTTCTCAATGAGATATATGATAGAAACTTTGAGGTGTATATGAGTTACAAAAAAGAAATGTCTGAGTGTCAATATATGAGTAGAAATATAAACTACAATATAAATATCAAAACAAAATTAATTCCCGTATTAATATTTAAACAGAAATATAGGTTTCCGTTGAAATTTAAAAAAAAAATAGTCTCTCTATTAATATATGACTAAAATATAGATTCCATAAAAATTATAAAATAAATAGATCGTCGTATTAATATATGAGTAAAAATATAGATCTAAGTAGAAATTATAAAAAAAAAAGTCATCGGTATTAATGCATAAGTAGAAATATATGTTCCCGTATAAATTACAATAAAAAAATAGATCTCTGTATTGATGTATGAGTTGAAATATAGGCCACATAAAATTCTTTTTTATAAAATAGACTTTCGTATTAATATGTGAGTAAAAATATAAAATATAATATAAATTACAAAAATAAAATATCTTCTATTAACATATGAAAAGAAATATAAACTTATTTAGTAAAAAAAAATATAGTCCCATATTAATATTACTAAAAATTACTAAAAATATATGAGTGCATTTGAAATATACATTTACATTTAATTAGATTAGATGTTTGTAAGTCCCATAAGTCCTAGCTCAACTGGCAAAAATGCCGAAATTGTTAGGCCGGACGTCGTGACCCGGGTTCGAACCCGGGATCTCACAATTATTTGTGAGTTTAATTTCAGTAGATTACCACTTCTTCTAAGACCAAAAAAAAAAGATTAGATGTTTGAAAAATTTGCATTTATATGCATATTACTTTTTGGTAATCATCTTTACACTTGTTTCCTCTGCACTCATGCATTCCATTTGTCATAATTTAGTCTTTACATTTTGTGAAATTGTCAAGAAGGGTCCTTACCTTTTTAGAATGGTCCAAAAAAATCCATAAAATTTTCCGTTATGAATATTAGTTCAATCCGTCAATTTTTTTTCCATGTCACTCACGCAAAGCTTATGTGGCATATTGTGAACCCCACTATTTTAATTGAGCTGTCAATATATGTGATAATAAACTTAACTTAACTTTTTTTTTTTTGGTAAACCAAAGGTATCCTCTGCGCGCAACTGCAGAGACTAATCCCCTCGAGGTAACTGAGATCCATTTAAGGGGTTGACCTCTCCCAACAAATGTTTTTTCATACGCACCGGCCAGGGATCGAACCCAGGACCAAATGGTTAAGGGGTTAACTTAATTTTTTATTTATAAACAAATAAATCAAATAAAACAAAAACAAATAAATATGCCACAATTGCATACCCAGTCAAATTCCATATCAGGTCGGATCCATTTTTACCCATTTCATTTCTTAATCAGCAATATAAATATGCCACACAAGCTTTCGGGTAGTGACATGCAAAAAATTTGACGGACTGGACTAATCTTGATAACGAAATTTTTTATGGGGTTTGTTTTTACCATTTTTAAAACGTAGGAACAATTTCGCAAAATGTAGGAACTAAAAAAATATTTAACCTAAATTAATATACTAAAATTAAAAAAAATAAAATAAAATGTTCCATTTTTAATCATGTAGAAAATCAATGAGTATTATTATTTACATAAATGCAAACGCTTTTGTTAATAGGAGAATTAAAAGCCATTGAATATATATTTATAGTATCAAAAGCCATTGAATATATTTCCATAATAAATAAACGTAGAATGAATTATGCAACTTTAGTATTGACATGGTATAGTGTTGATTGACGCTGAATTTAGGAACACAGTTTAAACCCTCAATTGCGATCAGAATGGGCTGAAACCACTTAATATCAAAACTCAAATAAAGTTTAGTTATAAAAAAAAAAAAACTCAAATAAAGTTTACGAAAACCGGAAAATATATCTGGAAAAAAACCAAAAATAAATAAATTTAAGTTTACAAATGTATTATTATTGTCAATTGCTTTTATTAATTATTTGTTAATTTTTTTTATTAATTACAAACGCATATGACTTTTTTTTATAACTTTATCTATCTATTTTTTTTTTACAAAGCATTATTATGGTCATTTGTTTTTATTAATTCCTGACCAAAAAAGTTTACCACATATATTTAATTGTAGTTGATCAATTACTTTAATATAGTTCACAAATAATAGTTGTGAGGAAAATCATAGTTGACCAATTACTAAAAAATAAATTGTTAAGCGTTTATTATTAATTTAATTTTAATCAATAATTGTAATTTTATGTAATCATAAAAACAAAAATATAAATTTAAATAAGAATATGAAATAAAAAGTGGTGTGGTAGAGTGTTGAGTAAAAGACCACTGGAGAGGGTAAAAGTTGAATGAGTGTTGAATTATTAGATGGAAAAAAAAGAAAATTATGTGGAGCGTTGAGAGTTGAAAAAATGTGGTGTTGAGTTTTTAAACCATTGTAAATGGTTAACATGAAACCAAAGAAAAAGTCTGAGCCCTGTCACTAAAAAAAAATAAAAATCTTTGCGCCATATATTCCAATACTATGTCAAAGATACACAAAAAAAAATTACACAGTAAAGGAGAAATATATTTGGAATGCAAAAACATATGGAAAAATAATATCTTAACAAAAAAAATAAAACGTAATAGATCAATGGAAAAATAATATGTTAACAAAATAATTTGCATTCTATTTCTTATACATTAAATCTAAATGTCTCAATATCTCAGGCTCTTGTAATAGTCCATAATGTGAATTCTTTGTATAAGAAGCTTCCTATGAGTCATCATCTTTATTCACTTCGTCCATTGATCTGAAATAAAACGCAATAGAATAGATAAAAATCAAAACTTCATGTAATTTGATAAGAGAAAATAGAAAATAAAGACAACAATACATATTTAAAAGATATCAAACATATATACGTTACTGCAAAAGAAATGTACATAAGAATAAACATTAAGAAAAAAAGATGTTAAATTCTAATTTCTAACTTCTAAATGTAACATGATAAATTATAAAAAAAGATGATGCAAAAAATAGTGTATGTTTGCATTAATTTTGATGAATAGAAACTAACAATAAACAGACTATTTATAGGTGTAATAAACTGGACTAAAAGGTAATGTTAAGTCATAAGTATAAAGAATAAGCCTAAGGAATATTCTATGAATTCTTTTTTTTTTGTACTTTAAAAATTGTTTTTTGTTGCAATTCTTTTTATTAAGTCTTAAAAATTTTGACTTTTTAAAAACATTAATTACCTAACAAAAAAAGGCAACGGTTAATTTTGTTTTAAAAATTTCGCTATAATAAAATATTAAGGTATTTACATTTATATGAATAAAAAATAAAGAGTGAAGACCCATTTTGATCCCTCACAAAAACTACAGAATCCAAATCAGTCCCCGACAAACAAAAAGACCTTATTTAATCCCTAACAAAATTAAACCAGGTCATGTTAGTCCTTCGTTATTATTTTTCTTAATATGATTTTTTTTCATACTTTTGAACCGTGACTAGACTGCCTTGTGTATTATTTTAATAATTCTTAAGGGACAAGTTAGTCCCTCATTTGGAAACAAAAAAACGAAAAGAAGAAAGAAAAAAAAATTTGAATTAACATCTTTCACAAAATAGAAAGAGAGAATACTAGGGTTTTCTAGTTTCACGCTTTCCGTCTTTGGTTTTTCTCCTCTCACAAGGCCACACCCTTTCCTTTCCAAGAAGATCAATTTTTTATGGTGATATTGATAACAGATGATTCAATCGGAGAAGACGGCATACATCGTACCAGAGACGGAGATAAAGGTAAGATTCTAATTTGTTCTATATTATTACATATAGTATGGAGCTGATAAGAAAGTCAAGGTTAATTTGTTCTATATTATATTCTACTTTGTTTTATATTACTACCTCCGTACCACAATATATGTCACTTTGACACTTTTACACATATTAAGAAATGTAACCATTGTTGTATGGAAAAGATAAATTATGAGTTAATTTACAAAATTGTCCTTCATTTATGGTATTGAAAAAATAAATTGAAAAATTGAAATAAGAGAGAGTAATAAATAGTTAAGGGTATAATAGGAAAAATTGCATTAAATGCTTCCTTGGTAATGTAAAGTGACATATAATTTGGTACAATTTTTTTCCTCATAGTGACATATAATTTGGTACGGAGGGAGTACTACATATAGTATATACAATATAGTATATACAGTGTACATAGGAAAGTCAAAAATCAAAATCCAGCGTACAACATATAGTATATGATGATGTCAATATGTGGAAAAAGAAAGCCAAGATTAATTTGAAAGCCAAGGTTAATTTGTTCTATATTACTACATATAGTATATACAACGCACAGAAGCCAAAGTTAATTTGAATAGTAACAAGGATGATAAGATCCTACCAAAAATAATTCAACATATAGTAACAATAATATACATGGTTGTTAAAATCCCGATTTAAAACTTAAAAACCATAGATTTTACGTTTCTAGATCATCATTTCGAGTTAAATCGCCGGTAGAATCCTTTTTGGGTAAAATCGTAGTCTTAAATGATTTTACACGATTTAAATCGCTCTTAAATCGCTGAAATCGTGTAAAATCGTAGGTTTTAACTCTTTGAGACGATTTTACCTTTTTGTTTTTGGATAATTTTTTAGATGTTACTTGACGATTTGATGGGTAATTTGTGTAGTGTGATCCAAGTTTACGAACATTACATTTTATTATGATAATTTAGTGTATTTTAGCTTTTAAATTAAGTTGAACTTTTTGTCAAAAAAAAAACTAAGTTGAAACTTTAAATTATTGATGCATTTATAATATTATATAAGTATATATATGTCTTAAATATAAATATAATATTATTTTAATATGACGTAAAATCGACGATTTTACGATTCAATTTTACGTTTCTATTTTACCTAGACAAAACGAGTTAAGGTAAAAACTCGATTCTGACAACCTTGATAATATACACCAACAATAATCATAACATCAACAATAGTGATGACTTATATTGAGCTCTTAATAATATTTTGCTGAATAAAAAAAAAAGGGTTGATGATTATATTGTTTAACTGTGTTTAAATGCAGAAACATTTGTAAGTGATTCGGAAAGTGACTCTGATAGTGATGACTTTGAGTCAGAGAGTAAAAGCGATGAAGATGATGATGTCAATAGGAACTAAGGAAAGATTATTGGAAAGTTGGTTGATTCAGATGGGGAAGATAGTGACAAAGCATCATTTGAATCTACTGGATATGCATCATATTCTGAGCATATGAGGATTCCAGAATCCACTGACGATGAAGGAAGTTCAAAGCTTAAATTTCCTGTTTTTAACTCTAATGCTATTTTTGGTGAAGTTAAGATAGAAGAAGGGATGTAATTTATAAAATTGGAGGATTTTAAGAATGCTGTGAAAGATGTGAACATTGCTCTTGGAAGGCAAATTAAGTGGAAAAAGAATGATAAGGAAAGGGCTAGGGATATCTGTTGTATTGAGGAATGTCCATGGGTTGCCTTTTGCTCATGGAATAGTGTCGCGCCGCGAAAAAACGCCCGGAGCGTAGGGTACGCGCGAGATGAAACACAGAGTCGCCACCGAACTTTATTCATTCCCATAGGAAAAGGAAAATATCGATAAAACCTTTGAAACAACGGAAGGATGGTCGTCGCAACCATTTCCGGGTTCGGGAGTCGATTATGCGAGGGGAAGGTATTAGCACCCCTCACATCCGTTGTACTCAACGGGAACCTCCTTTTTAGCTTAGGGTTAAAAAGTGTTCTCTAATTTTTTGCTTGCTTTTTATTAATGTCCTGCTTTTATTTCAAAATTGATTTTTATTCGTGTATATACAAAAGGGGGAAAATATTAATTTTTTATTGTTGAGCTCGACAAGATGTTGAATCTCGTGCCTACGTATCTCCAGGTGCGATGGAGAAATCAAAGCTCACGTAGTTCTCTAAAAAAACTTGTGTGTTGGTCTTTTTTAGAGAATAATGTTTTAGTCGCATTTTAGTGGTTAAACGTATGCTTGTATCCTCGCGCGTGGGAAACTTTAAGTGTTGTTTGTATCACGTTAAAAATGGATAAAACATCCTTCGGTTTTTTTGAAGTTGAAAAACTTGTTTTGATCTTGGTTGCGTCAAAAGGCAAAAATTAGCTTGATGAGTTGGGCTTGATTTTATTGTCTTGAAAACATATTTTTTGTTTTATGATTATGGCAAAATAATTCATGAAAATATTTACTTTTAAATATTAGTTGACAAAGATCAAAAAAACTCTGGAAGTATTTAGTAATTTCCTTATGTTTTGTTTTTGTTTTTTTTAGCATTTTTTATTCTATTTACAATAAACATAAATGATTAAATAAAATAAATGCAATAGATAAGAAGGAAAAAAAATAAAATAAAACTGAACAGGGGGGTGTAAACCCAAACAGTGGGGTGTAAATAATAAAAATGAGCTTGGCCCAGTCCAAACCAGACCCATCTGCGTAAAAAAACAACAAAAAGGGAAGGACCAAATCTGGCCGTCTGATGGATCAAATGGCCCTGATCTGATCTGAGAGGGAAGGATCTAAGCCGTCTGATGGAGATCAATGGGTGTGATGAGAGGCGTATGGCGTGCTGCGATAGACACGCGCACACAGAATCTGGTTGGGTATAAATACCCAAAACCACAAGATTTTCCCCATTCTACTCTTTTCTTTCTCTCTCTTCTCTAACTTCTTCTCACGTTCTTTCTCTCTTCTCTCTGCTAGGGTTCATCTTTTGATGAACAAGGGATGAATCTTCATCCCTTCCGGCAAGACAAGGTCGGCCAGCACAAAATCCGGCGCGGCGGACGCCGGTCCGCCGCGCCGGATTTTTAAACATAAAGCAAACCCCAAAAACACAAAAACAAAACTAAACAGTTCTAAATCAGAAAAACCATAGATCTGTTATTACCTTCCTTCTTTGGCATTATTTTTTCGGTTTTGTTCTCTTTTTCGGTTCTGTTCTTCTTTTTTTCGATTTAAATTTTTTTTTTTTGGTTCTGGATTATGGAAAGTGGTTGTTGGAGATAGTGGTGGTTCTGTGATTTTTTGTTCTGTAGTTGAGAAGTTTTTTAGGGTTTCCAATCTCCTTTTTTTTCTGTCCTGCCGTCAGGGTTTTTTTTTTTTTAGGGTTTTCTTTTTCTCTTTTTATAGGCAGAGGCAAGATTATGGTTTGTTGTTGATGAGGGAACAGGGTACTATTGCTACAATTGTTGTTGTCTCCTCCCTCCTATGGACCAATGGAAAATGGCATGTTTTTGGATAAAAGGATGTTACTGAGCACAAAATTTGAGGACACGGGAGAGAGGGAGGACGTGTTCTGCTATCCTCCTCTTTTTTTTTTTTTTTTGATTTATTTTAATTCATATTAATAATAATAAGTAATAATATAATAATAATAACTAAAAAAAAAAAAAAAAACAAGGGAGTGGGGAGAAGATGCAGCGCGTGCTTCTCTTCTTCCTTTTTTTTAATATATTTTTATTATTATTTTTTTAATTTGTTTTATAATAATAATGATAATTAATGGTATTAATAATAATGATAAATGTAGTAGTAATGATAATAATAATAATAATACTGATAAATGGTAGAAATTTGAAAGGCATTAAATGAGACTCAAAATAAAAGTTGGACCTTTTAGTCAACTGAGTCGATACAGACATTTATTGACAAAATGGACAGACGCAAACAAAAATTGTTTAAAATTAAACGTCAAAACGAACTTTGATTAAAAGAACAAAAATAGTTGGGTAAAATTTAGGGTATGACAGCTGCCCCTATTTAATTAAGTTTCACCTCAAGACATATTGACGATAGTTTTTTATGTACTAGTGGTGGAAGATAATTAAATACGAAAAGACACAAATTTTGACCAGAAAGGTTAGAAGTTTAAATAACGGAATATCATAGCAGACTCGAGCATCATTGCTAAGATAGAGATGATAAGCAGATTCGAGCATCATTGCTTATATTGAAAAGGCAAGCAGATTCGAGCATCATTGCTTGGATTTGAACAGATAAGCAGATTCGAGCATTATTGCTTATATTGAAAAGGCAAGCAGATTCGAGCATCATTGCTTATATTGAAAAGGCAAGCAGATTCGAGCATCATTGCTTGGATTTGAACAGATAAGCAGATTCGAGCATCATTGCTTATATTGAAAAGGCAAGCAGATTCGAGCATCATTGCTTGGATTTGAACAGATAAGCAGATTCGAGCATCATTGCTTATATTTAACAGACAAGCAGATTCGAGCATCATTGCTTGTATTGGAAAAATAAGCAGATTCGAGCATCATTGTTTAAATTGGAAGGATAAAAATATTGTCGCCTCGAAAGGTGCTTAGATCGACAAGTTGTCGCCCCGAGGGGTGCTTAGACTGAAAGATAAATGATCGTCGTCTCGAACCCCGAGGGGTGCTTAGACTGAAATACAAATGAGCGTCGCCTCGAAAGGTGCTTAGATCGACAATTCGTCGCCCCGAGGGGTGCTTAGACTGGAAATTTAAAAGATCGTCGCCTCGAAAGGTGCTTAGATCGACAAGTCGTCACCCCGAGGGGTACTTAGACTGAAAGATAAATGATCTTCGCCTCGAAAGATGCTTAGATCGACAAGTCGTCGCCCCGAGGGGTGCTTACACTGAAAGATAAATGAGTGTCGCCTCGAAAGGTGATTAGATCGACAATTCGTCGCCCCGAGGGGTGCTTAGACTGGAAATTTAAAAGATCGTCGCCTCGAAAGGTGCTTAGATCGACAAGTCGTCGCCCCGAGGGGTACTTAGACTGAAAGATAAATGATCTTCGCCTCGAAAGATGCTTAGATCGACAAGTCATCGCCCCGAGGGGTGCTTACACTGAAAGATAAATGATCTTCGCCTCGAAAGGTGCTTAGATCGACAATTCGTCGCCCGAGGGGTGCTTAGACTGAAAGATATATGATCGTCGCCTCGAAAGGTGCTTAAATCGACAATTTGTCGCCCCGAGGGGTTCTTAGACTGGAAATTTAAAAGATCGTCGCCTCGAAAGGTGCTTAGATCGACAAGTCGTCGCCCCGAGGGGTGCTTAGACTGGAAATTTAAAAGATCGTCGCCTCGAAAGGTGCTTAGATCGACAAGTCGTTGCCCCGAAGGGTGCTTAGACTGGAAATATAAATGATCGTCGCCTCGAAAGGTGCTTAGATCGACAAATTGTCGCCCCGAGGGGTGCTTAGATTGGAAAGATAAATGATTGTCGCCTCGAAAGGTGCTTAGATCGACAACGTTGATTGGGGATATGAGAGGTTGACACCTACTCATGGGTCAACTTAGTGTATAAGACACCAATTAGTTGGGGATGTTCCAGAGAGGTCTCTTGGAAACAAGTTTGCTGGGGAGCAAAGGTTATATTTAGTCGTTTATATTGAATGTTGACTCCTAAGGATAAAGTGATCTTATTCAGTCACTTGCACTAAAGGTCGATTCATTGGAGAAGGTGGTCTTATTCAACCGTTTATGTTGAAGGTAGGTCCCTAAGGACAAAGTGATCTTATTCAGCCGCTTGCACTGAAGGTCGACTCACTAAGGGGTCATGTGATTTTATCCAGCCTTTTATGCCAGAAGTCAATTCACTGGAAATGGTGATCTTATTCAGTCGCTAACACTAAAGGTCGATACCTAAAGGTAAAATGGTCTTATTCAATAACTTGCACTGAAGATCGACTCACTAAGGGGTAAAGTGATCTTATCCAGCCGCTTATGCCAGAAGTCAATTCACTGGAAAAGGTGATCTTATTCAGTCGCTAACACTGAAGGTCGATACCTAGAGGTAAAGTGGTCTTATTCAGTCGCTTGCACTGAAGGTCGACTCACTGGAGAAGGTGACCCTATTCAGCCGTTTATGTTGAAGGTAGGTCCCTAAGGACAAAGTGATCTTATTCAACCGCTTGCACTGAAGGTCGATCAAAGATTTGAATTTTTGAAGTGCCAATGGAAATTGGTCTTGAGTTGCCAACAGGGGTTTGACTTTGGATTGCCAATAAAGATTGGATCTTTTGAATTTGCCAATGAAGATTGGACCTTTTGGATTGCCAATAAAGATTGGACTTTTTGAATTTGCCAATGAAAATTGGACTTTTTGGACTTTTGGATTGCCAATAAAAATTGGACTTTTTGAATTTGCCAATGAAGATTGGACTTTTCTGGAGTGCTTACCTACTGGAAACTAAAGAGTCTTCCTAATGAGATGCACTAACTTGGGGACCGTAATTGGTCTAGCTAGAGATCAAAAAGGACTTCTATGAGCGGTCACAAGATTCTGCTTGTGTTATGTACGTATGTTTTGTGCATATGCATTTGTTTATGCATGATGGTCTTTTATGCGTTGATGCATGATGATTTTCAATGTGTTGATGCATTATGATTTTTCGTTGCGATGATTCATGATATGTTTGTATGCTATATCAAATGCACGATAGATGCATGAAATGAAATGCTGGTAAAGACGGGGCTTTGGGGGTGCCAATGGTTTATTGGACTTAGTTGAATGTTGAATGTCAATAAAAATTGGGCTTTGAATGTTGAGCTTTGAGGATGCCAATAAAAATTGGACTTTGGAAGATGCCAATGGGTACTGGCTTTTTTATAATGCCAATTGGCTTTGAGTTCGATGTGCCAATTGGTATTGGGCTTTTGAAGGTGGTGTATGCCAATGATATATTGGGGGTTTTGGGGTGTGCCAATAAATATTGGGCTTTTGGGGTGTGCCAATGATATATTGGGCTTTTGGTGGGTGCCAATGAATATTGGGCTTTTGACATGCCAATGGATTTTGGGCTTTTGATGTGCCAATGGTTATGGGCTTTATGATGATGTCAATGAGCTTGGGCTTTTGGTGTATGCCAATGGTATATTGGACTTTTGGATGTGCCAATAGTCTTTGGTTTGGGCTTTTGACATGCCAATGAATTTTGGGCTTTTTTATGTGCCAATGGTTATGGCCTTTATGATGATGCCAATGAGCTTAGGCTTTTGGTGGGTGCCAATGAATATTGGGCTTTTGACATGCCAATGGATTTTGGGCTTTTGATGTGCCAATGGTTATGGGCTTTATGATGATGCCAATGAGCTTGGGCTTTTGGTGTATGCCAATGAATATTGGGCTTTTGACATGCCAATGGATTTTGGGCTTTTGATGTGCCAATGGTTATGGGCTTTATGATGATGCCAATGAGCTTAGGCTTTTGGTGGGTGCCAATGAATATTGGGCTTTTGACATGCCAATGGATTTTGGGCTTTTGATGTGCCAATGGTTATGGGCTTTATGATGATGCCAATGAGCTTGGGCTTTTGGTGTATGCCAATGGTATATTGGACTTTTGGATGTGCCAATGGTCTTTGGGCTTTTGACATGCCAATGAATTTTTGGCTTTTTGATGTGCCAATGGTTATGGCCTTTGTGATGATGCCAATGAGCTTGGGCTTTTGGTGTATGCCAATGGTATATTGGGCTTTTGGAATGTCAATGGTCTTTGGGGATGTGCCAATGGTACATTGGGCTTTTGGTGTATGCCAATGAATATTGGGCTTTGTTGTGTGAAAGTGGTGCCACTTTTATTAGAAAATTTGGACATCAAGAAATGCAGACATGATGTTATATGCGTGAATGATATGTTAAAACATGCCTTAACAAATGCAGTTTCATGCATGGTTTAATGCTAGTGTGATGCAAGCACGAATAATGCGAAGCACATAAAAGATGATGGACGCAGTATGATGCATGATTTTGATGCAAGTATGAATGATGCAAGATGCATGAATATGATTTGTATGAAATGTGTTGATCTTGGCTTGTGCCACTAGAGGTTTGGCCTTTTGAATGTAGGTGATGGATTCCAAACAGCGTTGGACTTTGTGAGATATCAACAAAGGTCGGGTTTTTGCCAAGTGAAGTTGGGCTTTGTGTAGATGCTATGAGGTGATGGGCGAAACGCGAGAGCAAAGCGACGTCGTCAATGCATGATGCTTGATTATGGTTTGAATATTTTGCAAAGTTCCCCGTGGTGTTGGGAAATGGAGAGGGGTTAAGAAGGTTTTGCTAGAATGGTTTCCCGACACTCGAGTTGATCTCAACGGTTGCTGGTAGTAGCTTGCTTGAGTAACTTGAAAGGAGGGAGAGAACTTGCCCCTAATGTAGCCCATTTTGCCATTTTTTTATTTTCCTTTGAAAATCCCTAATTTTTGCCTGGACCGCTCTTTCGAGTTTTCAGTCCACCGGGAGTATATTTCCTTTTTTTGATGCCCCTAATTTTTGCCTGGACCGCCTTTTCAGGTTTTCGATCCACCGGGACGCTCTCTATTGCCTAAGTCGCCCTTTCGGGTTTTCAACTTAGCGAGCTTTTTTTTTGTATTTCTTTTTTCTTTGGGCATTGTATCTTTGGCTACATCAGATTGAGAGTGAAGACTCATTTCCATCCGTGGGTGATAAATACAGGCTGCCTTAGTATTTGAATCCTTGCAAAGTATGCCCTGATATTTGAATCTTTGACCCGGACTGCCCCAATACTTGAATCTTGAAAAGCACGCCCTTGATTGTTTTGCGCTTTGAAGGTTTGACCCTAATCACCAAGGTTTCCGGATGATCTGCCACTTGATTATGGGGATTTGCTCTTGATTGGTAGGATCCTTAGGTGATTTGCCCCTTGTAAGGAGTGCCTTGAAATGATTCACCTTTTGACCAGACCCTTGTTGAAATTTCCTCGATATTAAGTATTGATTTGCGAGTGAAATTGTTTCTTTTGAAAAAGTAGTTTTGAAATAATGCACATGCAAGTTTTGAAATTGTTTAGCTATGTACAATAAATGATATTTTGTCCAGGAGATCGGCGCAATTTGAAAGTTTGAAGAAATGATAGAAAAATTGTTAGTAATGATTCATAAACATGAGGAGTCAGTTTAACAATTTTGCTGAATATGCTTTCACAGTAAACCTAGCTTCAGTTAGGTCTTTTGAGGGTTGTAACGTGGCTTGGCTCACGGTTTTTGAAAAAAAGATTATAAGGCTCAAAATTTGATTTTAACCCGCCCTATCTCCTTTGATGTTCTCCATTCCTAAGTTCAGTTAACTTAACAAATGTTTTTGGTTTGTAAGAGAATCTTGGCAATTATGGTAGGTGCAGTGGTCAAGGCACTGATGAGATCCTTGAGGTGACAGTCACTTCTTTTTTGTTTACAAGTTTGTTTCCCATTTGTTTTTAATCCCTAACTTTTGCAGGACCGAATCTTTTGAACTTGCGGTCCATCGGGATGCCCTAACTTTTGCCTAAGTCTTTGTTTTGCTTAGCGGGCCTTATTTCTTCTTTTTTTGTTGGAAAAAAAAAACTGTTGTAAGATTTTTATTTTGATTCAGAAGAGTTATGACTGCCATATGAGTTTTCTCTTTTCATTGCTTCCACCATGTGTTCAAGGAAGATGATTTTCCTAAACATTTTATTGGAATGATTTGATGGATTGAAATTTCTTGTATTAAGATGCATTGTCAAGTAAATTGAAAGACTGCCCTGCCCCAGGTTAAGATTGAAATCTCTTGTATTTACCTACTTTTTCAAGCTCGAAGGGGTTGACTACGGATTATCTCCTTATATCTCTAGTGTTTGGGAAATGAAACAATGCCTTACATCATCAACTAGGTTTTTACTAACAAAAGCATACATCAGCAAATTTTGTTATTTTTACATCATTCTCCTCCCAAGTTTGTTAATAGGTGAGAAATGAAAAATAAAAATGATAGCATAAGAAGAGAGTGAATACGAATGGATGGATTCCAAAACATGCATGCTAATTTCATTAAAAATACTTAGTCAAAAGTACAATTTTAACAAACAGACAATACTTAGCACGAATGAAAATTACAACTGGAAATGACAACTGGAAAGGACCCTAGGCATAGGCTTTCTTCTTGATCCACCGACCTTAAGAGGTGCCCCTTTGACTTTCTTGCGCCTGTCAAGATAAGGGATGACCATTTACGAATGAGATTCCTTCTTCTTGAAGGTTAACAACTTGCGGTCGATGAGCTCTTGAACCTTATACTTAAATGCCTTACAATTTTCGATGTCATGTCCGGGTGACCCAGCATGATAGCCACATCGAGCATTAATATTGAAATGAGGTGGATATGGTAGTGCCACCGAGGGAAGAGGCTTTGGCTCGACCATGCGCTTTTGAATTAGGTAAGGCAAGATTTAGCCGTACAACATGGGTACGCGATCAAAGTGTATAATCTTCTTCCCATGGGCATTAGTGAGCCCGTACTTATTCTTTTGTGGGCACCCACTTTGCTGTGGTTGTCGTTGATGTGGGGGCATCACCCATGGTTGTGGCATCTGAGGCGCTGGGCAGGCCTGTGGCTGGCTTGATGAAGCGTTACCTTCCTTTCCCAATAGGATTTATATAATCAAGCTCATTTGGGTTTTCAAATGGTTGACTTCCTCTTTCAACAACTCTTGACCTCTCTTGAGTTCCTCTATCGTCTCTTGAGACATGCTTCAAGTTTGCTTCTTGAGTACCGGGAAACCTACTAGCAAAATTTTGGTTGAAGGAAGGTGAAGGTGGAAGAGATATGAGTTTTTTGATAAAGGATGATAATGTATGAAGATGCATGTATGCAGATGTTTGAAAATGCATGCGTATGCAAAATATTTTCCTCATGTTAGAGGGCATGCTAAAAATTTGATGACATGCTATGATATGATGAGATTGAAGAAGTTTGGGGTGAGACCCCAAGGATGAGTTTGAAAGATGATAAAACATAACCTAAAATAGGGAGACTCCCTACGATAGGCCAGTTATAAATATTTACTACCCAATCCCCTCACATGTAGGTTCTAAGGTTTTTGTTTGTTTGAGTGGAACACCTAGAGTCACGGAGGCGTCTCGAAATTTTGCCATAATAACAGGTTAACCATTATATGGACAACCTTTCACAAATGCATCTCTTCTAGGCGGAGTTTGAACTAGCTAAACGAGATGTCTACCTCGAAAGCCAATTCAAACACCAAAATTTGAAGAGGTTCTAAGAAGAAGGTCCTTAGAGTTAAGGGTCCAATTCAGAATTTCGCCATAATAACGGGTTAACCATTATATGGGCGACCTTTCACGAAGAGGACCATCTCTAAGCGGGGTTTTAATGTTGACTAAACGAGATGTCTACCTCGAAAGCCAAAACTAAACCACCATCCCAAACCTAGGTTTTTTCAAGCTCGGGTGTACAGCTCCACTCAAAAGTGTAATCCATGCCCACAATTGAATATGCAGATATATTGTGCAGAAATAAATTACAGAAAATAAATGCAAAAATATAAAGGACATAGGAAACCACATGCCAACAAATGAAGAACAAAAGCAGCCCTAAAGCTAAAAGGGTGGGCGTCATCTCATGAAAATTCCCCAGCAGAGTTGCAAGCTATCAAGCCGCGAAAAAACGCCCGGATCGTAGGGTACGCGCGAGATGAAACACAGAGTCGCCACCGAACTTTATTCATTCCCGTAGGAAAAGGAAAATATCGATAAAACCTTTGAAACAACGGAAGGATGGTCATCGCAACCATTTCCGGGTTCGGGAGTCGATTATGCGAGGGGAAGGTATTAGCACCCCTCACATCCGTTGTACTCAACGGGAACCTCCTTTTTAGCTTAGGGTTAAAAAGTGTTCTCTAATTATTTGCTTGCTTTTTATTAATGTCCTGCTTTTATTTCAAAATTGATTTTTATTCGTGTATATACAAAAGGGGGAAAATATTAGTTTTTTATTGTTGAGCTCGACAAGATGTTGAATCTCGTGCCTACGTATCTCCAGGTGCGATGGAGAAATCAAAGCTCACGTTGTTCTCTAAAAAAAACTTGTGTGTTGGTCTTTTTTAGAGAATAATCTTTTAGTCGCATTTTAGTGGTTAAACGTATGCTTGTATGCTCGCTCGTGGGAGACTTTAAGCGTTGTTTGTATCACGTTAAAAATGGATAAAACATCCTTCGGTTTTTTTTAAAGTTGAAAAACTTGTTTTGATCTTGGTTGCGTCAAAAGGCAAAAATTAGCTTGATGAGTTGGGCTTGATTTTATTGTCTTGAAAACATATTTTTTGTTTTATGATTATGGCAAAATAATTCATGAAAATATTTACTTTTAAATATTAGTTGACAAAGATCAAAAAAACTCTGGAAGTATTTAGTAATTTCCTTATGTTTTGTTTTTGTTTTTTTTAGCATTTTTTATTCTATTTACAATAAACATAAATGATTAAATAAAATAAATGCAATAGATAAGAAGGAAAAAAAAAAAAATAAAACTGAACAGGGGGGTGTAAACCCAAACAGTGGGGTGTAAATAACAAAAATGAGCTTGGCCCAGTCCAAACCAGACCCATCTGCGTAAAAAAACAACAAAAAGGGCTGGACCAAATCTGGCCGTCTGATGGATCAAATGACCCTGATTTGATCTCAGAGGGAAGGATCTAAGCCGTCTGATGGAGATCTGTGGCTGTGATGACAGGCGTATGGCGTGCTGCGATAGACACGCACACACAGAATCTGATTGGGGTATAAATATCCAAAACCACGAGATTTTCCCCATTCTACTCTTTTCTTTCTCTCTCTTCTCTCACTTCTTCCCACGTTCTTTCTCTCTTCTCTCTGCTAGGGTTCATCTTTTGATTAACAAGGGATGAATCTTCATCCCTTCCGGCGAGACAAGGCCGGCCAGCACGTTCTGTTCTTTTTTTCGATTTTTTTTTTTTTTTTTTGGTTCTGGATTATGGAAAGTGGTTGTTGGAGATAGTGGTGGTTTTGTGATTTTTTGTTCTGTAGTTGAGAAGTTTTTTAGGGTTTCCAATCTCCTTTTTTTTTCTGTCCTGCCGTCAGGGTTCTTTTTTTTTTTTAGGGTTTCCTTTTTCTCTTTTTATAGGCAGAGACAAGATTAGGGTTTGTTGTTGATGAGGGAACAGGGTACTGTTGCTACAGTTGTTGTTGTCTCCTCCCTCCTATGAACCAATGGAAAATGGCATGTTTTTGGATAAAAGGATGTTACTGAGCAAAAAATTTGAGGACACGGGAGAGAGGGAGGACGTGTTCTGCTATCCTCCTTTTTTTTTTTTTTTTTATTTTTTATTTATTTTAATTCATATTAATAATAATAGTAATAATATAATAATAATAACTAAAAGTAATTAAAAAAAACAAGGGAGTGGGGAGAAGATGCAGCGCGTGCTGCTCTTCTTCCTTTTTTTAATATATTTTTATTATTATTTTTTTATTTTGTTTTATAATAATAATGATAATTAATGGTATTAATAATAATGATAAATATAGTAGTAATGATAATAATAATAATAAGGGAAATGTTAACGTGTGCCCTTAAGGCACATTTTAAGAATACAAATGTAGTAATATTCCTTTGTAACTTGTGCATTATAATTTTTTAAGGATTTAATTGATATGCACTGACGGTGTAAAATAATTTTACACTGTCAACCAATACCAACCATGTTTTCCGCCACATCACCCCACTTTACCCCACTTTCTTGACATGACATGGCAAAATGATGGTTATTTATTGGACGATGGTGTAAAACTATTTTACACCGTCGGTGCATATCAATTAAATCCTTTTTTTAAACATTAAATTCTAATGTGTTGTTAAATGCATATTTCTACATTTAGCTACCTTAACATGTGCCCTAAGGGCACATGTTAACATGACCCTAATAATAATACTGATAAATGGTAGAAATTTGAAAGGCATTAAATGAGACTCAAAATAAAAGTTGGACCTTTTAGTCAACTGAGTCGATACAGACATTTATTGACAAAATGGACAGACGCAGACAAAAATTGTTCAAAATTAAACGTAAAAAAGAACTTTGATTAAAAGAACAAAAACAGTTGGACAAAATTTAGGGTATGACAAATTGTAGTAGTTGCACTTATCAGATTAAAACATTTAATCCAGAACATACATGTTGTAGCGGATTTATGAACAAGACAGCTAGTAGAGATTGGGTTGCAAATAAGTTGAAGAAAAGATTGATGATTCAACCTGACCTTAAAAGGAGTCAAGCATATGAGATGATCAAGGAGGAATATTCTGTCCATATCAATAAAAAAAGATTATCAAGGGCACTAAAAATAGCAAGATTAGCCGTAGAAGGCTGCGAGAAGGAGCAATATGGACAATTTTGGGATTACTTGGCTGAATTAAGGCGAAGCAATCGTGGATCAACAACAAAGATGGACGTGTTACCCAGACTTGAATCCCCTCTGTTATTTCAAAGATTGTATGTTTGTTTGGATGCTTGCAAGAAAGACTTTAAAGCTGGATGTAGGCCATTGATAGGTCTTGATGGATGTTTTTTGAAGGGATATTATGTGGGACAACTCCTATCAGCTGTTGCTCAAGATGCAAATAACCAGTTTTATGTTATTGCATATTCTGTGGTTGATTCTGAGACAAAGGATCATTGGAAGTGGTTTCTGACATTACTTGAAAGTGACATAGGAGACCATGTAACCTATGGCTGGAACTTCATATCTGATCAACGGAAGGTACTTTTATTTTGTTTATAATTTACATGATTATGTTTTGTGCTTTTTTTTTCATTGTCGTCTTGTTCTCTTTTTATAGGGATTATTGCCTGCACTAAAGGAAGTAATGTCACGTGCCTATCATAGGAATTGTGCATTGCATATATGGAAGAACTCTATCAAGCAATTTAAGGACAAAGAGTTACGAGGTAGTGTGTGGCAATGTGCAAAAAGCACAACTGAACCAGAGTTCAATGCTCATATGAACAAATTGAAGGCACTTAATGAAAAAGCATGGAGTTATCTTAACAACATTGATAAAACAACATGGGTTAAGGCATATTTCAGTCATTGGCCTAAGCTGGATAACATTACAAATAACATGTGTGAAGTTTGGAATAGCAAGATTGTGAAATATAGGGGAAAACCTATTTTGACAATGATGGAAGGGTTGAGGTGTTACTTGATGAGGAGGATGACATCCCATAAAAGAGTCTTAGCCACTTGCAAGAGTATATTACCACCCATTCAACAAAAGAAGATTGAAGAATTAAAGGTAGAGAGCAATAAGTGGACTCCTCAGATAACAGGTGATGATCTATATGAGGTTCGAAGACATGACACAAGCCTTGGGGTGAACTTGATGCTGCAAACATGTACTTTTCAGATTTGGCAATTGACTGGTATGCCTTGTATTCATGCCATTGCAGCTATAGCACATAAGGTTGATAAGCCCGAGAATTATGTTCATCAGTGGCTCACAATGGAAGCTTTGAATGCTACTTATGATCACTACATTCGACCTGTCAACAGCCAAGAATATTGGGAAATTACAAAGCATTCTAAGCTAGAACCACCAAAGTTGAAAAGACCTATTGGAAGACCAAAGAAGCATAGAAGGAAAGATGCAATTTCAGAAGATATGCCTGGGAGCGGAACACGCAAGGTTAAAAGAAGATATGAAGTGATTTGCCTCAAGTGTGGTGAAGCTGGTCATTATGAAAAGACATGCAAAGGACCTCCAAAACCAAGATATGTGAAAAAGAAAAAAAAGGTAGCAAAGAAGAAAACAACTATGGAGAGTTCGTCACAACATATTTATATTTAAGGCAATGAATTAATAGTGGTCAACACAATCAATATATTATTATATCGATTGATTACATTGATTACAAAAATAACAAAATAACAAAATGACATTGATTACATTAATTACATTGATTACAAAAACAATTAGAGAGTAGGTGATATATGGGAATGACATGTGGCAATTTTCTTTAAAAAAGGGGTTCTAAATAATATTATTATAGATTATAGATTATAGATGAACCGTGTGTATTGGTAATAGTAAAGCTCTCTTTCAAAATCATCACCCAAGCATCATGTCCCTTCGTATTATACAATTTAATTTCAATAGTATAATTGTTAAGTGTTACATCTTCACAGAGCCTTCTTTTTATTCTTTCTACAATCCCCAAAGCTATTTATCTTTTTGTTCAAATTTTTGCATTATAGGATTAGGAGTAATTTTGTGAATCAATCACTTTAACAAAAAAAAATTGAAATTTTAACATGATATTGGTTTTCCTTCGTATCTCCCTCACTTTTGCTTCCAAAGTTTCACCTATTTCTTTCTATTTTGTAGATTGCTACTTGATTGGTTGAAGATGAATTCTATGATAGGAGTATTAGTTTTGATTCATGAAGATTTTCAAATTTGGTTTTGTATTTGGTTCAGGTAATATTTTCTTCTTCACTTATGTAGCTATGTTGGTTTGCTTTTATTTCTTTTTCGTATATATTTCGATTCAATATGGAATCTTCTACTCTTTTTATATTTTCATTTTGACTTCTTTCTAATTTTTAGTAGGACTTAGCCGACATTGCTATAGATCGATAATTATTTATATAAAAATATTTTACCTTTAAAACTTTTTTTTAAAACTTTTTTCTAAAGAAGGAAAAGTTCTTAAGGTAAAATATTTTTGTATTCCAATTCTTTTATGCCAATGATTATATGTTCAAATTACTACATTATAAAATTTGCAATTTAGGAAAAAATAAATGTTGAAAATGAAATAGGAATGTGTTAATATTGGTAAATCTATTTGCTCAAAAACAAACTTTTTGTGGCATGTTGTTTTGCATAAAACATATATATATATATATATATATATAATTTATTCATGTACATTTTAGTGCCTTAATCAACTCCAAGAAGACCCACTTTTTTGTTTTTTTTGTGCGAATTTTTTGTTGTTCAAAAGTTTTACATTAGTTTATCAATCAAGTTATGAAACCGATTTGATTTCATTCTTTGCCAAGGTAGGATTAAATCAGAGTAGTGACAAAAGGTTGTTTTTAACAATATATATCAAGTAATGTTTAGATAGAATGGAGCAAGACGATATATGAAGATGGTTCTAATGTTAGGGAAGAAAATAATACTGAATTAATAAGCTTTAGCTTTAAGTTGGACAACAAACTAGAACAACGGACAAATAATTGTTCAAGCTTGATGCTGTGATTTTGCCATTGAAGTGCTTATGTTTGGACTCAAGTCTATTTAGATTTTAGTTCATAGAACAATAATTGTCTTATCCAAGACAATTTAAATTGTTGATGTATTTAATTTACAATATACTAGATTAAATACACCAATTTTTGCTAATTCAATTGTATCTTATGAAATGGACTAAAGATTAGAGATACTATTTTGTAGAGTGTAAGGTTCTTACTTCTTATAGTCATACTTTTAAATTTTAATTATTATTTTTATTTATTCTATACGATTGGTTTTTATTTCAACATCTTTTTATTTTTTTTTATATATAAATTTTTACTTTTGTTTTTCTATTCAACTCTTTTATTTTGTCGAACTTTTTAGGTGTGGTTTTTTTTCACCATCAGGATCAGGTCCACTGGACTGCCTAATCTGATTTGGGGGTTAGTTCTAGAATCAAGGGGTTCCAGCTCCTCCCGATAGCAGCTACGAGAGATCAAATTGTGGTCCTCCTACCAAATTCAGTGATAATCACCACTAGACCAACTAATAAAATTTTAAATTGGATTGAAGCCCCTATTTTTCATTTTAAATTCTTAATCAAATTTTAAGTTCCCAATTTTATTTTACTTTAAACAATTTTTGTGATTTTCAAATTGAGATATGAACTTTAAAATATTTTTTAATTGGGTCATGCTAACATGTATCCGAATAGCATGTTAAGGATATTCCAAATAGGGCCAAATCTAGGGTGGGTAAGTAATATAGATCTCCCACTATGGGAAAATTGCTTTTCACCATGAGATTTATTATTAAAATAATCAATGGCCAAAATCAATGACTGGAAACTTGAGGGTCTAGTGTTTTTCAGGTTAAATTTAATTTATAGTATTGCCCACTTGTTTTTGAGTAATTAAAAATAGTCCATGACCAATATAACCCTTACGTTTTCTATTATTCAAGTTTCATCCCAATTTATTTTTTTTGACAGAATTTTAAAAGTAAAACAAAAAACATATTTTCCTTTCAAAAAAACAAAAACCATATTTTGATGTTGTATCTCTTTCTGTTTCCACGACGCTTCTCCTTTCAAAAAAACAAAAACCATATTTTGATGTTGTATCTCTTTCTGTTTCCACGACGCTTCTGAATCTGTCTAACAAAACATGTATCTATTCAACGCAAAAAAAAAAAACTTGTATCTCCTCATGTTACTAAAAAAACCTCTCATGCAAAAAATGCTGATATTTATTTTTTAAAATCTTTGTTTTAATATTATGGATTTTTTAAAATAAAGAAATAAAAACCTAACAACATAAAAACCTAACAACATTCATCTTTTTCTCTCTCCATCTTCATCTTCTTCCCACAAAACTCAAACCTAAAATTGCATAAACTTAAAATCCTAAAAAACTCTTATCCAAAAAAACCTAAAAAACTTTATACGGCTCTCTCTCTCTCTCAACAATACCTCGCCACTGGACGATATGCACCTAGACGCCCAGATTCGTCGGAGATCTTGGCTTTCTGCCATTGAAATATATCTTTCTTCATCTTTCTATGATTTTACAGAAAAATAAAAACTAAAACATTAATTTTGTATTGATTAATACAATATTAATTTGTTGGGAAGAAGCATGTGGTGTTGTTTTAGTTAGAGATTGAAAGAAGGATGTTGTGGATGAGGGAACTGTAGCATTGTTGCTTTTGGACCAGTTGCTCTTGATTATGAATTTTTGGATCTCGTCGTTGATAATGGAGTCAGGATCTTAGCAATTGTTCGTTCTGGAATCACGTTGAAGGTTGGGGATTCAACCTAAATTTAATGGATTCTTAGCAATTTATTAATTTGTAATGGATTCTTCAATTGGGGTTATCCATGTGCCCATTTCATTTTTGAGATCTGGAAAAGATTGATGAACATGTTCATCAAAATTCTAAATTTGTTTAATTTTATTAAAAAATAATTTTTAAAAATAAATATCAGTATTTTTTAATTAAAAAAAATCATTATATATAAAAAAAACAAAAATATGTGTTTAAATCACAATTTAAGATACATATGGGCAATCTTTGTAAATATCACAGATGTGGCAATTGTGTAAATATCAAAACTTATTATTATATTACTATTATTGGGTGACTTACACCCAGGTAATTTTCACTCTCCCACCAAGGGAGACCCATCACCCTTACCCACCCTAGAAGGAGCCTCCAAATAGTAGTTATTATATTTTGAACAAAATAATTATTAACTTTTAAATAAAAAAAAAGGCACAGTTTTCGACACAAATTTTTTATTTATAATTAGATTTTTTCCGTGCATCGCACGGGTATACACACTAGTTTTTTGTTAAATCCTAAATCCAATTTCCTTATTGTCAAATAATTTAAAATTGCAAGTTAACTCATATGATAGCTACTATATTATAATAAATTTAATTACTACCTAATTTCCATTATTACCTTCAACTGTTCTAACATAATCACTAATTCAATGGGTTATTTTGTCTTTATCATAATTTTAATTATATTTTGTTAAAATAAATTATTTTAATCATCAATTAGTGAGCTTTTCATCTCCCAATACTAAAAAAGCTGCCAACAACTTTATTTATCATAGAATATAATAAAGTAAGATGAGTTCTTTGACAAGTTTGTCATTTGTCAATTAAAGAGAGTGCTTGTTATCTAAAAAATTGCTATTATTAGTAATATTTCCTTAACTATCTTTAATTTAATTTTTAATTATTTAATTTGTAAATTATTAAATTGAATATTTAATGATATTTTTGATATACACAAGTTCAATGTATAAAGAAATAAAGAATAGTTAGGCAAATGTAGCAGTTCAAATTCAATTAATTAACCCCCTTTCTCTTTTATTGGTTGTGGCCAACAATGAGTTGTTGGGTTTGTGTATAGGTTAGACTTTCTCTAAAAATATATCCCAACAAAAAATTATGTTCAGGTATCATGAGTTTTGTTATTTGATTTTTCTGCCTAATTATATGTGATTTATGTATATACTCATATATTATTAGTTTTCGTTAAAAAAAATTATAGGGATCTATTTTATTTTTGTAATTTATATTTTAGTTTGTATTTCTACTCATATATCAATACGAAAGCCTATTTTTTTATTGTAATTTCTACGGGAACATATATTCCTACTTACGCATTAAAATGACTTTTTTTTTTTTTTTTTTTATAATTACTACTTACATCTATATTTTTAATTCATATTCACCTCAAAGCCTTTTTAATAAACCTCTAAGTCTCTTTCATATATCTCATAGAGAAATTATTTTCTATCAATTTTATAATTCTTTTGGTGGAGAATAATAGAAACAATAATTATGATACATTTTTAATTTGACAAAAATAATTACGAATTATATATATGAATCTTCCCTAAGAAAATCTATGACAGTATACATAAATTTTACAGTTAGTTTTTATCATAGAGTGTTATTTTAATTGTTAAATTATATAATATTGTAAATATTTATGTAGTTGACACTAATTATCTTCCATTAGCAATTAAAATTTTAATTTTTCAGTTTAAAGTAAAATACATTAACATATATTATTTATAACAATAAATCTACAAACGTATTTTTACCCGTGCTTGGCACGGGTCTGGATACTAGTATTACTAATATTTGTGTTGAGTTTCCATTTAAGACCCACAACAGTAATATCAAATGTAACAACCCGACTCTAATTATAAATAATAGTATTTATTAGAGGCTCCAAATAGAAGACGGAAATAGAATTTATCGGGCAATTGAAAATTATTCCATAGAAAGTGTAATGTTGGTTTATGAGTAAGTGAAGGGCATAGTGGGGATTTACTACATAGGGACTATATAAACCCAGAACTACAACCATTGTTCCATTATTTTCCTGTGAAGCTGCAGCAAACACCTCTCACCCTCTTGTGTCTCTCTCACACGAAAATTCATCATCCTCATCATCGTTCTGAAATCATTCCTCCTTCTACCATGACTGCATGTACAAATCAATGCTTCACCTCATCAATTGAAGCTACTAGGAAGTTGAGGTAACCCACCAAACACCCATTCCTCTTCTTTAAGGTTCAGGTTCAAAGATATATTAAGTGGGTTGTTTTGGGTTGCATGTGAGTTTAGTGGAACTGAGATACTCTGTGCATATACCAACACGATGAACATAATTACAAGATGGAAGCTTGGAAATTTGATTTGGTGATTTTGAAGAAGTTTGAGCTAAACCCGTATTCTGGGACAGGGCTCCATTAAAAAGGTAAATTCTCACTCCTCGTAACTCCGATTGAAATTCCGCTTTTTGCTATGGATAGCTAACTTAATTCCGGTCAATTGGGAACTATTTTCATAATATTTGGACAAGAATTGAGGTCTGGACGAATTTTTGAAGTTAGAGATTCAACACAGGAATTCTGCAGAAATGTGTTTGGATAGTGCTGCGTTTAAAGGTTAATTGCGCTATCTCTATAACTCCGGTGTTGTGGATTTTCGACAAGGGATGAGCTCGGTAGGTATTCATGAAGTTGATGCTCGGATGCAGAATTCTGCAGCAAATTACGGATACGAGTTGGGAGCATTTCAATTGCAATTACGCGTAGTGGCGAACTCTGGAAATGGCGATGGTTGTTCAAGCGTCAATTTTCAGGTGGGTTCTTAGGTTAGTGTAGTTAGAAATTCCCCACAATTGATGATTGCATGCCAACATAGGATTCTAGGAATTAATTGTGTATGAGAGGGTTTAATTCCCAAAACTCCTTTCCATATTAATTGTTATTTCATGTGTGTTGTTAATGGCTGGACTGGTTTATGGATTGGATTGGAAATTTCTGGTTTGTACACTGAATTTTGCAGAGCAGGGTAAAATCCTGTGTTGCTCGCTAAGCGAACAGCTGGCGAACGTGCAACTGGGTTTGCAGGTTTTGGTCGCTGGCGCTCGCTAGCTGGCCAAAACCTTCTGACTAGGTTCGCTAGTGGTCGCCAGCCTTCGCTAAGCGAACATGACAGGATTTCAGCCATCTGTTTTAGTTTTTGAAACTCAATTTGGTTTTAAACTCTTATCCTCCTAGTCTATAATCCATTGATAACATATGGTAATAATAATAATATGTAATTGCACGTAGGAACATTATGAACTGAACGTAGGTTATGTGTACTAAGTTAGTCCCCCGAGATTGGGATATATTGGTAGAATGTTCAAACACTAGATGTTACATGTCAGTCGGAGAGTAAGTGGTTGTCTTCTGTACACCACTACAGGGATTCGATGAATCCGGAGTTGAGAGCAAGTGGTTGTCTTCTGTACACCACTACAGGGATTCGAGGAATCCGGAGTAAAATGTTTAATAATAATTGTGATGCCGGAGGCTCCGTACCATAGTGCTTATGTCCACGAAGATTGGTGCGGAGGAGTGTGAAGCTCTCTGAGACCGGCTCACCTCAGAGTGTCCTTGCGGAGCTAAAATGAACTCAGATAATAATTGTGTGTTACACCTTATTGATTGTTTATATATATATGTACACATATGTGATGCGCCTGTGATGCGTGAGGACTGACATTCAGGTTACCAGGTGTAGTCACCATTAGGAGGGTAGTAGAACTCACGAGGCTTAGTAGTCTCACCCCCCCCATTCTTCATCATTTCAGATTACAGGTTTCGCATTTACAGCGGAGCTGAAGCGTAAAGATTCGGAATACATGGAGTACATTGAGGAGCTGACATCCAGATTATTGTTATCGTTGTATAAGATTCAGTTTATGTCATGTATAGTAGTTAGCTCAGTATGTATTATTCAGTGGATTTTTATAACCCAACTATGTATTGAATCTTTAGGTAACGGAATTTTATTGTGTCCCGATTCAGTTATGTACACTCCTATTGATATTCTAGATAAATTGATATGGGGTGTTATAATTGGTATCAGAGCAGGTCGATTCATTTCGGACCTTTCCGCGGATCATTAAAATTCAATCCAAGTAGTAAGGACCCTTTGGAGTCTGGACTGTTTACGCTGAAATCCTCGCGTACTGAGTCTGATCAGCTCAGTGTCGTGTGTGATAGGCAGGGTATTACGGTTGAGAACCGAAGTGGACCAAGGAGGTCGGGTGGTAAAATGGAAGTTGAAGCGTAAACTTGGACGGAAGTATGAGTGAAGACTATTGGAAGCAAACATTGGAAATGCAGTAGTCGACGCCAACAGAGGACGCGTGGAAGTTGGAATACTACGTGGCGAGCTACCAGTAGCGAGGAGCAAGTCAGGAGTTGCACGAAGCGAATGCGCTCGACTGACGGTAGCATGTTTAAGGATGCGAAGAATTATGGGAATGGAAAACCCAGTATATAGTATGCATTGAATGGAGTAGAGTCGAGACAGAATATTGAGGTGCGTTAACCAGACAGTGGTAATAGTCTGCTGGGTGTAGTAATGCGGATAATGGAGTTATAAGTACGAAGAGCCGTGTAGAATGAAGTGTAGTACACTAGTAGACACCCACCCTTGGAAACCAAATTCTTTTAGATTCGTTTAATCTTCGTCTCAGCCGAGTTATTTCCTCCCTAATGAGATAAGCCAATTAGCTGCACTACCAGAGGAGCCAACCTAGACTCTACACATTTCTCCAATTCTCAATATCAGCTTGTTATACCAATTTCGTAGAATGAACCCCAAGTGTTTTCAGTAAACTAAATTCAGCCTCTCATTTCAAACCTGTATCTTATCCAGATCAAATAGCAGCCAAGCTTCGTCTAGAGTATTTCAATCCCGTAATTACATCAATAAGCCGACAATTAAGTTCCATATTCAAACCTCTTAGCTAGTAACCCGACATTGGTTAAACCCTTGTAAGAGTTCATATGTTAATTTCTCATGATAATTGAGTTTGTCTCCAACTCAAGGAGTAGTTAGTTATGAGAAATCGTGAGATGTCAGCCTAGTGCAATAGAGCTAAGATCTTTAGTACTTACTCCTTTGTGCAAATTTTAATTCAGCCAAAATCGTCAAATCAATGTTATGCAAGATTCGTAACTAGTGAACCTTGCTATAAGTTGTGACCATATATTCCCCGCGCCTACCTAAGCTTGGTAAAGAGATGAATTCTTCGATACCAATAGACCTATCACCTACAATCAATGTAGGAATCCAGTTAAGTTGTGAACCTTTCAAATTCCTCAATATCAGCGAAATCAACTCACTAGAAGAGTGTCATCCCTATATAACCCTGACAAATGTCTTCAGCTTTTCAGCTTTGTAATCGTAAACAACTCGTGTATATGACAACAAGAGTTTCTTGCTCAAGAGTATTAAGCCAAGTCTCTTTAAAGACTAACAATTATTCGTTTCCACCTTTATAGCAACACTTTTACGTTTATTACCAAGAAATTCTTCGGACTTTTAGTTTCGTTACCAATGACCGATTCAAAATCACCTGAGCCTATCTAGCCAATAAAGGTCACGAGTAGTTTCAGTTTAAGTTCTTCCGAAACTTGTTAACCTATCAAACGACGTCGTAAGGTACCTCAAATGTTAGAAATGTTAACTCCATCAATTCAGTTCCATTCTCCGTAACCAAGTTAAACCGGTACAAGCCTAGATGTGTTAGCCAATAAACATAAGTATTCCTTGGAAACTATCGAGTAATTCTTGATTGACTAATTAACTACAACCAGTAACCCAGAGTTAGGAAACTTAATCACTAGTGGTATTCCCATAAGTAACCCACGACAGTTGTGTCTGATCTTTCTTAACAATTAGTTGTTTCAGTCGACTCTTCACTATGAGATAGCCTCGGATCGTTCTGTCCAAACCCAACCTTGCTCTAACAAAGTTAAGCACTTGCCACCAATTGGAAATTGTTTCTCGTCCTATTCAGTCCATGACTGATCCACCATTCACCCAAACGTCAAACAACTCAGTTCAGTCGTAAAATATAAAGTTCAAGCCTCATGTATTTGATTTGCCAAAAGAATATGTAGTATTTAGGCAATTTTCCACTCGTTTTATATTTCAATCGATTCTAGAATGTTTAAACAACGTAGTTGATGTAGTAGTATGTATGGCATGTCGGGAGAATGAAATTCCCTAGAACTATCAGTATTAACGCTCAAGTGTATACCCTTCAGATAACCTTGTAACCCCAACCAATGTTCTGTGATACGAAATGTATCCCAACCAGGCCAGATACCGACTTGATGATACGTGTTGAGTAGTGAAGTAATTGTCTGGGTAATAAGAAAGCAAATAATAAAATGATTAAATGCAGTTGAGATCGGTGAAGTAATAAGATAAGTCGGAACCGAATGTTAAGGGTAATAAGAGACGTACGTTAGGAGTGAAACTGGATAAGGTAAGATGATGCGTGTCAGTGTTTGCGAAATTGGAAACCGAAGTTGTAGTGACACGGTCTAAAGAAGATGGTAAGTAGTCGGATCAGAGTGCGCAGCCGGGTAGTGGTTGAGAATGTGGTCGACGGATTGGCTTACACGCCAACAACTCTTCGAAAGAGGAAAGTTTTATTCCAAAAAATTGGATGTGGTAGACGATAAAATGATTAAGGGTTGTAGGATGAGTACGTCACATAAGTGTTTATGTTTGGAACTGGGATCTTAAGTGAAAAAAATACCCTTGAGAGCAAATATTATGAAGGGAAAACAGTTCAAAATGAGAAATTCCGCGCGACGAACAAGTAAGGTTAAGTATGCTTCGGAGTGAATTCGAAGAATGCAGAAAAAGGAAAGTTGCACCATGAACATTTGAATTGAGGACATGAGTTCGATGTCTCGAAATGAACGAGTAGGGTTTCGAAGGGTAACATAAACAAGTGCTAATGCACAGAAGAATAACGACTAGTAACTTATTGAACGACGAATTATAGTCGGTTAAGTGATAAAGTCTAGAATTTGGACATGGTAAAGTCAATTTACGTTGTTTGTGAATGAAGAAGTTTCGAATTTCGAGGACGAAATTCTTTTAAGGGGGGTAGATTGTAACAACCCGACTCTAATTATAAATAATAGTATTTATTAGAGGCTCCAAATGGAAGACGGAAATAGAATTTATCGGGCAATTGAAAATTATTCCATAGAAAGTGTAATGTTGGTTTATGAGTAAGTGAAGGGCATAGTGGGGATTTACTACATAGGGACTATATAAACCCAGAACTACAACCATTGTTCCATTATTTTCCTGTGAAGCTGCAGCAAACACCTCTCACCCTCTTGTGTCTCTCTCACACGAAAATTCATCATCCTCATCATCTTTCTGAAATCATTCCTCCTTCTACCATGGCTGCATGTACAAATCAATGCTTCACCTCATCAATTGAAGCTACTAGGAAGTTGAGGTAACCCACCAAACACCCATTCCTCTTCTTTAAGGTTCAGGTTCAAAGATATATTAAGTGGGTTGTTTTGGGTTGCATGTGAGTTTAGTGGAACTGAGATACTCTGTGCATATACCAACACGATGAACATAATTACAAGATGGAAGCTTGGAAATTTGATTTGGTGATTTTGAAGAAGTTTGGGCTAAACCCGTATTCTGGGACAGGGCTCCATTAAAAAGGTAAATTCTCACTCCTCGTAACTCCGATTGAAATTCCACTTTTTGCTATGGATATCTAACTTAATTCCGGTCAATTGGGAACCAGTTTCATAATATTTGGACAAGAATTAAGGTCTGGACGAATTTTTGAAGTTAGAGATTCAACACAGGAATTCTGCAGAAATGTGTTTGGATAGTGCTGCGTTTAAAGGTTAATTGCGCTATCTCTATAACTCCGTTTGTGATTCCGTTGGTTTCTGTGAATAGCTAACTCAGTTACGGTCCTTATGGTTCCGGTGTTGTGGATTTTCGACAAGGGATGAGCTCGGTAGGTATTCATGAAGTTGATGCTCGGATGCAGAATTCTGCAGCAAATTACGGATACGAGTTGGGAGCATTTCAATTGCAATTACGCGTAGTGGCGAACTCTAGAAATGGCGATGGTTGTTCAAGCGTCAATTTTCAGGTGGGTTCTTAGGTTAGTGTAGTTAGAAATTCCCCACAATTGATGATTGCATGCCAACATAGGATTCTAGGAATTAATTGTGTATGAGAGGGTTTAATTCCCAAAACTCCTTTCCATATTAATTGTTATTTCATGTGTGTTGTTAATGGCTGGACTGGTTTATGGATTGGATTGGAAATTTCTGGTTTGTACACTGAATTTTGCAGAGCAGGGTAAAATCCTGTGTTGCTCGCTAAGCGAACAGCTGGCGAACGTGCAACTGGGTTTGCAGGTTTTGGTCGCTGGCGCTCGCTAGCTGGCCAGAACCTTCTGACTAGGTTCGCTAGTGGTCGCCAGCCTTCGCTAAGCGAACATGACAGGATTTCAGCCATCTGTTTTAGTTTTTGAAACTCAATTTGGTTTTAAACTCTTATCCTCCTAGTCTATAATCCATTGATAACATATGGTAATAATAATAATATGTAATTGCACGTAGGAACATTATGAACTGAACGTAGGTTATGTGTACTAAGTTAGTCCCCCGAGATTGGGATATATTGGTAGAATGTTCAAACACTAGATGTTACATGTCAGTCGGAGAGTAAGTGGTTGTCTTCTGTACACCACTACAGGGATTCGATGAATCCGGAGTTGAGAGCAAGTGGTTGTCTTCTGTACACCACTACAGGGATTCGAGGAATCCGGAGTAAAATGTTTAATAATAATTGTGATGCCGGAGGCTCCGTACCATAGTGCTTATGTCCACGAAGATTGGTGCGGAGGAGTGTGAAGCTCTCTGAGACCGGCTCACCTCAGAGTGTCCTTGCGGAGCTAAAATGAACTCAGATAATAATTGTGTGTTACACCTTATTGATTGTTTATATATATATGTACACATATGTGATGCGCCTGTGATGCGTGAGGACTGACATTCAGGTTACCAGGTGTAGTCACCATTAGGAGGGTAGTAGAACTCACGAGGCTTAGTAGTCTCACCCCCCCCATTCTTCATCATTTCAGATTACAGGTTTCGCATTTACAGCGGAGCTGAAGCGTAAAGATTCGGAATACATGGAGTACATTGAGGAGCTGACATCCAGATTATTGTTATCGTTGTATAAGATTCAGTTTATGTCATGTATAGTAGTTAGCTCAGTATGTATTATTCAGTGGATTTTTATAACCCAACTATGTATTGAATCTTTAGGTAACGGAATTTTATTGTGTCCCGATTCAGTTATGTACACTCCTATTGATATTCTAGATAAATTGATATGGGGTGTTATAATTGGTATCAGAGCAGGTCGATTCATTTCGGACCTTTCCGCGGATCATTAAAATTCAATCCAAGTAGTAAGGACCCTTTGGAGTCTGGACTGTTTACGCTGAAATCCTCGCGTACTGAGTCTGATCAGCTCAGTGTCGTGTGTGATAGGCAGGGTATTACGGTTGAGAACCGAAGTGGACCAAGGAGGTCGGGTGGTAAAATGGAAGTTGAAGCGTAAACTTGGACGGAAGTATGAGTGAAGACTATTGGAAGCAAACATTGGAAATGCAGTAGTCGACGCCAACAGAGGACGCGTGGAAGTTGGAATACTACGTGGCGAGCTACCAGTAGCGAGGAGCAAGTCAGGAGTTGCACGAAGCGAATGCGCTCGACTGACGGTAGCATGTTTAAGGATGCGAAGAATTATGGGAATGGAAAACCCAGTATATAGTATGCATTGAATGGAGTAGAGTCGAGACAGAATATTGAGGTGCGTTAACCAGACAGTGGTAATAGTCTGCTGGGTGTAGTAATGCGGATAATGGAGTTATAAGTACGAAGAGCCGTGTAGAATGAAGTGTAGTACACTAGTAGACACCCACCCTTGGAAACCAAATTCTTTTAGATTCGTTTAATCTTCGTCTCAGCCGAGTTATTTCCTCCCTAATGAGATAAGCCAATTAGCTGCACTACCAGAGGAGCCAACCTAGACTCTACACATTTCTCCAATTCTCAATATCAGCTTGTTATACCAATTTCGTAGAATGAACCCCAAGTGTTTTCAGTAAACTAAATTCAGCCTCTCATTTCAAACCTGTATCTTATCCAGATCAAATAGCAGCCAAGCTTCGTCTAGAGTATTTCAATCCCGTAATTACATCAATAAGCCGACAATTAAGTTCCATATTCAAACCTCTTAGCTAGTAACCCGACATTGGTTAAACCCTTGTAAGAGTTCATATGTTAATTTCTCATGATAATTGAGTTTGTCTCCAACTCAAGGAGTAGTTAGTTATGAGAAATCGTGAGATGTCAGCCTAGTGCAATAGAGCTAAGATCTTTAGTACTTACTCCTTTGTGCAAATTTTAATTCAGCCAAAATCGTCAAATCAATGTTATGCAAGATTCGTAACTAGTGAACCTTGCTATAAGTTGTGACCATATATTCCCCGCGCCTACCTAAGCTTGGTAAAGAGATGAATTCTTCGATACCAATAGACCTATCACCTACAATCAATGTAGGAATCCAGTTAAGTTGTGAACCTTTCAAATTCCTCAATATCAGCGAAATCAACTCACTAGAAGAGTGTCATCCCTATATAACCCTGACAAATGTCTTCAGCTTTTCAGCTTTGTAATCGTAAACAACTCGTGTATATGACAACAAGAGTTTCTTGCTCAAGAGTATTAAGCCAAGTCTCCTTAAAGACTAACAATTATTCGTTTCCACCTTTATAGCAAAACTTTTACGTTTATTACCAAGAAATTCTTCGGACTTTTAGTTTCGTTACCAATGACCGATTCAAAATCACCTGAGCCTATCTAGCCAATAAAGGTCACGAGTAGTTTCAGTTTAAGTTCTTCCGAAACTTGTTAACCTATCAAACGACGTCGTAAGGTACCTCAAATGTTAGAAATGTTAACTCCATCAATTCAGTTCCATTCTCCGTAACCAAGTTAAACCGGTACAAGCCTAGATGTGTTAGCCAATAAACATAAGTATTCCTTGGAAACTATCGAGTAATTCTTGATTGACTAATTAACTACAACCAGTAACCCAGAGTTAGGAAACTTAATCACTAGTGGTATTCCCATAAGTAACCCACGACAGTTGTGTCTGATCTTTCTTAACAATTAGTTGTTTCAGTCGACTCTTCACTATGAGATAGCCTCGGATCGTTCTGTCCAAACCCAACCTTGCTCTAACAAAGTTAAGCACTTGCCACCAATTGGAAATTGTTTCTCGTCCTATTCAGTCCATGACTGATCCACCATTCACCCAAACGTCAAACAACTCAGTTCAGTCGTAAAATATAAAGTTCAAGCCTCATGTATTTGATTTGCCAAAAGAATATGTAGTATTTAGGCAATTTTCCACTCGTTTTATATTTCAATCGATTCTAGAATGTTTAAACAACGTAGTTGATGTAGTAGTATGTATGGCATGTCGGGAGAATGAAATTCCCTAGAACTATCAGTATTAACGCTCAAGTGTATACCCTTCAGATAACCTTGTAACCCCAACCAATGTTCTGTGATACGAAATGTATCCCAACCAGGCCAGATACCGACTTGATGATACGTGTTGAGTAGTGAAGTAATTGTCTGGGTAATAAGAAAGCAAATAATAAAATGATTAAATGCAGTTGAGATCGGTGAAGTAATAAGATAAGTCGGAACCGAATGTTAAGGGTAATAAGAGACGTACGTTAGGAGTGAAACTGGATAAGGTAAGATGATGCGTGTCAGTGTTTGCGAAATTGGAAACCGAAGTTGTAGTGACACGGTCTAAAGAAGATGGTAAGTAGTCGGATCAGAGTGCGCAGCCGGGTAGTGGTTGAGAATGTGGTCGACGGATTGGCTTACACGCCAACAACTCTTCGAAAGAGGAAAGTTTTATTCCAAAAAATTGGATGTGGTAGACGATAAAATGATTAAGGGTTGTAGGATGAGTACGTCACATAAGTGTTTATGTTTGGAACTGGGATCTTAAGTGAAAAAAATACCCTTGAGAGCAAATATTATGAAGGGAAAACAGTTCAAAATGTGAAATTCCGCGCGACGAACAAGTAAGGTTAAGTATGCTTCGGAGTGAATTCGAAGAATGCAGAAAAAGGAAAGTTGCACCATGAACATTTGAATTGAGGACATGAGTTCGATGTCTCGAAATGAACGAGTAGGGTTTCGAAGGGTAACATAAACAAGTGCTAATGCACAGAAGAATAACGACTAGTAACTTATTGAACGACGAATTATAGTCGGTTAAGTGATAAAGTCTAGAATTTGGACATGGTAAAGTCAATTTACGTTGTTTGTGAATGAAGAAGTTTCGAATTTCGAGGACGAAATTCTTTTAAGGGGGGTAGATTGTAACAACCCGACTCTAATTATAAATAATAGTATTTATTAGAGGCTCCAAATGGAAGACGGAAATAGAATTTATCGGGCAATTGAAAATTATTCCATAGAAAGTGTAATGTTGGTTTATGAGTAAGTGAAGGGCATAGTGGGGATTTACTACATAGGGACTATATAAACCCAGAACTACAACCATTGTTCCATTATTTTCCTGTGAAGCTGCAGCAAACACCTCTCACCCTCTTGTGTCTCTCTCACACGAAAATTCATCATCCTCATCATCTTTCTGAAATCATTCCTCCTTCTACCATGGCTGCATGTACAAATCAATGCTTCACCTCATCAATTGAAGCTACTAGGAAGTTGAGGTAACCCACCAAACACCCATTCCTCTTCTTTAAGGTTCAGGTTCAAAGATATATTAAGTGGGTTGTTTTGGGTTGCATGTGAGTTTAGTGGAACTGAGATACTCTGTGCATATACCAACACGATGAACATAATTACAAGATGGAAGCTTGGAAATTTGATTTGGTGATTTTGAAGAAGTTTGGGCTAAACCCGTATTCTGGGACAGGGCTCCATTAAAAAGGTAAATTCTCACTCCTCGTAACTCCGATTGAAATTCCACTTTTTGCTATGGATATCTAACTTAATTCCGGTCAATTGGGAACCAGTTTCATAATATTTGGACAAGAATTAAGGTCTGGACGAATTTTTGAAGTTAGAGATTCAACACAGGAATTCTGCAGAAATGTGTTTGGATAGTGCTGCGTTTAAAGGTTAATTGCGCTATCTCTATAACTCCGTTTGTGATTCCGTTGGTTTCTGTGAATAGCTAACTCAGTTACGGTCCTTATGGTTCCGGTGTTGTGGATTTTCGACAAGGGATGAGCTCGGTAGGTATTCATGAAGTTGATGCTCGGATGCAGAATTCTGCAGCAAATTACGGATACGAGTTGGGAGCATTTCAATTGCAATTACGCGTAGTGGCGAACTCTAGAAATGGCGATGGTTGTTCAAGCGTCAATTTTCAGGTGGGTTCTTAGGTTAGTGTAGTTAGAAATTCCCCACAATTGATGATTGCATGCCAACATAGGATTCTAGGAATTAATTGTGTATGAGAGGGTTTAATTCCCAAAACTCCTTTCCATATTAATTGTTATTTCATGTGTGTTGTTAATGGCTGGACTGGTTTATGGATTGGATTGGAAATTTCTGGTTTGTACACTGAATTTTGCAGAGCAGGGTAAAATCCTGTGTTGCTCGCTAAGCGAACAGCTGGCGAACGTGCAACTGGGTTTGCAGGTTTTGGTCGCTGGCGCTCGCTAGCTGGCCAGAACCTTCTGACTAGGTTCGCTAGTGGTCGCCAGCCTTCGCTAAGCGAACATGACAGGATTTCAGCCATCTGTTTTAGTTTTTGAAACTCAATTTGGTTTTAAACTCTTATCCTCCTAGTCTATAATCCATTGATAACATATGGTAATAATAATAATATGTAATTGCACGTAGGAACATTATGAACTGAACGTAGGTTATGTGTACTAAGTTAGTCCCCCGAGATTGGGATATATTGGTAGAATGTTCAAACACTAGATGTTACATGTCAGTCGGAGAGTAAGTGGTTGTCTTCTGTACACCACTACAGGGATTCGATGAATCCGGAGTTGAGAGCAAGTGGTTGTCTTCTGTACACCACTACAGGGATTCGAGGAATCCGGAGTAAAATGTTTAATAATAATTGTGATGCCGGAGGCTCCGTACCATAGTGCTTATGTCCACGAAGATTGGTGCGGAGGAGTGTGAAGCTCTCTGAGACCGGCTCACCTCAGAGTGTCCTTGCGGAGCTAAAATGAACTCAGATAATAATTGTGTGTTACACCTTATTGATTGTTTATATATATATGTACACATATGTGATGCGCCTGTGATGCGTGAGGACTGACATTCAGGTTACCAGGTGTAGTCACCATTAGGAGGGTAGTAGAACTCACGAGGCTTAGTAGTCTCACCCCCCCCATTCTTCATCATTTCAGATTACAGGTTTCGCATTTACAGCGGAGCTGAAGCGTAAAGATTCGGAATACATGGAGTACATTGAGGAGCTGACATCCAGATTATTGTTATCGTTGTATAAGATTCAGTTTATGTCATGTATAGTAGTTAGCTCAGTATGTATTATTCAGTGGATTTTTATAACCCAACTATGTATTGAATCTTTAGGTAACGGAATTTTATTGTGTCCCGATTCAGTTATGTACACTCCTATTGATATTCTAGATAAATTGATATGGGGTGTTATAATTGGTATCAGAGCAGGTCGATTCATTTCGGACCTTTCCGCGGATCATTAAAATTCAATCCAAGTAGTAAGGACCCTTTGGAGTCTGGACTGTTTACGCTGAAATCCTCGCGTACTGAGTCTGATCAGCTCAGTGTCGTGTGTGATAGGCAGGGTATTACGGTTGAGAACCGAAGTGGACCAAGGAGGTCGGGTGGTAAAATGGAAGTTGAAGCGTAAACTTGGACGGAAGTATGAGTGAAGACTATTGGAAGCAAACATTGGAAATGCAGTAGTCGACGCCAACAGAGGACGCGTGGAAGTTGGAATACTACGTGGCGAGCTACCAGTAGCGAGGAGCAAGTCAGGAGTTGCACGAAGCGAATGCGCTCGACTGACGGTAGCATGTTTAAGGATGCGAAGAATTATGGGAATGGAAAACCCAGTATATAGTATGCATTGAATGGAGTAGAGTCGAGACAGAATATTGAGGTGCGTTAACCAGACAGTGGTAATAGTCTGCTGGGTGTAGTAATGCGGATAATGGAGTTATAAGTACGAAGAGCCGTGTAGAATGAAGTGTAGTACACTAGTAGACACCCACCCTTGGAAACCAAATTCTTTTAGATTCGTTTAATCTTCGTCTCAGCCGAGTTATTTCCTCCCTAATGAGATAAGCCAATTAGCTGCACTACCAGAGGAGCCAACCTAGACTCTACACATTTCTCCAATTCTCAATATCAGCTTGTTATACCAATTTCGTAGAATGAACCCCAAGTGTTTTCAGTAAACTAAATTCAGCCTCTCATTTCAAACCTGTATCTTATCCAGATCAAATAGCAGCCAAGCTTCGTCTAGAGTATTTCAATCCCGTAATTACATCAATAAGCCGACAATTAAGTTCCATATTCAAACCTCTTAGCTAGTAACCCGACATTGGTTAAACCCTTGTAAGAGTTCATATGTTAATTTCTCATGATAATTGAGTTTGTCTCCAACTCAAGGAGTAGTTAGTTATGAGAAATCGTGAGATGTCAGCCTAGTGCAATAGAGCTAAGATCTTTAGTACTTACTCCTTTGTGCAAATTTTAATTCAGCCAAAATCGTCAAATCAATGTTATGCAAGATTCGTAACTAGTGAACCTTGCTATAAGTTGTGACCATATATTCCCCGCGCCTACCTAAGCTTGGTAAAGAGATGAATTCTTCGATACCAATAGACCTATCACCTACAATCAATGTAGGAATCCAGTTAAGTTGTGAACCTTTCAAATTCCTCAATATCAGCGAAATCAACTCACTAGAAGAGTGTCATCCCTATATAACCCTGACAAATGTCTTCAGCTTTTCAGCTTTGTAATCGTAAACAACTCGTGTATATGACAACAAGAGTTTCTTGCTCAAGAGTATTAAGCCAAGTCTCTTTAAAGACTAACAATTATTCGTTTCCACCTTTATAGCAACACTTTTACGTTTATTACCAAGAAATTCTTCGGACTTTTAGTTTCGTTACCAATGACCGATTCAAAATCACCTGAGCCTATCTAGCCAATAAAGGTCACGAGTAGTTTCAGTTTAAGTTCTTCCGAAACTTGTTAACCTATCAAACGACGTCGTAAGGTACCTCAAATGTTAGAAATGTTAACTCCATCAATTCAGTTCCATTCTCCGTAACCAAGTTAAACCGGTACAAGCCTAGATGTGTTAGCCAATAAACATAAGTATTCCTTGGAAACTATCGAGTAATTCTTGATTGACTAATTAACTACAACCAGTAACCCAGAGTTAGGAAACTTAATCACTAGTGGTATTCCCATAAGTAACCCACGACAGTTGTGTCTGATCTTTCTTAACAATTAGTTGTTTCAGTCGACTCTTCACTATGAGATAGCCTCGGATCGTTCTGTCCAAACCCAACCTTGCTCTAACAAAGTTAAGCACTTGCCACCAATTGGAAATTGTTTCTCGTCCTATTCAGTCCATGACTGATCCACCATTCACCCAAACGTCAAACAACTCAGTTCAGTCGTAAAATATAAAGTTCAAGCCTCATGTATTTGATTTGCCAAAAGAATATGTAGTATTTAGGCAATTTTCCACTCGTTTTATATTTCAATCGATTCTAGAATGTTTAAACAACGTAGTTGATGTAGTAGTATGTATGGCATGTCGGGAGAATGAAATTCCCTAGAACTATCAGTATTAACGCTCAAGTGTATACCCTTCAGATAACCTTGTAACCCCAACCAATGTTCTGTGATACGAAATGTATCCCAACCAGGCCAGATACCGACTTGATGATACGTGTTGAGTAGTGAAGTAATTGTCTGGGTAATAAGAAAGCAAATAATAAAATGATTAAATGCAGTTGAGATCGGTGAAGTAATAAGATAAGTCGGAACCGAATGTTAAGGGTAATAAGAGACGTACGTTAGGAGTGAAACTGGATAAGGTAAGATGATGCGTGTCAGTGTTTGCGAAATTGGAAACCGAAGTTGTAGTGACACGGTCTAAAGAAGATGGTAAGTAGTCGGATCAGAGTGCGCAGCCGGGTAGTGGTTGAGAATGTGGTCGACGGATTGGCTTACACGCCAACAACTCTTCGAAAGAGGAAAGTTTTATTCCAAAAAATTGGATGTGGTAGACGATAAAATGATTAAGGGTTGTAGGATGAGTACGTCACATAAGTGTTTATGTTTGGAACTGGGATCTTAAGTGAAAAAAATACCCTTGAGAGCAAATATTATGAAGGGAAAACAGTTCAAAATGTGAAATTCCGCGCGACGAACAAGTAAGGTTAAGTATGCTTCGGAGTGAATTCGAAGAATGCAGAAAAAGGAAAGTTGCACCATGAACATTTGAATTGAGGACATGAGTTCGATGTCTCGAAATGAACGAGTAGGGTTTCGAAGGGTAACATAAACAAGTGCTAATGCACAGAAGAATAACGACTAGTAACTTATTGAACGACGAATTATAGTCGGTTAAGTGATAAAGTCTAGAATTTGGACATGGTAAAGTCAATTTACGTTGTTTGTGAATGAAGAAGTTTCGAATTTCGAGGACGAAATTCTTTTAAGGGGGGTAGATTGTAACAACCCGACTCTAATTATAAATAATAGTATTTATTAGAGGCTCCAAATGGAAGACGGAAATAGAATTTATCGGGCAATTGAAAATTATTCCATAGAAAGTGTAATGTTGGTTTATGAGTAAGTGAAGGGCATAGTGGGGATTTACTACATAGGGACTATATAAACCCAGAACTACAACCATTGTTCCATTATTTTCCTGTGAAGCTGCAGCAAACACCTCTCACCCTCTTGTGTCTCTCTCACACGAAAATTCATCATCCTCATCATCTTTCTGAAATCATTCCTCCTTCTACCATGGCTGCATGTACAAATCAATGCTTCACCTCATCAATTGAAGCTACTAGGAAGTTGAGGTAACCCACCAAACACCCATTCCTCTTCTTTAAGGTTCAGGTTCAAAGATATATTAAGTGGGTTGTTTTGGGTTGCATGTGAGTTTAGTGGAACTGAGATACTCTGTGCATATACCAACACGATGAACATAATTACAAGATGGAAGCTTGGAAATTTGATTTGGTGATTTTGAAGAAGTTTGGGCTAAACCCGTATTCTGGGACAGGGCTCCATTAAAAAGGTAAATTCTCACTCCTCGTAACTCCGATTGAAATTCCACTTTTTGCTATGGATATCTAACTTAATTCCGGTCAATTGGGAACCAGTTTCATAATATTTGGACAAGAATTAAGGTCTGGACGAATTTTTGAAGTTAGAGATTCAACACAGGAATTCTGCAGAAATGTGTTTGGATAGTGCTGCGTTTAAAGGTTAATTGCGCTATCTCTATAACTCCGTTTGTGATTCCGTTGGTTTCTGTGAATAGCTAACTCAGTTACGGTCCTTATGGTTCCGGTGTTGTGGATTTTCGACAAGGGATGAGCTCGGTAGGTATTCATGAAGTTGATGCTCGGATGCAGAATTCTGCAGCAAATTACGGATACGAGTTGGGAGCATTTCAATTGCAATTACGCGTAGTGGCGAACTCTAGAAATGGCGATGGTTGTTCAAGCGTCAATTTTCAGGTGGGTTCTTAGGTTAGTGTAGTTAGAAATTCCCCACAATTGATGATTGCATGCCAACATAGGATTCTAGGAATTAATTGTGTATGAGAGGGTTTAATTCCCAAAACTCCTTTCCATATTAATTGTTATTTCATGTGTGTTGTTAATGGCTGGACTGGTTTATGGATTGGATTGGAAATTTCTGGTTTGTACACTGAATTTTGCAGAGCAGGGTAAAATCCTGTGTTGCTCGCTAAGCGAACAGCTGGCGAACGTGCAACTGGGTTTGCAGGTTTTGGTCGCTGGCGCTCGCTAGCTGGCCAGAACCTTCTGACTAGGTTCGCTAGTGGTCGCCAGCCTTCGCTAAGCGAACATGACAGGATTTCAGCCATCTGTTTTAGTTTTTGAAACTCAATTTGGTTTTAAACTCTTATCCTCCTAGTCTATAATCCATTGATAACATATGGTAATAATAATAATATGTAATTGCACGTAGGAACATTATGAACTGAACGTAGGTTATGTGTACTAAGTTAGTCCCCCGAGATTGGGATATATTGGTAGAATGTTCAAACACTAGATGTTACATGTCAGTCGGAGAGTAAGTGGTTGTCTTCTGTACACCACTACAGGGATTCGATGAATCCGGAGTTGAGAGCAAGTGGTTGTCTTCTGTACACCACTACAGGGATTCGAGGAATCCGGAGTAAAATGTTTAATAATAATTGTGATGCCGGAGGCTCCGTACCATAGTGCTTATGTCCACGAAGATTGGTGCGGAGGAGTGTGAAGCTCTCTGAGACCGGCTCACCTCAGAGTGTCCTTGCGGAGCTAAAATGAACTCAGATAATAATTGTGTGTTACACCTTATTGATTGTTTATATATATATGTACACATATGTGATGCGCCTGTGATGCGTGAGGACTGACATTCAGGTTACCAGGTGTAGTCACCATTAGGAGGGTAGTAGAACTCACGAGGCTTAGTAGTCTCACCCCCCCCATTCTTCATCATTTCAGATTACAGGTTTCGCATTTACAGCGGAGCTGAAGCGTAAAGATTCGGAATACATGGAGTACATTGAGGAGCTGACATCCAGATTATTGTTATCGTTGTATAAGATTCAGTTTATGTCATGTATAGTAGTTAGCTCAGTATGTATTATTCAGTGGATTTTTATAACCCAACTATGTATTGAATCTTTAGGTAACGGAATTTTATTGTGTCCCGATTCAGTTATGTACACTCCTATTGATATTCTAGATAAATTGATATGGGGTGTTATAATTGGTATCAGAGCAGGTCGATTCATTTCGGACCTTTCCGCGGATCATTAAAATTCAATCCAAGTAGTAAGGACCCTTTGGAGTCTGGACTGTTTACGCTGAAATCCTCGCGTACTGAGTCTGATCAGCTCAGTGTCGTGTGTGATAGGCAGGGTATTACGGTTGAGAACCGAAGTGGACCAAGGAGGTCGGGTGGTAAAATGGAAGTTGAAGCGTAAACTTGGACGGAAGTATGAGTGAAGACTATTGGAAGCAAACATTGGAAATGCAGTAGTCGACGCCAACAGAGGACGCGTGGAAGTTGGAATACTACGTGGCGAGCTACCAGTAGCGAGGAGCAAGTCAGGAGTTGCACGAAGCGAATGCGCTCGACTGACGGTAGCATGTTTAAGGATGCGAAGAATTATGGGAATGGAAAACCCAGTATATAGTATGCATTGAATGGAGTAGAGTCGAGACAGAATATTGAGGTGCGTTAACCAGACAGTGGTAATAGTCTGCTGGGTGTAGTAATGCGGATAATGGAGTTATAAGTACGAAGAGCCGTGTAGAATGAAGTGTAGTACACTAGTAGACACCCACCCTTGGAAACCAAATTCTTTTAGATTCGTTTAATCTTCGTCTCAGCCGAGTTATTTCCTCCCTAATGAGATAAGCCAATTAGCTGCACTACCAGAGGAGCCAACCTAGACTCTACACATTTCTCCAATTCTCAATATCAGCTTGTTATACCAATTTCGTAGAATGAACCCCAAGTGTTTTCAGTAAACTAAATTCAGCCTCTCATTTCAAACCTGTATCTTATCCAGATCAAATAGCAGCCAAGCTTCGTCTAGAGTATTTCAATCCCGTAATTACATCAATAAGCCGACAATTAAGTTCCATATTCAAACCTCTTAGCTAGTAACCCGACATTGGTTAAACCCTTGTAAGAGTTCATATGTTAATTTCTCATGATAATTGAGTTTGTCTCCAACTCAAGGAGTAGTTAGTTATGAGAAATCGTGAGATGTCAGCCTAGTGCAATAGAGCTAAGATCTTTAGTACTTACTCCTTTGTGCAAATTTTAATTCAGCCAAAATCGTCAAATCAATGTTATGCAAGATTCGTAACTAGTGAACCTTGCTATAAGTTGTGACCATATATTCCCCGCGCCTACCTAAGCTTGGTAAAGAGATGAATTCTTCGATACCAATAGACCTATCACCTACAATCAATGTAGGAATCCAGTTAAGTTGTGAACCTTTCAAATTCCTCAATATCAGCGAAATCAACTCACTAGAAGAGTGTCATCCCTATATAACCCTGACAAATGTCTTCAGCTTTTCAGCTTTGTAATCGTAAACAACTCGTGTATATGACAACAAGAGTTTCTTGCTCAAGAGTATTAAGCCAAGTCTCCTTAAAGACTAACAATTATTCGTTTCCACCTTTATAGCAACACTTTTACGTTTATTACCAAGAAATTCTTCGGACTTTTAGTTTCGTTACCAATGACCGATTCAAAATCACCTGAGCCTATCTAGCCAATAAAGGTCACGAGTAGTTTCAGTTTAAGTTCTTCCGAAACTTAACCTATCAAACGACGTCGTAAGGTACCTCAAATGTTAGAAATGTTAACTCCATCAATTCAGTTCCATTCTCCGTAACCAAGTTAAACCGGTACAAGCCTAGATGTGTTAGCCAATAAACATAAGTATTCCTTGGAAACTATCGAGTAATTCTTGATTGACTAATTAACTACAACCAGTAACCCAGAGTTAGGAAACTTAATCACTAGTGGTATTCACATAAGTAACCCACGACAGTTGTGTCTGATCTTTCTTAACAATTAGTTGTTTCAGTCGACTCTTCACTATGAGATAGCCTCGGATCGTTCTGTCCAAACCCAACCTTGCTCTAACAAAGTTAAGCACTTGCCACCAATTGGAAATTGTTTCTCGTCCTATTCAGTCCATGACTGATCCACCATTCACCCAAACGTCAAACAACTCAGTTCAGTCGTAAAATATAAAGTTCAAGCCTCATGTATTTGATTTGCCAAAAGAATATGTAGTATTTAGGCAATTTTCCACTCGTTTTATATTTCAATCGATTCTAGAATGTTTAAACAACGTAGTTGATGTAGTAGTATGTATGGCATGTCGGGAGAATGAAATTCCCTAGAACTATCAGTATTAACGCTCAAGTGTATACCCTTCAGATAACCTTGTAACCCCAACCAATGTTCTGTGATACGAAATGTATCCCAACCAGGCCAGATACCGACTTGATGATACGTGTTGAGTAGTGAAGTAATTGTCTGGGTAATAAGAAAGCAAATAATAAAATGATTAAATGCAGTTGAGATCGGTGAAGTAATAAGATAAGTCGGAACCGAATGTTAAGGGTAATAAGAGACGTACGTTAGGAGTGAAACTGGATAAGGTAAGATGATGCGTGTCAGTGTTTGCGAAATTGGAAACCGAAGTTGTAGTGACACGGTCTAAAGAAGATGGTAAGTAGTCGGATCAGAGTGCGCAGCCGGGTAGTGGTTGAGAATGTGGTCGACGGATTGGCTTACACGCCAACAACTCTTCGAAAGAGGAAAGTTTTATTCCAAAAAATTGGATGTGGTAGACGATAAAATGATTAAGGGTTGTAGGATGAGTACGTCACATAAGTGTTTATGTTTGGAACTGGGATCTTAAGTGAAAAAAATACCCTTGAGAGCAAATATTATGAAGGGAAAACAGTTCAAAATGAGAAATTCCGCGCGACGAACAAGTAAGGTTAAGTATGCTTCGGAGTGAATTCGAAGAATGCAGAAAAAGGAAAGTTGCACCATGAACATTTGAATTGAGGACATGAGTTCGATGTCTCGAAATGAACGAGTAGGGTTTCGAAGGGTAACATAAACAAGTGCTAATGCACAGAAGAATAACGACTAGTAACTTATTGAACGACGAATTATAGTCGGTTAAGTGATAAAGTCTAGAATTTGGACATGGTAAAGTCAATTTACGTTGTTTGTGAATGAAGAAGTTTCGAATTTCGAGGACGAAATTCTTTTAAGGGGGGTAGATTGTAACAACCCGACTCTAATTATAAATAATAGTATTTATTAGAGGCTCCAAATGGAAGACGGAAATAGAATTTATCGGGCAATTGAAAATTATTCCATAGAAAGTGTAATGTTGGTTTATGAGTAAGTGAAGGGCATAGTGGGGATTTACTACATAGGGACTATATAAACCCAGAACTACAACCATTGTTCCATTATTTTCCTGTGAAGCTGCAGCAAACACCTCTCACCCTCTTGTGTCTCTCTCACACGAAAATTCATCATCCTCATCATCTTTCTGAAATCATTCCTCCTTCTACCATGGCTGCATGTACAAATCAATGCTTCACCTCATCAATTGAAGCTACTAGGAAGTTGAGGTAACCCACCAAACACCCATTCCTCTTCTTTAAGGTTCAGGTTCAAAGATATATTAAGTGGGTTGTTTTGGGTTGCATGTGAGTTTAGTGGAACTGAGATACTCTGTGCATATACCAACACGATGAACATAATTACAAGATGGAAGCTTGGAAATTTGATTTGGTGATTTTGAAGAAGTTTGGGCTAAACCCGTATTATGGGACAGGGCTCCATTAAAAAGGTAAATTCTCACTCCTCGTAACTCCGATTGAAATTCCACTTTTTGCTATGGATATCTAACTTAATTCCGGTCAATTGGGAACCAGTTTCATAATATTTGGACAAGAATTAAGGTCTGGACGAATTTTTGAAGTTAGAGATTCAACACAGGAATTCTGCAGAAATGTGTTTGGATAGTGCTGCGTTTAAAGGTTAATTGCGCTATCTCTATAACTCCGTTTGTGATTCCGTTGGTTTCTGTGAATAGCTAACTCAGTTACGGTCCTTATGGTTCCGGTGTTGTGGATTTTCGACAAGGGATGAGCTCGGTAGGTATTCATGAAGTTGATGCTCGGATGCAGAATTCTGCAGCAAATTACGGATACGAGTTGGGAGCATTTCAATTGCAATTACGCGTAGTGGCGAACTCTAGAAATGGCGATGGTTGTTCAAGCGTCAATTTTCAGGTGGGTTCTTAGGTTAGTGTAGTTAGAAATTCCCCACAATTGATGATTGCATGCCAACATAGGATTCTAGGAATTAATTGTGTATGAGAGGGTTTAATTCCCAAAACTCCTTTCCATATTAATTGTTATTTCATGTGTGTTGTTAATGGCTGGACTGGTTTATGGATTGGATTGGAAATTTCTGGTTTGTACACTGAATTTTGCAGAGCAGGGTAAAATCCTGTGTTGCTCGCTAAGCGAACAGCTGGCGAACGTGCAACTGGGTTTGCAGGTTTTGGTCGCTGGCGCTCGCTAGCTGGCCAGAACCTTCTGACTAGGTTCGCTAGTGGTCGCCAGCCTTCGCTAAGCGAACATGACAGGATTTCAGCCATCTGTTTTACTTTTTGAAACTCAATTTGGTTTTAAACTCTTATCCTCCTAGTCTATAATCCATTGATAACATATGGTAATAATAATAATATGTAATTGCACGTAGGAACATTATGAACTGAACGTAGGTTATGTGTACTAAGTTAGTCCCCCGAGATTGGGATATATTGGTAGAATGTTCAAACACTAGATGTTACATGTCAGTCGGAGAGTAAGTGGTTGTCTTCTGTACACCACTACAGGGATTCGATGAATCCGGAGTTGAGAGCAAGTGGTTGTCTTCTGTACACCACTACAGGGATTCGAGGAATCCGGAGTAAAATGTTTAATAATAATTGTGATGCCGGAGGCTCCGTACCATAGTGCTTATGTCCACGAAGATTGGTGCGGAGGAGTGTGAAGCTCTCTGAGACCGGCTCACCTCAGAGTGTCCTTGCGGAGCTAAAATGAACTCAGATAATAATTGTGTGTTACACCTTATTGATTGTTTATATATATATGTACACATATGTGATGCGCCTGTGATGCGTGAGGACTGACATTCAGGTTACCAGGTGTAGTCACCATTAGGAGGGTAGTAGAACTCACGAGGCTTAGTAGTCTCACCCCCCCCATTCTTCATCATTTCAGATTACAGGTTTCGCATTTACAGCGGAGCTGAAGCGTAAAGATTCGGAATACATGGAGTACATTGAGGAGCTGACATCCAGATTATTGTTATCGTTGTATAAGATTCAGTTTATGTCATGTATAGTAGTTAGCTCAGTATGTATTATTCAGTGGATTTTTATAACCCAACTATGTATTGAATCTTTAGGTAACGGAATTTTATTGTGTCCCGATTCAGTTATGTACACTCCTATTGATATTCTAGATAAATTGATATGGGGTGTTATAATTGGTATCAGAGCAGGTCGATTCATTTCGGACCTTTCCGCGGATCATTAAAATTCAATCCAAGTAGTAAGGACCCTTTGGAGTCTGGACTGTTTACGCTGAAATCCTCGCGTACTGAGTCTGATCAGCTCAGTGTCGTGTGTGATAGGCAGGGTATTACGGTTGAGAACCGAAGTGGACCAAGGAGGTCGGGTGGTAAAATGGAAGTTGAAGCGTAAACTTGGACGGAAGTATGAGTGAAGACTATTGGAAGCAAACATTGGAAATGCAGTAGTCGACGCCAACAGAGGACGCGTGGAAGTTGGAATACTACGTGGCGAGCTACCAGTAGCGAGGAGCAAGTCAGGAGTTGCACGAAGCGAATGCGCTCGACTGACGGTAGCATGTTTAAGGATGCGAAGAATTATGGGAATGGAAAACCCAGTATATAGTATGCATTGAATGGAGTAGAGTCGAGACAGAATATTGAGGTGCGTTAACCAGACAGTGGTAATAGTCTGCTGGGTGTAGTAATGCGGATAATGGAGTTATAAGTACGAAGAGCCGTGTAGAATGAAGTGTAGTACACTAGTAGACACCCACCCTTGGAAACCAAATTCTTTTAGATTCGTTTAATCTTCGTCTCAGCCGAGTTATTTCCTCCCTAATGAGATAAGCCAATTAGCTGCACTACCAGAGGAGCCAACCTAGACTCTACACATTTCTCCAATTCTCAATATCAGCTTGTTATACCAATTTCGTAGAATGAACCCCAAGTGTTTTCAGTAAACTAAATTCAGCCTCTCATTTCAAACCTGTATCTTATCCAGATCAAATAGCAGCCAAGCTTCGTCTAGAGTATTTCAATCCCGTAATTACATCAATAAGCCGACAATTAAGTTCCATATTCAAACCTCTTAGCTAGTAACCCGACATTGGTTAAACCCTTGTAAGAGTTCATATGTTAATTTCTCATGATAATTGAGTTTGTCTCCAACTCAAGGAGTAGTTAGTTATGAGAAATCGTGAGATGTCAGCCTAGTGCAATAGAGCTAAGATCTTTAGTACTTACTCCTTTGTGCAAATTTTAATTCAGCCAAAATCGTCAAATCAATGTTATGCAAGATTCGTAACTAGTGAACCTTGCTATAAGTTGTGACCATATATTCCCCGCGCCTACCTAAGCTTGGTAAAGAGATGAATTCTTCGATACCAATAGACCTATCACCTACAATCAATGTAGGAATCCAGTTAAGTTGTGAACCTTTCAAATTCCTCAATATCAGCGAAATCAACTCACTAGAAGAGTGTCATCCCTATATAACCCTGACAAATGTCTTCAGCTTTTCAGCTTTGTAATCGTAAACAACTCGTGTATATGACAACAAGAGTTTCTTGCTCAAGAGTATTAAGCCAAGTCTCCTTAAAGACTAACAATTATTCGTTTCCACCTTTATAGCAACACTTTTACGTTTATTACCAAGAAATTCTTCGGACTTTTAGTTTCGTTACCAATGACCGATTCAAAATCACCTGAGCCTATCTAGCCAATAAAGGTCACGAGTAGTTTCAGTTTAAGTTCTTCCGAAACTTGTTAACCTATCAAACGACGTCGTAAGGTACCTCAAATGTTAGAAATGTTAACTCCATCAATTCAGTTCCATTCTCCGTAACCAAGTTAAACCGGTACAAGCCTAGATGTGTTAGCCAATAAACATAAGTATTCCTTGGAAACTATCGAGTAATTCTTGATTGACTAATTAACTACAACCAGTAACCCAGAGTTAGGAAACTTAATCACTAGTGGTATTCCCATAAGTAACCCACGACAGTTGTGTCTGATCTTTCTTAACAATTAGTTGTTTCAGTCGACTCTTCACTATGAGATAGCCTCGGATCGTTCTGTCCAAACCCAACCTTGCTCTAACAAAGTTAAGCATTTGCCACCAATTGGAAATTGTTTCTCGTCCTATTCAGTCCATGACTGATCCACCATTCACCCAAACGTCAAACAACTCAGTTCAGTCGTAAAATATAAAGTTCAAGCCTCATGTATTTGATTTGCCAAAAGAATATGTAGTATTTAGGCAATTTTCCACTCGTTTTATATTTCAATCGATTCTAGAATGTTTAAACAACGTAGTTGATGTAGTAGTATGTATGGCATGTCGGGAGAATGAAATTCCCTAGAACTATCAGTATTAACGCTCAAGTGTATACCCTTCAGATAACCTTGTAACCCCAACCAATGTTCTGTGATACGAAATGTATCCCAACCAGGCCAGATACCGACTTGATGATACGTGTTGAGTAGTGAAGTAATTGTCTGGGTAATAAGAAAGCAAATAATAAAATGATTAAATGCAGTTGAGATCGGTGAAGTAATAAGATAAGTCGGAACCGAATGTTAAGGGTAATAAGAGACGTACGTTAGGAGTGAAACTGGATAAGGTAAGATGATGCGTGTCAGTGTTTGCGAAATTGGAAACCGAAGTTGTAGTGACACGGTCTAAAGAAGATGGTAAGTAGTCGGATCAGAGTGCGCAGCCGGGTAGTGGTTGAGAATGTGGTCGACGGATTGGCTTACACGCCAACAACTCTTCGAAAGAGGAAAGTTTTATTCCAAAAAATTGGATGTGGTAGACGATAAAATGATTAAGGGTTGTAGGATGAGTACGTCACATAAGTGTTTATGTTTGGAACTGGGATCTTAAGTGAAAAAAATACCCTTGAGAGCAAATATTATGAAGGGAAAACAGTTCAAAATGAGAAATTCCGCGCGACGAACAAGTAAGGTTAAGTATGCTTCGGAGTGAATTCGAAGAATGCAGAAAAAGGAAAGTTGCACCATGAACATTTGAATTGAGGACATGAGTTCGATGTCTCGAAATGAACGAGTAGGGTTTCGAAGGGTAACATAAACAAGTGCTAATGCACAGAAGAATAACGACTAGTAACTTATTGAACGACGAATTATAGTCGGTTAAGTGATAAAGTCTAGAATTTGGACATGGTAAAGTCAATTTACGTTGTTTGTGAATGAAGAAGTTTCGAATTTCGAGGACGAAATTCTTTTAAGGGGGGTAGATTGTAACAACCCGACTCTAATTATAAATAATAGTATTTATTAGAGGCTCCAAATGGAAGACGGAAATAGAATTTATCGGGCAATTGAAAATTATTCCATAGAAAGTGTAATGTTGGTTTATGAGTAAGTGAAGGGCATAGTGGGGATTTACTACATAGGGACTATATAAACCCAGAACTACAACCATTGTTCCATTATTTTCCTGTGAAGCTGCAGCAAACACCTCTCACCCTCTTGTGTCTCTCTCACACGAAAATTCATCATCCTCATCATCTTTCTGAAATCATTCCTCCTTCTACCATGGCTGCATGTACAAATCAATGCTTCACCTCATCAATTGAAGCTACTAGGAAGTTGAGGTAACCCACCAAACACCCATTCCTCTTCTTTAAGGTTCAGGTTCAAAGATATATTAAGTGGGTTGTTTTGGGTTGCATGTGAGTTTAGTGGAACTGAGATACTCTGTGCATATACCAACACGATGAACATAATTACAAGATGGAAGCTTGGAAATTTGATTTGGTGATTTTGAAGAAGTTTGGGCTAAACCCGTATTATGGGACAGGGCTCCATTAAAAAGGTAAATTCTCACTCCTCGTAACTCCGATTGAAATTCCACTTTTTGCTATGGATATCTAACTTAATTCCGGTCAATTGGGAACCAGTTTCATAATATTTGGACAAGAATTAAGGTCTGGACGAATTTTTGAAGTTAGAGATTCAACACAGGAATTCTGCAGAAATGTGTTTGGATAGTGCTGCGTTTAAAGGTTAATTGCGCTATCTCTATAACTCCGTTTGTGATTCCGTTGGTTTCTGTGAATAGCTAACTCAGTTACGGTCCTTATGGTTCCGGTGTTGTGGATTTTCGACAAGGGATGAGCTCGGTAGGTATTCATGAAGTTGATGCTCGGATGCAGAATTCTGCAGCAAATTACGGATACGAGTTGGGAGCATTTCAATTGCAATTACGCGTAGTGGCGAACTCTAGAAATGGCGATGGTTGTTCAAGCGTCAATTTTCAGGTGGGTTCTTAGGTTAGTGTAGTTAGAAATTCCCCACAATTGATGATTGCATGCCAACATAGGATTCTAGGAATTAATTGTGTATGAGAGGGTTTAATTCCCAAAACTCCTTTCCATATTAATTGTTATTTCATGTGTGTTGTTAATGGCTGGACTGGTTTATGGATTGGATTGGAAATTTCTGGTTTGTACACTGAATTTTGCAGAGCAGGGTAAAATCCTGTGTTGCTCGCTAAGCGAACAGCTGGCGAACGTGCAACTGGGTTTGCAGGTTTTGGTCGCTGGCGCTCGCTAGCTGGCCAGAACCTTCTGACTAGGTTCGCTAGTGGTCGCCAGCCTTCGCTAAGCGAACATGACAGGATTTCAGCCATCTGTTTTACTTTTTGAAACTCAATTTGGTTTTAAACTCTTATCCTCCTAGTCTATAATCCATTGATAACATATGGTAATAATAATAATATGTAATTGCACGTAGGAACATTATGAACTGAACGTAGGTTATGTGTACTAAGTTAGTCCCCCGAGATTGGGATATATTGGTAGAATGTTCAAACACTAGATGTTACATGTCAGTCGGAGAGTAAGTGGTTGTCTTCTGTACACCACTACAGGGATTCGATGAATCCGGAGTTGAGAGCAAGTGGTTGTCTTCTGTACACCACTACAGGGATTCGAGGAATCCGGAGTAAAATGTTTAATAATAATTGTGATGCCGGAGGCTCCGTACCATAGTGCTTATGTCCACGAAGATTGGTGCGGAGGAGTGTGAAGCTCTCTGAGACCGGCTCACCTCAGAGTGTCCTTGCGGAGCTAAAATGAACTCAGATAATAATTGTGTGTTACACCTTATTGATTGTTTATATATATATGTACACATATGTGATGCGCCTGTGATGCGTGAGGACTGACATTCAGGTTACCAGGTGTAGTCACCATTAGGAGGGTAGTAGAACTCACGAGGCTTAGTAGTCTCACCCCCCCCATTCTTCATCATTTCAGATTACAGGTTTCGCATTTACAGCGGAGCTGAAGCGTAAAGATTCGGAATACATGGAGTACATTGAGGAGCTGACATCCAGATTATTGTTATCGTTGTATAAGATTCAGTTTATGTCATGTATAGTAGTTAGCTCAGTATGTATTATTCAGTGGATTTTTATAACCCAACTATGTATTGAATCTTTAGGTAACGGAATTTTATTGTGTCCCGATTCAGTTATGTACACTCCTATTGATATTCTAGATAAATTGATATGGGGTGTTATAATTGGTATCAGAGCAGGTCGATTCATTTCGGACCTTTCCGCGGATCATTAAAATTCAATCCAAGTAGTAAGGACCCTTTGGAGTCTGGACTGTTTACGCTGAAATCCTCGCGTACTGAGTCTGATCAGCTCAGTGTCGTGTGTGATAGGCAGGGTATTACGGTTGAGAACCGAAGTGGACCAAGGAGGTCGGGTGGTAAAATGGAAGTTGAAGCGTAAACTTGGACGGAAGTATGAGTGAAGACTATTGGAAGCAAACATTGGAAATGCAGTAGTCGACGCCAACAGAGGACGCGTGGAAGTTGGAATACTACGTGGCGAGCTACCAGTAGCGAGGAGCAAGTCAGGAGTTGCACGAAGCGAATGCGCTCGACTGACGGTAGCATGTTTAAGGATGCGAAGAATTATGGGAATGGAAAACCCAGTATATAGTATGCATTGAATGGAGTAGAGTCGAGACAGAATATTGAGGTGCGTTAACCAGACAGTGGTAATAGTCTGCTGGGTGTAGTAATGCGGATAATGGAGTTATAAGTACGAAGAGCCGTGTAGAATGAAGTGTAGTACACTAGTAGACACCCACCCTTGGAAACCAAATTCTTTTAGATTCGTTTAATCTTCGTCTCAGCCGAGTTATTTCCTCCCTAATGAGATAAGCCAATTAGCTGCACTACCAGAGGAGCCAACCTAGACTCTACACATTTCTCCAATTCTCAATATCAGCTTGTTATACCAATTTCGTAGAATGAACCCCAAGTGTTTTCAGTAAACTAAATTCAGCCTCTCATTTCAAACCTGTATCTTATCCAGATCAAATAGCAGCCAAGCTTCGTCTAGAGTATTTCAATCCCGTAATTACATCAATAAGCCGACAATTAAGTTCCATATTCAAACCTCTTAGCTAGTAACCCGACATTGGTTAAACCCTTGTAAGAGTTCATATGTTAATTTCTCATGATAATTGAGTTTGTCTCCAACTCAAGGAGTAGTTAGTTATGAGAAATCGTGAGATGTCAGCCTAGTGCAATAGAGCTAAGATCTTTAGTACTTACTCCTTTGTGCAAATTTTAATTCAGCCAAAATCGTCAAATCAATGTTATGCAAGATTCGTAACTAGTGAACCTTGCTATAAGTTGTGACCATATATTCCCCGCGCCTACCTAAGCTTGGTAAAGAGATGAATTCTTCGATACCAATAGACCTATCACCTACAATCAATGTAGGAATCCAGTTAAGTTGTGAACCTTTCAAATTCCTCAATATCAGCGAAATCAACTCACTAGAAGAGTGTCATCCCTATATAACCCTGACAAATGTCTTCAGCTTTTCAGCTTTGTAATCGTAAACAACTCGTGTATATGACAACAAGAGTTTCTTGCTCAAGAGTATTAAGCCAAGTCTCCTTAAAGACTAACAATTATTCGTTTCCACCTTTATAGCAACACTTTTACGTTTATTACCAAGAAATTCTTCGGACTTTTAGTTTCGTTACCAATGACCGATTCAAAATCACCTGAGCCTATCTAGCCAATAAAGGTCACGAGTAGTTTCAGTTTAAGTTCTTCCGAAACTTGTTAACCTATCAAACGACGTCGTAAGGTACCTCAAATGTTAGAAATGTTAACTCCATCAATTCAGTTCCATTCTCCGTAACCAAGTTAAACCGGTACAAGCCTAGATGTGTTAGCCAATAAACATAAGTATTCCTTGGAAACTATCGAGTAATTCTTGATTGACTAATTAACTACAACCAGTAACCCAGAGTTAGGAAACTTAATCACTAGTGGTATTCCCATAAGTAACCCACGACAGTTGTGTCTGATCTTTCTTAACAATTAGTTGTTTCAGTCGACTCTTCACTATGAGATAGCCTCGGATCGTTCTGTCCAAACCCAACCTTGCTCTAACAAAGTTAAGCATTTGCCACCAATTGGAAATTGTTTCTCGTCCTATTCAGTCCATGACTGATCCACCATTCACCCAAACGTCAAACAACTCAGTTCAGTCGTAAAATATAAAGTTCAAGCCTCATGTATTTGATTTGCCAAAAGAATATGTAGTATTTAGGCAATTTTCCACTCGTTTTATATTTCAATCGATTCTAGAATGTTTAAACAACGTAGTTGATGTAGTAGTATGTATGGCATGTCGGGAGAATGAAATTCCCTAGAACTATCAGTATTAACGCTCAAGTGTATACCCTTCAGATAACCTTGTAACCCCAACCAATGTTCTGTGATACGAAATGTATCCCAACCAGGCCAGATACCGACTTGATGATACGTGTTGAGTAGTGAAGTAATTGTCTGGGTAATAAGAAAGCAAATAATAAAATGATTAAATGCAGTTGAGATCGGTGAAGTAATAAGATAAGTCGGAACCGAATGTTAAGGGTAATAAGAGACGTACGTTAGGAGTGAAACTGGATAAGGTAAGATGATGCGTGTCAGTGTTTGCGAAATTGGAAACCGAAGTTGTAGTGACACGGTCTAAAGAAGATGGTAAGTAGTCGGATCAGAGTGCGCAGCCGGGTAGTGGTTGAGAATGTGGTCGACGGATTGGCTTACACGCCAACAACTCTTCGAAAGAGGAAAGTTTTATTCCAAAAAATTGGATGTGGTAGACGATAAAATGATTAAGGGTTGTAGGATGAGTACGTCACATAAGTGTTTATGTTTGGAACTGGGATCTTAAGTGAAAAAAATACCCTTGAGAGCAAATATTATGAAGGGAAAACAGTTCAAAATGAGAAATTCCGCGCGACGAACAAGTAAGGTTAAGTATGCTTCGGAGTGAATTCGAAGAATGCAGAAAAAGGAAAGTTGCACCATGAACATTTGAATTGAGGACATGAGTTCGATGTCTCGAAATGAACGAGTAGGGTTTCGAAGGGTAACATAAACAAGTGCTAATGCACAGAAGAATAACGACTAGTAACTTATTGAACGACGAATTATAGTCGGTTAAGTGATAAAGTCTAGAATTTGGACATGGTAAAGTCAATTTACGTTGTTTGTGAATGAAGAAGTTTCGAATTTCGAGGACGAAATTCTTTTAAGGGGGGTAGATTGTAACAACCCGACTCTAATTATAAATAATAGTATTTATTAGAGGCTCCAAATGGAAGACGGAAATAGAATTTATCGGGCAATTGAAAATTATTCCATAGAAAGTGTAATGTTGGTTTATGAGTAAGTGAAGGGCATAGTGGGGATTTACTACATAGGGACTATATAAACCCAGAACTACAACCATTGTTCCATTATTTTCCTGTGAAGCTGCAGCAAACACCTCTCACCCTCTTGTGTCTCTCTCACACGAAAATTCATCATCCTCATCATCTTTCTGAAATCATTCCTCCTTCTACCATGGCTGCATGTACAAATCAATGCTTCACCTCATCAATTGAAGCTACTAGGAAGTTGAGGTAACCCACCAAACACCCATTCCTCTTCTTTAAGGTTCAGGTTCAAAGATATATTAAGTGGGTTGTTTTGGGTTGCATGTGAGTTTAGTGGAACTGAGATACTCTGTGCATATACCAACACGATGAACATAATTACAAGATGGAAGCTTGGAAATTTGATTTGGTGATTTTGAAGAAGTTTGGGCTAAACCCGTATTCTGGGACAGGGCTCCATTAAAAAGGTAAATTCTCACTCCTCGTAACTCCGATTGAAATTCCACTTTTTGCTATGGATATCTAACTTAATTCCGGTCAATTGGGAACCAGTTTCATAATATTTGGACAAGAATTAAGGTCTGGACGAATTTTTGAAGTTAGAGATTCAACACAGGAATTCTGCAGAAATGTGTTTGGATAGTGCTGCGTTTAAAGGTTAATTGCGCTATCTCTATAACTCCGTTTGTGATTCCGTTGGTTTCTGTGAATAGCTAACTCAGTTACGGTCCTTATGGTTCCGGTGTTGTGGATTTTCGACAAGGGATGAGCTCGGTAGGTATTCATGAAGTTGATGCTCGGATGCAGAATTCTGCAGCAAATTACGGATACGAGTTGGGAGCATTTCAATTGCAATTACGCGTAGTGGCGAACTCTAGAAATGGCGATGGTTGTTCAAGCGTCAATTTTCAGGTGGGTTCTTAGGTTAGTGTAGTTAGAAATTCCCCACAATTGATGATTGCATGCCAACATAGGATTCTAGGAATTAATTGTGTATGAGAGGGTTTAATTCCCAAAACTCCTTTCCATATTAATTGTTATTTCATGTGTGTTGTTAATGGCTGGACTGGTTTATGGATTGGATTGGAAATTTCTGGTTTGTACACTGAATTTTGCAGAGCAGGGTAAAATCCTGTGTTGCTCGCTAAGCGAACAGCTGGCGAACGTGCAACTGGGTTTGCAGGTTTTGGTCGCTGGCGCTCGCTAGCTGGCCAGAACCTTCTGACTTGGTTCGCTAGTGGTCGCCAGCCTTCGCTAAGCGAACATGACAGGATTTCAGCCATCTGTTTTAGTTTTTGAAACTCAATTTGGTTTTAAACAATTATCCTACCTAGTCTATAATCCATTGATAACATATGGTAATAATAATAATATGTAATTGCACGTAGGAACATTATGAACTGAACGTAGGTTATGTGTACCAAGTTAGTCCCCCGGGATTGGGATATATTGGTAGAATGTTCAAACACTAGATGTTACATGTCAGTCGGAGAGTAAGTGGTTGTCTTCTGTACACCACTACAGGGATTCGATGAATCCGGAGTTGAGAGCAAGTGGTTGTCTTCTGTACACCACTACAGGGATTCGAGGAATCCGGAGTAAAATGTTTAATAACAATTGTGATGCCGGAGGCTCCGTACCATAGTGCTTATGTCCACGAAGATTGGTGCGGAGGAGTGTGAGGCTCTCTGAGACCGGCTCACCTCAGAGTGTCCTTGCGGAGCTAAAATGAAATCAGATAATAATTGTGTGTTACACCTTATTGATTGTTTATATATATATGTACACATATGTGATGCGCCTGTGATGCGTGAGGACTGATATTCAGGTTACCAGGTGTAGTCACCATTAGGAGGGTAGTAGAACTCACGAGGCTTAGTAGTCTCACCCCCCCCATTCTTCATCATTTCAGATTACAGGTTTCGCATTTACAGCGGAGCTGAACCGTAAAGATTCGGAATACATGGAGTACATTGAGGAGCTGACATCCAGATTATTCTTATCGTTGTATAAGATTCAGTTTATGTCATGTATAGTAGTTAGCTCAGTATGTATTATTCAGTGGATTTTTATAACCCAACTATGTATTGAATCTTTAGGTAACGGAATTTTATTGTGTCCCAATTCAGTTATGTACACTCCTATTGATATTCTAGATAAATTGATATGGGGTGTTATAATTGGTATCAGAGCAGGTCGATTCATTTCGGACCTTGCCGCGGATCATTAAAATTCAATCCAAGTAGTAAGGACCCTTTGGAGTCTGGACTGTTTACGCTGAAATCCTCGCATACTGAGTCTGATCAGCTCAGTGTCGTGTGTGATAGGCAGGGTATTACGGTTGAGAACCGAAGTGGACCAAGGAGGTCGGGTGGTAAAATGGAAGTTGAAGCGTAAACTTGGACGGAAGTATGAGTGAAGACTATTGGAAGCAAACATTGGAAATGCAGTAGTCGACGCCAACAGAGGACGCGTGGAAGTTGGAATACTAAGTGGCGAGCTACCAGTAGCGAGGAGCAAGTCAGGAGTTGCACGAAGCGAATGCGCTCGACTGACGGTAGCATGTTTAAGGATGCGAAGAATTATGGGAATGGAAAACCCAGTATATAGTATGCATTGAATGGAGTAGAGTCGAGACAGAATATTGAGGTGCGTTAACCAGACAGTGGTAATAGTCTGCTGGGTGTAGTAATGCGGATAATGGAGTTATAAGTACGAAGAGCCGTGTAGAATGAAGTGTAGTACACCAGTAGACACCCACCCTTGGAAACCAAATTCTTTTAGATTCGTTTAATCTTCGTCTCAGCCGAGTTATTTCCTCCCTAATGACATAAGCCAATTAGCTGCACTACCAGAGGAGCCAACCTAGACTCTACACATTTCTCCAATTCTCAATATCAGCTTGTTATACCAATTTCGTAGAATGAACCCCAAGTGTTTTCAGTAAACTAAATTCAGCCTCTCATTTCAAACCTGTATCTTATCCAGATCAAATAGCAGCCAAGCTTCGTCTAGAGTATTTCAATCTCGTAATTACATCAATAAGCCGACAATTAAGTTCCATATTCAAACCTCTTAGCTAGTAACCCGACATTGGTTAAACCCTTGTAAGAGTTCATATGTTAATTTCTCATGATAATTGAGTTTGTCTCCAACTCAAGGAGTAGTTAGTTATGAGAAATCGTGAGATGTCAGCCTAGTGCAATAGAGCTAAGATCTTTAGTACTTACTCCTTTGTGCAAATTTTAATTCAGCCAAAATCGTCAAATCAATGTTATGCAAGATTCGTAACTAGTGAACCTTGCTAAGTTGTGACCATATATTCCCCGCGCCTACCTAAGCTTGGTAAAGAGATGAATTCTTCGATACCAATAGACCTATCACCTACAATCAATGTAGGAATCCAGTTAAGTTGTGAACCTTTCAAATTCCTCAATATCAGCGAAATCAACTCACTAGAAGAGTGTCATCCCTATATAACCCTGACAAATGTCTTCAGCTTCTCAGCTTTGTAATCGTAAGCAACTCGTGTATATGACAATAGGAGTTTCTTGCTCAAGAGTATTAAGCCAAGTCTCCTTAAAGACTAACAATTATTCGTTTCCACCTTTATAGCAACACTTTTACGTTTATTACCGAGAAATTCTTCGGACTTTTAGTTTCGTTACCAATGACCGATTCAAAATCACCTGAGCCTATCTAGCCAATAAAGGTCACGAGTAGTTTCAGTTTAAGTTCTTCCGAAACTTGTTAACCTATCAAACGACGTCGTAAGGTACCTCAAATGTTAGAAACGTTAACTCCATCAATTCAGTTCCATTCTCCGTAACCAAGTTAAACCGGTACAAGCCTAGATGTGTTAGCCAATAAACATAAGTATTCCTTGGAAACTATCGAGTAATTCTTGATTGACTAATTAACTACAACCAGTAACCCAGAGTTAGCAAACTTAATCACTAGTGGTATTCCCATAAGTAACCCACGACAGTTGTGTCTGATCTTTCTTAACAATTAGTTGTTTCAGTCGACTCTTCACTATGAGATAGCCTCGGATCGTTCTGTCCAAACCCAACCTTGCTCTAACAAAGTTAAGCACTTGCCACCAGTTGGAAATTGTTTCTCGTCCTATTCAGTCCATGACTGATCCACCATTCACCCAAACGTCAAGCAACTCAGTTCAGTCGTAAAATATAAAGTTCAAGCCTCATGTATTTGATTTGCCAAAATCTATCATATTAGGTTACCATTTAAATCTCAACCAAGTCAAACCCCTACCCTTACGAAAAAAAAAAATTTTTTTTTTGAAACCCAAGTTCATCTGCATGTTGAATGTACAACTCGTTCGCTGTGTTGTACTAGGATGGATTGAAGTGGTAGGTGGAAATTGCCTAAAGGATTATGTATTCGTTTGCAGATGAGTCTAACTTATTAGCAAAAGAATATGTAGTATTTAGGCAATTTTCCACTCGTTTTATATTTCAATTGATTCTAGAATGTTTAAACAACGTAGTTGATGTAGTAGTATGTATGGCATGTCGGGAGAATGAAATTCCCTAGAACTATCAGTATTAACGCTCAAGTGTATACCCTTCTGATAACCTTGTAACCCCAACCAATGTTCTGTAATACGAAATGTATCCCAACCAGGCCAGATACCGACTTGATGACACGTGTTGAGTAGTGGAGTAATTGTCTGGGAAATAAGAAAGCAAATAATAAAAGGATTAAATGCAGTTGAGATCGGTGAAGTAATAAGATAAGTCGGAACCGAATGTGAAGGGTAATAAGAGACGTACGTTAGGAGTGAAACTGGATAAGGTAAGATGATGCGTGTCAGTGTTTGCGAAATTGGAAACCGAAGTTGTAGTGACACGGTCTAAAGAAGATGGTAAGTAGTCGGATCAGAGTGCGCAGCCGGGTAGTGGTTGAGAATGTGGTCGACGGATTGGCTTACACGCCAACAACTCTTCGAAAGAGGAAAGTTTTATTCCTAAAAATTGGATGTGGTAGACGATAAAATGATTAAGGGTTGTAGGATGAGTACGTCACATAAGTGTTTATGTTTGGAACTGGGATCTTAAGTGAAAAAAATACCCTTGAGAGCAAATATTATGAAGGGAAAACAGTTCAAAATGAGAAATTCCGCGTGACGAACAAGTAAGGTTAAGTATGCTTCGGAGTGAATTCGAAGAATGCAGAAAAAGGAAAGTTGCACCATGAACATTTGAATTGAGGACATGAGTTCGATGTCTCGAAATGAACGAGTAGGGTTTCGAAGGGTAACATAAACAAGTGCTAATGCACAGAAGAATAACGACTAGTAACTTATTGAACGACGAATTATAGTCGGTTAAGTGATAAAGTCTAGAATTTGGACATGGTAAAGTCAATTTACGTTGTTTGTGAATGAAGAAGTTTCGAATTTCGAGGACGAAATTCTTTTAAGGGGGGTAGATTGTAACAACCCGACTCTAATTATAAATAATAGTATTTATTAGAGGCTCCAAATGGAAGACGGAAATAGAATTTATCGGGCAATTGAAAATTATTCCATAGAAAGTGTAATGTTGGTTTATGAGTAAGTGAAGGGCATAGTGGGGATTTACTACATAGGGACTATATAAACCCAGAACTACAACCATTGTTCCATTATTTTCCTGTGAAGCTGCAGCAAACACCTCTCACCCTCTTGTGTCTCTCTCACACGAAAATTCATCATCCTCATCATCTTTCTGAAATCATTCCTCCTTCTACCATGGCTGCATGTACAAATCAATGCTTCACCTCATCAATTGAAGCTACTAGGAAGTTGAGGTAACCCACCAAACACCCATTCCTCTTCTTTAAGGTTCAGGTTCAAAGATATATTAAGTGGGTTGTTTTGGGTTGCATGTGAGTTTAGTGGAACTGAGATACTCTGTGCATATACCAACACGATGAACATAATTACAAGATGGAAGCTTGGAAATTTGATTTGGTGATTTTGAAGAAGTTTGGGCTAAACCCGTATTCTGGGACAGGGCTCCATTAAAAAGGTAAATTCTCACTCCTCGTAACTCCGATTGAAATTCCACTTTTTGCTATGGATAGCTAACTTAATTCCGGTCAATTGGGAACCAGTTTCATAATATTTGGACAAGAATTAAGGTCTGGACGAATTTTTGAAGTTAGAGATTCAACACAGGAATTCTGCAGAAATGTGTTTGGATAGTGCTGCGTTTAAAGGTTAATTGCGCTATCTCTATAACTCCGTTTGTGATTCCGTTGGTTTCTGTGAATAGCTAACTCAGTTACGGTCCTTATGGTTCCGGTGTTGTGGATTTTCGACAAGGGATGAGCTCGGTAGGTATTCATGAAGTTGATGCTCGGATGCAGAATTCTGCAGCAAATTACGGATACGAGTTGGGAGCATTTCAATTGCAATTACGCGTAGTGGCGAACTCTAGAAATGGCGATGGTTGTTCAAGCGTCAATTTTCAGGTGGGTTCTTAGGTTAGTGTAGTTAGAAATTCCCCACAATTGATGATTGCATGCCAACATAGGATTCTAGGAATTAATTGTGTATGAGAGGGTTTAATTCCCAAAACTCCTTTCCATATTAATTGTTATTTCATGTGTGTTGTTAATGGCTGGACTGGTTTATGGATTGGATTGGAAATTTCTGGTTTGTACACTGAATTTTGCAGAGCAGGGTAAAATCCTGTGTTGCTCGCTAAGCGAACAGCTGGCGAACGTGCAACTGGGTTTGCAGGTTTTGGTCGCTGGCGCTCGCTAGCTGGCCAGAACCTTCTGACTTGGTTCGCTAGTGGTCGCCAGCCTTCGCTAAGCGAACATGACAGGATTTCAGCCATCTGTTTTAGTTTTTGAAACTCAATTTGGTTTTAAACTCTTATGCTACCTAGTCTATAATCCATTGATAACATATGGTAATAATAATAATATGTAATTGCACGTAGGAACATTATGAACTGAACGTAGGTTATGTGTACTAAGTTAGTCCCCCGGGATTGGGATATATTGGTAGAATGTTCAAACACTAGATGTTACATGTCAGTCGGAGAGTAAGTGGTTGTCTTCTGTACACCACTACAGGGATTCGATAAATCCGGAGTTGAGAGCAAGTGGTTGTCTTCTGTACACCACTACAGGGATTCGAGGAATCCGGAGTAAAATGTTTAATAACAATTGTGATGCCGGAGGCTCCGTACCATAGTGCTTATGTCCACGAAGATTGGTGCGGAGGAGTGTGAGGCTCTCTGAGACCGGCTCACCTCAGAGTGTCCTTGCGGAGCTAAAATGAAATCAGATAATAATTGTGTGTTACACCTTATTGATTGTTTATATATATATGTACACATATGTGATGCGCCTGTGATGCGTGAGGACTGACATTCAGGTTACCAGGTGTAGTCACCATTAGGAGGGTAGTAGAACTCACGAGGCTTAGTAGTCTCACCCCCCCCATTCTTCATCATTTCAGATTACAGGTTTCGCATTTACAGTGGAGCTGAACCGTAAAGATTCGGAATACATGGAGTACATTGAGGAGCTGACATCCAGATTATTCTTATCGTTGTATAAGATTCAGTTTATGTCATGTATAGTAGTTAGCTCAGTATGTATTATTCAGTGGATTTTTATAACCCAACTATGTATTGAATCTTTAGGTAACGGAATTTTATTGTGTCCCGATTCAGTTATGTACACTCCTATTGATATTCTAGATAAATTGATATGGGGTGTTATATCAAATCATCAAAATATATTTTGTATGTCTCTCTTAGTCGCGTTAAACCAAATTGTAACTTCCTATAATTTTTCAGTTGTATTCCTCTCTATCAATCGCAGCTCCTTCTCTCATAATCTCTCTCAGTCACATTTTCTTTCTTTTCGGACTTCACTCTCACTCAGGTGTTCGATCACACTTGCCGGTTGTTATTAAATTGGGAAAACTTATATTCTATGTTAAGTGAAAATTGGGATAAAATTGAGGGTAGTTTTAGTAAAAAATAGTGTCAATAGTACAGAAGTTAAGTTTATCCTAATAATCAGTAAATGTGGACTAAGTATAAATTTTATATGTCAATAAATTTGGCATTTTAAACAATTTTGTTGTGCCCATAAAACTATGAGAGAAAATAATTATCTCATTAGATAGTATGATGATTGATTTCATTGGTAAAACTCAAGTTGAAATTATAAAAGAAATATGTGCATTAATATATGAGTAGTGTTGGTGTTTTGTATGTTGGCCTCATTTTGCAAAAACATGTTCAAGCAAGATGTTGGACCAGATGCCGTAGCATGTGGGTACAACATCTGTCTTGCCGGTATTTAATGCTCTATTTGCGCGCCATATATTTGAAGATTATCTGAAGCACTATTTTCGCCTTACTTGCTTATCAAGACGCACGCCTTTAAACAAGGGTTTATTAGGTGGCTGGACCAAGATATACTTTCCAGAAGATGCTACGCCATTTATGGAAACAAGTGATTCTTTCCATTACATGTGTGCTGGACTTTGCAAAAGGACAACTGAAGATTAAAGCCCAATATGAAGACCTAGCCCATGCTAACTCAGGTCATATAAATATGTGAAGACTAAAACCTAAAAGACTACTGAAGCCGTATTTCAAGAATATAGTTTTAGGGTTTGAGTCTTGCTTATTGTAAGCCTTTCTTGTGGATTCTATAACACAAGCTTAGGCCTGTTTTGGTTTGGATTTTTGTGAAACATCTCCCAAGCTTTTAAGCACGGAGATTGTTTGTTTGTTTGGTTAGTGAAACCTCATCGTTTGTTGAACTGTTATAATCACAAGGTTTGTGATAGAAAGGAAGTGAGACGGGGTCTCAAACTTAGGAGTTCCTAGGTTGAGTTAGCACGGGTAGAGTCTAGGAGATAAGTCGTAAACTTGGATGTTTGCTGTGGGCTTAGAACTAGATCTATTATAGTGGATTCCTTCCTGGCTTGGTAGCCCCCAGAGTAGGTCGTTGTTTACGCCGAACTGGGTTAACAATTCTCTGTGTTACTTACTTTTTTTTTTGTCTGTTGCTTATACTTGTTGATTATATTCTATTGTGGACATACGCTAGAGCATTTGTCTTAGCTTTACAACTGATTACGTACGACAATTGCTATAGCTTCTGTCTTAACGTCTGTCCCCAGTAGGTGCCAGAATTTCAATTGGCATCAGAGCAGGCACCCTATTCTGCTTGGGTGAGGACCAGGGAAGTTACTTTCTAGCATAATGAACAAGGATGGTGGCTATGTCAACAGACCTCCACTTCTGGATGGATCAAACTATGATTACTGGAAAGCCAAAATGGTGGCATTTATTAAATCACTTGATAGCAAATCTTGGAAGGCTATCCTAACGAGATGGGAGCATCCAGTGATACGTGACAAAGATGGTAAAACTACAGGTGAACTAAAACCAGAAGCGGATTGGACCAAGGAAGAGGCTGAGCTTGCACATGGTAACTCCAAGGCGCTAAATGCCTTATTCAATGCTGTGGACAACAACATTTTCAGGATGATCAAACAGTGCTCAGTGGCCAAGGAAGCATGGGAAATTCTAATGACTACACATGAAGGCACCGCTAAGGTGAAGAATTCAAGGCTACAGCTTCTGACCGTAAAGTTTGAGAATCTAATGATGGGTGAAGGTCAATCTGTTCATGACTTCCACATGACCATTCTAGATTTTGCAAACAACTTTGATGCTCTAGGAGAAAAGCTAAGCGAGGAAAGAATGGTAAGAAAAATGCTTAGATCTCTTCCTAAGATGTTTGATATGAAAGTCACTACCATAGAAGAAGTACATGATATAGGAGTGATGAAACTTGAAAATTTGGTGGGTTCATTACAAACCTATGAGTTGGCTGCTAAAGAGAAAACCGAGAAGAGGAAGAAGAGTATAGCTCTTGTAACCAACACCACTGAAAGTGAGGAAGTAGAAAATGGTTTAGAAACTGATGAAAATTTATCTGAAACTATGGCACATCTAGGCAGGCAGTTCAACAGAATATTAAAGAAGATGGATGGAAGAGGCAGGACAAATGCTAAAGGCAATTTCTCTGATAATAACAGAAAGTTTAATGGTGAGAGAAAATACAGACCTGAGGAAAAGGCCAGTACTGGAAAAGGTGTTCAATGTCATGAATGTGAAGACCATGGACATATTAGAGCTAAATGTCCAACATTCCTGAAGAAACAGAAGAAGGTTATGGCTGTCACTTGGTCTGATGAAGATGACTCTGAGGATGATGACTACTCTGAGTCTGCAAATCACATTACTGCACTTACTGGATTTATTGAATCTGAATCAGATGATGAAGAATTGACCTTTGATGAACTAGCTGCGTCCTATAAAGCACTGAGTCAGAAGAGTGAAAAGGTTTGTCAGCAGCAACAAAACGCTATAAGTAAATTGCAAGATGAGAAGGTGAAGCATCAGACTCAAATATCTCAACTCACAAAGCAGCTACAAACTGAGAAGGCAAAGCATCTGTCCGAGGCTTCTGCTCTTAGAGATGAGGTAACCACATTGAACTATCAGCTGACTAGTTTAAATAAACAGCTTAGACTGCTAAATAATGGAACTGAAAGATTAGATATACTGGTTGAGGGTCAAGTTGCTGGGAAACCTAAGGGTATTGGAGTAGAATATAACTATCCTAAAAAGAAAAATGTTACTTCTACTAGTACATTTGTTCCTGCTAAAGACACTTATGATCCCACTGAAACCAGACAGATGCCACAGCATGTTCAACAACATCAGCCTGCCAAAATCATTCCTAAACCTAAGGGATGGATCTGTCATTACTGTGGTAGAAGAGGTCACATCAGACCTTTCTGTTTTAGATTGTATGGGTTTCCAAGATGGTATAATAATCCCAGGTATGAATCTGATTCAAGCAATACAAAGAAAGAATGGAAACCAAAGGCAAATGATGTTGCTCACATAGCTCATACATCTCTGAGAGTTTCATCTAGAAATGATTGGTACTTTGATAGTGGTTGCTCAAGACATATGACTGGTGTTAAAAGTTATCTAACCAATGTTAAAGCTTACACTACCAGTTATGTTACTTTTGGTGATGGGGTCAAAGGTCAGATCAAAGGCATTGGAAGTCTCATTGCAAATGGGTTGCCTAAGCTTGAGAATGTTCTTTTAGTGGAAGGATTGACTGCAAATCTCATAAGCATCAGTCAATTGTGTGATCAAGGAATGAAAGTGAACTTCACGAAGTCTGAATGCATTGTCTCAACTGAAGATGGTGAATCTGTTATGAAAGGAGTCAGGTCTAAAGATAACTGTTATTTATGGATTCCTGAAGAAAGTGCTCAAATTTCTTCCTGTCTCATCACTAGAGAAGATGAAGTCAAGTTATGGCATCAAAAGATGGGTCATCTTAATCTAAGGAGTATGAAGAAAGTCATAGCTGAAGATGCAGTAAAAGGAGTACCTAAACTGAAGATAGAAGAAGGAAGCATATGTGGTGAATGTCAAATTGGGAAGCAGACAAAGATGCCACACCCAAAGCTGCAGCATCTGACTACATCAAAGGTGCTTGAATGACTTCATATGGACTTGATGGGGCCTATGCAGGTTGAAAGTCTAGGAGGAAAGAGATATGCGTTTGTTGTTGTAGATGACTACTCAAGATTCACTTGGATCAACTTTCTCAGAGAAAAGTCAGACACTTTTAGTTCTTTCAAAGATTTGTGTAAACAACTTCAAAGAGAAAAAGATAGTGTCATTGTCAGAATAAGGAGTGACCACGGTAGAGAATTTGAAAACTCAAGATTCTCTGAGTTTTGCACTGCTGAAGGAATAGGACATGAATTCTCTTCACCTATTACACCTCAACAAAATGGTGTAGTTGAAAGAAAGAACAGAACTATACAAGAATGTGCTCGTGTCATGCTACACTCAAAGAAACTGCCTCAACACTTTTGGGCTGAAGCTATGAATACAGCATGTTACATTCTCAATCGTGTCACTTTAAGAGCTGGAACCACTAAGACCTTATATGAATTGTGGAAAGGAAGAAAACCTACTATCAAGTATTTTCATGTATTTGGAAGTAAGTGTTACATTCTGATAGATAGAGAACAAAGGAGGAAGATGGATCCAAAGAGTGATGAAGGTATATTCTTGGGATACTCAACTAACAGCAGAGCCTACAGAGTGTATAACTCCAGAACTCAAGTGATGATGGAATCAATGAATGTTGTGATAGATGATGTAACATCTGACGCTAAGACAGATGAAAGTCCAGATGCTGAAGCATTTGAATTCCAGCCTGAAGAAACTGCTAGTATAGAGGAGTTTGAGGTAACGCCTGATAGTCCTACCACTGATGATACTACTGCTCCAGTTAGTAAAGGACCATCTATCAGAGTCCAGAAAAATCATCCCAAGGACCAGATCATAGGCAATCCAGATGAAGGTATCACCACAAGAAGAAATCAAGATATAATCTCTAACTCTTGCTTTGTGTCAAAAATAGAACCAAAGAATGTCAAAGAGGCTCTCACGGACAATTATTGGATCACTGCCATGCAAGAAGAGTTGAACCAGTTTGAAAGAAGTGAGGTTTGGGATCTAGTTCCTAGACCAAAAGGGTTGAATGTAATAGGCACTAAATGGGTTTATAAAAATAAATCTGATGAAAATGGAACTATTACAAGGAACAAGGCAAGGCTTGTGGCACAGGGATACACTCAAGTGGAAGGATTAGACTTTGATGAGACTTTTGCCCCAGTTGCTAGATTAGAGTCTATACGGCTGTTGCTTGGTGTTGCATGCATTCTGAAATTTAAACTTTTCCAAATGGATGTTAAGAGTGCCTTTCTCAATGGGTACTTAAATGAAGAGGTGTATGTGGAACAACCAAAAGGTTTTGTGAATCCAGATCTTCCTGATCATGTCTACAAGTTGAAGAAGGCTTTATATGGGTTGAAACAAGCTCCCAGGGCTTGGTATGAGAGATTGACTGAATTTCTTGTCAATCATGGATACAGGAAAGGAGGACATGATAAAACTCTGTTTGTAAAAGAAGAACATGGTAAACTAATGATAGCACAAATTTATGTTGATGACATAGTGTTTGGTGGGATGTCAAGTCAGATGGTGAAGCATTTTATCAAACAGATGCAGTCAGAGTTTGAGATGAGTTTAGTTGGGGAATTAACATTTTTTCTTGGACTTCAAGTGAAGCAAATGGATGAGACAATATTTATCTCTCAGAGTAAGTATGCAAAAAATATTGTCAAGAAGTTTGGTATGGATACCGCTACTCACAAAAGGACTCCAGCACCTACTCATTTAAAGTTGACAAAAGATGAGAAGGGTGTTCGTGTTGATCAGAGTCTCTACAGAAGTATGATAGGGAGTCTCCTATATCTTACAGCTAGTAGACCTGCTATTAGTTTCGCAGTGGGTGTATGTGCAAGATATCAAGCTGATCCTAAGATGAGTCATTTAACTCAAGTGAAAAGAATCCTCAAGTATGTTAACGGCACATGTGACTACGGCATGATGTACTCACAAAGTGACAATTCTCAACTCATTGGGTATTGTGATGCAGATTGGGCTGGCAGTGCTGATGACAGAAAAAGCACTTCTGGTGGTTGTTTCTTCTTGGGAGAAAATTTGATATCATGGTTCAGTAAGAAACAGAATTGTGTGTCTCTCTCAACTGCTGAAGCTGAATACATTGCAGCTGGGAGTAGTTGTTCACAACTTGTCTGGATGAGACAGATGCTACGGGAGTATAATGTTGAGCAAGATGCTATGGCATTGTACTGCGATAATCTGAGTGCAATCAATATCTCAAAAAATCCTATACAACACAGTAGGACAAAGCACATAGACATTCGTCATCACTTTATCAGAGATTTAGTAGAAGAGAATGTGGTGGTCTTAAAACATGTTGCTACTGAGGAACAACTCGCAGATATATTCACGAAAGCACTAGATGCTAACCAATTTGAGAAGCTAAGAGGCAAATTAGGAATTTGCCTGCATGAGGATTTGTAGCAGTTAATGTCTGAAAAGCGTGCAGCAGTTATTCTCTCTCTCTCTACTCTTATGTTGCGCACGCTAATTTAGGGAAAGTCTTAAAAACTTCCCTTAACTACTTCATCACACGCTACATTAGTGTGATAAGTTCTGATACTGTTGTTAAGCATCACTCTAGTTCTGAGACTGAGAAGACTAGACTTGTTGTTGAAGAAGTTGAAAAGAATGTTGAGTTGGAGCATTTAGGGAAATCTGATCAGGTTGAAATCCTAGATATTGTTGATGTGAATACTGTTAAGGATCCTGAGGCTGCTCTTAGTACTGATGACATGGAAGTGGATATTGATCCTGTAGCAAAGGTTACTGAAACTGGTGACACCATGGTTGACAATGGTCTGAATCTCATCACGGACCCTGTTCCTCAATCTGACGTTGTGCCAGATGCTGAAGCATCTTTGGACCAACAGGTTCCTCGTCCTAATACTGTAGCTGACGTATGTTCTGATACTGGTTTTAGTAGTGATGATACTGATAAGTCTCCACCCCTGGTGAAGACATTTGGTGCTGGTGTTGCTAAGAGACTGAGGAGCAGTTCTGGTAAAGCTATAGCATCTGCCCCACAGCCCCCTGTTGTAGAATCAGTGAAGAAACTTGCCAAGAAACCCATGTATGGTCCCTCTCGACCTAAGAGTCGTTTTGATACTCCTGTTGTCCAGAAGAAACAGTTGAAGAGAAAGGCTGTAGAGAGTAACTCTGTCTTTGAGGAAGAAGTGTCTAAAGATGAAGCATCTGGTGAAGCTTATGTTGGCAGACAAAGTGTAGGTGACAAGAAGGTACTTGCTAATGTACCTGAGGTTGCTATTGATAATATTTTCTTTCATCTTGCTAGCTGTGTAGACAAATGGAAATATGCTCAGAGAAGGGTAGCTCTGGAAAGAGAGCTTGGAGAAGAGGCCCTGGAGTGCACTGATATAGTGAGCTTGATTGAAGAAGCTGGTGCTGGAAATAATGATGTTGATGCTGATGGTGAACCTATGATAGAGAGCTCTGATGAAAGCTCCTCTGAATGATGTCCTTGCTCCTGTGTTTTACTGCTCCTATTGTTTTTGTCTGTCTGAACCTTGTGGGCTACGCCCAGGATATCTTGTGCACTCCCATGTGCTGCTGGTCTGTAATTATGCTACTATGATGTGTTGATACTTCTGTTTGTCAATGCATGACGTATTATGTTTGTCAAAATTTTGGCTAAAAAGAGGGAGTAGTAGTAAAGATGCATGTTCTGTTCGTGATAATGATGTGACACATGTTACACCATCTGTTTGTCTATATGTGTGCTATGCTTGAGGGGGAGCAGGTATGCTATATCTGTATGTGTATGTTTGTTCTGTTGAGTGGGAGTATTCTCTACTGTGATATATGCATGAACTCAGGGGGAGCAATCTACTTTTGTTGTGATGCATGTTGTGTGTGACAAATGCCATTCCAAATGCTAAGGCATCTTGTCTGTTTCAAAGGAATCCACTTTTACTTGATACCTGAGAATTTATTTTTCTCAGTGGTGTAGGAATTTATTTTTCCTATGGTGTTTCATATTTGTGGGAATTTATTTTTCCCTGGTTTAACTGTATGGCGCTTATGTGTGAGAGTTTATTTCTCTCCTATCTTGTACCCTATGAGGCTAAGTTGTGTATTTCCGCTGTTGCATGCCTCTGATGCTGCCTGTTCATTATTTCTCACTTGAAGATCTCTTTTGAGGCTAAGTTGTGACAATGTATTATCTTCTTTCTTAGCTGTGTGTTTGTGTTGACTTGAAGGAAGGTATGTACTGCATCTCTCCAGAACTGGTCTTAATTTGTTTTAGCCAAAATTTGCCAAAGGGGGAGATTGTTGGTGTTTTGTATGTTGGCCTCATTTTGCAAAAACATGTTCAAGCAAGATGTTGGACCAGATGCCGTAGCCTGTGGGTACAACATCTGTCTTGCCGGTATTTAATGCTCTATTTGCGCGTCATATCTTTGAAGATTATCTGAAGCACTATTTTCGCCTTACTTGCTTATCAAGACGCACGCCTTTAAACAAGGGTTTATTAGGTGGCTGGACCAAGATATACTTTCCAGAAGATGCTACGCCATTTATGGAAACAAGTGATTCTTTCCATTACATGTGTGCTGGACTTTGCAAAAGGACAGCTGAAGATTAAAGCCCAATATGAAGACCTAGCCCATGCTAACTCAGGTCATATAAATATGTGAAGACTAAAACCTAAAAGACTACTGAAGCCGTATTTCAAGAATATAGTTTTAGGGTTTGAGTCTTGTTTATTGTAAGCCTTTCTTGTGGATTCTATAACACAAGCTTAGGCCTGTTTTGGTTTGGATTTTTGTGAAACATCTCCCAAGCTTTTAAGCACGGAGATTGTTTGTTTGTTTGGTTAGTGAAACCTCATCGTTTGTTGAACTGTTATAATCACAAGGTTTGTGATAGAAAGGAAGTGAGACGGGGTCTCAAACTTAGGAGTTCCTAGGTTGAGTTAGCACGGGTAGAGTCTAGGAGATAAGTCGTAAACTTGGATGTTTGCTGTGGGCTTAGAACTAGATCTATTATAGTGGATTCCTTCCTGGCTTGGTAGCCCCCAGAGTAGGTCGTTGTTTACGCCGAACTGGGTTAACAATACTCTGTGTTACTTACTTTTTTTTGTCTGTTGCTTATACTTGTTGATTATATTCTATTGTGGACATACGCTAGAGCATTTGTCTTAGCTTTACAACTGATTACGTACGACAATTGCTATAGCTTCTGTCTTAACGTCTGTCCCCAGTAGGTGCCAGAATTTCAAGTAGAAATATAGATTATAATATAAATTATTTAAAGATATATTCTTATATTAATATATAAGTGAAATTATGTGCATAAGAACTCTATGTTCTGTCCAAAAAAAAAAAATCTATGTTATAAGCAATTATATTTTAATCTATTGATGAATATTAATATTAATTTTAATTTGTTGATGAATATAACACATAAATTTAAAGTAATAAATTGCTAAAAAAATATTTATAAAAAATGAAATTAATTAGAAGAAATAAAATATATAGAAAGTATATATTTCAGAATTTCAATTTTTTTTTATACATCACGTTTTTAAATAAATTAAAGAACAATTGGTTTTCTATGTAAATCCTTTTGCTATTATGATTTAAAAATTTGAAATTCTGAAATATATACTTTCTATATATTTTATTTCTTCTAATTACTTTCATTTTTTATAAATATTTTTTTAGCAATTTATTACTTTAAATTTATGTGTTATATTCATCAACAAATTAAAATTAATTAATATTAATATTCATCAATAGATTAAAATATAATTAAAATATAATTGCTAATTTATTGAAGTTTTATAACATAGAGTTGTTATGCACATAATTTCACTTATATATTAATACAAAAATATATCTTTAAATAATTTATATTATAATCTATATTTCTACTCATATATATTACCATTTATGTGTGAAATTTTCTTGCAATAAAAACTTGTGAAAGTCAACTCACGTTTTTCCCGATTTTTTATTTCTCTTTGTAAAAGTAGCAATACATGCCTTATATGTACAAACAAAAGAATATAAACACATAAAATAGTGAGAAATTAATGCAAAACAAAATCACAAAAAATCATATAAAGCATTTAATTCATAATTTATGGCTAAAACAATATGAGAGAAGAATGACTTAGAGGCTGACACGTGTACAAATTCATTTGAAAAAAGACTCCTAAGTAATATTATTATATTATATTATTATAGATTATAGATTATAGATATAGATTATAGATTATAGATTATCAATTATCAATAGAGAGTCAAGGTTTAGTAGCAAATATTAATTGACAATAAATTCACAAATTTTTTTTATAGCCGTACATTATGATTTATAGTTGTACATTAAATAATACGGAGTATATAGTGAAACTTTGTGATAGTGAAAATCAAATAGCCATTGAACAAATAATTGATATACGAAATTTTAGGGATACTCTCGTAAACTATCCGTAGTCTCACAATGTTATATATACATCTTTCTATTATGAAGACTTGCATGCTTGCAGCAGGTATTCTCTTTCTCTATACTGACACTATTACTTTTCATTGTTTGAATAATAGTTATATTTTGAATATATATTAACTTTTCTATTCTATTACTTTTCATTGTTTTCCCAATTTTACAAGTTTTTGTGTTGTTGGAATCAATTTGTTACTATTTGTAAGTTGTTTTTGCTCTGTGACTATCTCATATTGGACATGTATATGCCAATTTTTATTTGTTCTCAACTATGAGTTTATGTCTTTGTTATATACTATTTACATTTAATTTTTTTGTTGGGACGGTTGTTATTTTCCTATTTCATTTCTTGACACTTATATTTATGCTTTTTATTTGGATTTATATGTTAATCGAATGAAAAGAAATTGATTTTATATTTTAAGCTCTTTCATTACCTTATTTATCATTGTTTCACATCTTTAAATAAAAAAATTTAGACTTACATTTTTACACCATTTTTGAAAGTCTTCTCTAAACCTCTATTAACTCTGTTATTTATATTGTTCTTTGTGTTCTTATTTTTTTATTCTTATATTTTATTTTTCCAACAAATACATATTTTCAAATCATGCCCATATAATTTTTTATCGGTAATTAATTACTCCAAAAAAAATTCATTTTTATTATGATTTTGTCAACATAATATATTTTGTATTGGATTTAATTATTTATTACATTTCATTTGGAAATGTGTAGAAAGACTATGAAAGCAATGAATTAATTAAGACTAAGAATCTATGTTGTCCGGGTGCGGATACGGTACCGGTATCCGGTACCGGTACTGGTATGGGGTACGTCATTTTTAGAAAAACTAAGGTACGGGTACGTCCCTATAATATTTTTTCAAATATAATTTTATAAATCAAATAATAGAATTATATTGTTGAAATAAATAATTAAACATAAAAAATATCACACAACAATTTAAAAGTAATTCAAATTGTTCAAAAACATCAAAATATGAAATCAAAAAGCAATTAGCTCAAAAAGAGTCAATTGTTTCCACCTCCATCATCACTAAAAAGAGCGGCCTCTAGTTTAGGTTTATCGTGAGAAAGACTAGCAATTTCAAAAATATCAATTATATATTAAATAAATCTCATTCATCTCTACGAATATTCCACATTTTTGTTGTTCTTTCATTATAAGTATTACTATTTATCTTTCTCGAGAGAATACGAAGATTTGTATGAATAAAAAAACTAGATCTTCAATTCTCTTTGAATTTAGTCTATTTATTTTTAATGAATGAGTGAATAATTCCGATGGCTGCTTTTTTATTGTTTTTAGCAGTAGGTGCTACTTTTATATTATACAAAAATAAAAAACCTAAATATTTATATAAAAAAAAACACATTAAAGAAAAAGAAGAAGAATTTTTTTTTTTTTTTGGATTGGTGTACCACTCGTGTACCCATTACAAAAACAAAAAAAAAATCTAGGTACGGCATCGGTGCGTACCTGGGGAGTACCATACGCGTACAGGTACCCGGTACCGGTACTCTATCTAAAACGGAGTACCCGTGCATCATAGCTAAGAATTGAATCTGATGGATGGGTAATATTAATTTTTATTTTTTGCAAAAAATCCAGAAAAATTGGATGGTTACCAATTTTAATGGATGGTTACCGAAAATAAATAAGCAAAAAATAAAAATTAACTATTCCTAATTTTTTTCAATACATTTACCATTGTTATTGTTATGTTATTTTTATAATATTTTTTTATTGTTTCGATTTTCCGATCATAAATCACCACCGTACACGGCGGAGCAGTGGGTTTTGCTTCGTGTTGGGAGAAAACGCAGACACGAAGCAAAAGTTTTATAATAATATTTTTTTATTGTTGTAATCTTATTTTTGTATGTTTGTATACATTTGATTATTTAGTTTGATAATATATTTTTATTGTTGTAATCTTATTTTTGTATGTTTGTAAAAACAAAATGTTATGTTTCTATACATTTCATTATTTAGTTTGATAAGCATTTAATCAATATTGTTGATTTTTTTTTTTAAGTTTGGTTACGTGACGCTCATAAAATCACTGTTTAATAAGTTTAGTCACTTTGTTAGTACGGATAATGTTTTTTTTATTTATGCAGAAATCTATGTTTCGACTCATATTAATGCGAGGCTATTTTTTTATTTTTGTAATTTTTACGTAACTTATATTTCTATTTATATACACGAATACCTATTTTTTATTGGAATTTCTGCGGAGAAATATATTTGTACTCATATATTAATATGAAGGGTATCTTTTTTTTTTGGTAGTATTTACGGAATCTGCATGTATTTTACTCATACGAGGATTATTTTTTATTTAAACGAGAATCTATAATTTTATTTAGACATTAATATATGATCTATTTTATTTTTGTAATTTATACTGTAGTTTATATTTCTACTCATCTTCATACGAATACCTATTTATTTTTTTATTTTTTTGTATTTCTACTCATACATCAATACAGAAGCCTATTTTTTATTAAATATGTCTATGGGTACATATATTTCTTTTCTATTTTTGTAATATATATTAATATGAAGACCCATTATTTTATTTTTTTTGTAATTTTTATGAAATCTATACTTTTATCCATGTTAATACGAAGACTATTTTTTTTTAATTACCACTTAAACTTATATGTTTTTTCATAGATTAATATGGAATCTATTTTATTTTTGTAACTATAGTTTATATTTCTACTCATATATTAATACGATTTTTATTTATTTATACGTGGTCTTTATTTTAATTCACACATCAATATGAGGGCCTATTTTTTATTGTAATTTCTACGGAAATATATATTTCTACTTATGCATTAATACATATGACCTTTTTTTTTATATAATTTCTAATTAGATATATATTTTTAATCATATTAATATGAAGATGTATTTATTTTATAATTTTTATGGAATCTATATTTTTAGTCATACAGTAATACGGAGACTATTTTTTTTAAAATTTCAACATAAACCTGTATTTCTGCTTAAATATTAATATGAGAATCATTTTTTTTGTTATTTATATTATTTTCTATATTTTTACTCATATATTGATACACGTACATTTTTTTTTTGTAATTCATTACCACCTCAAAATATTTTTACGAAACCTCAAAGTCGATCTCTTCCAAATATCTCATTGAGAAATTATTTTCCATTAACTTTATAATTCTTTTAGTGAAGAAACTTTATAATTCTTTTAGTGAACAATAATAGAAAGAACAACAACTATGATACATTTTTAATTTGATAAAAAAAAATACGAACTATAAAAATCTTCCCTAAGAAAATATATGACATTATACATAAATTTTATAAGTGTTATTTTAATTATTAAATTATATAAGATTGTAAATATTTATGTAATTGTCATTAATTATCTTCCATTAGCAATTAAAATTTTAATTTTTCAGTTTAAAGTAAAATATATTATAATATATTATTTATAAGTCAATAAATCTACAAAGGCATTTTTACCCGTACTTAGCACGGGTTTGGATACTAGTTTAAATAATTTTAAAACAACACAAAAGGAATATATTAAGTTCTTTCCGGTGGTACAAGGAAACCAATTGACTAATATAAAATGCAACAGTTATGACCTTATCCAATTCACATTTTAAAACACATTTCATTTTTCACTTGATCATCACAATCCAAATGTTGAGTACTCACTTCTAATTAACCTTACTTTGGCAAGTTTTTGTAAGTGGTAGTTTCACTCTCATCACAATCAAGAAGTTCCTCTAACAATTTGTCATCCAAACATTCAAACTCAATGACTTGTTTTCCATGCTCATTTTGGTAATTTGAAGGCAATAATGATTCAGAGTTAGAAGATGAATGTGGATTAGGTGCTAATGATGATGATGAAGAGGAGTTGAGAAATGGATACTCATGTGGAAAATTGAGAATGGCTAAAGCACCTCTCATTTCAAAGGCGGCACGATCATAAGCTCTCGCAGCTTCCTCCGCCGTGAGAAATGTCCCTAGCCACACACGGGCACCTTGCCGAGCTGGGTCGCGAATCTCGGCCGCATATTTTCCCCATGGACGCCGCCTCACTCCTCGATATCAGATTTCTTTTGGTGATTCTTGTTTGTCATTCTTCTCCTTTGAACTTTCCCCTTCCATTAATTATTTCGTAACTTACTATAGTGCCATTTTATTAACAACATTATAGCTACATTATGCAATTTATAGTACTTGCTATACCAATGTATTTGTGTGATTTAATTGGCTAGTGAAATTGTAGTGTCAGATTCTTAATAGATTCAATGGATTGAGGAAATTTAGTTATTTTGCTGAGACCACTTGATGGAGATTGTTTGCTAGGTCAGTTCAAAGTATGTGGATCACAAAGTTTAATTTGGTGATGGCTATAAAATTGCATGAGTAGGGTCAACCTAATAAGTTTTTGTTTGGAATTATTCGTATATAATGTCACACTACATTGGTATCTTGGTTCTCAATTCCAGATACAAGGTGAAGACATAAGGTTAAGATTAAGATTCACAAGGTTATTATTATTATTATAGGTAATAATTAATGGGATTCTTTTTTATAAATAACTAATGGAATATTTTTTTATGGACTAAAAAAACAAGATTCATTCAAATTGGACCTAAAACATTGTCTTAGTTACATTCACCACACACATGAAACATTGAACCTCAGTAGCTATAGCATCATGTCTTACATCACAAAATTAGTCGTATCTAAATTTCGGATATATCAAATAAATAAGAGATTACGAAAGATAAGTATACGTTTAGATAATGTTTCAATATTGCTTGAATTATAATTAGCCCATCAATGGATGATACCGAAGTACTTGGGCCAGAAGATACAATTGAGCCCATATCATGACCAAAATCATTTTACACAAGATTTTCTTTTTTATAAATCTCTCATTTTCGGGAATGTGACCTTAATAATCTAGAGCTCGATTGAAAGATAAGTAAAAAAAATTCTTCTAAAATTTAAACTCAGATTCTTCGGAATAATTTATTAATTACTTGAATTCGATCATTTGGTTAAAAATAAAAATTTCAGATAATCTAGTAACTTCCGACACATGTTTCCCGTCTTCGTAGTTTATTGATTCTGTTAGCATATTATCTGTTTATTTAATTTTTTTTGTTACAAATCACATTTTTAAAGAGATGAAGATCCATCTTATAGAACAAAATATGGGTCCGTTTGTTTTGGATTTTTTGTAAAATAGATTTTGTAGTGTTAGAAAATTTTGTATAAAAAAAATTTACAAAGAATTTTTTTATAAAAGCTTCAAATGAAAATTTTGTTTGAATAGTTATTCTTAAAATGTTATTTTAGGTATTTCATTATTTTATTGCAAAAAAATTTGGATATCAAAATTTCAAAAAATCACTTAATTTTGAAGCTATTTCAAATAGATTTTCACAAAAATCATTTTTGAAATACAACTTTTTGAAAAAATTGCAATTTTGACTATGTTTTGAACTTCAATAATGTACATTTATGTTATATGATGTCAAAATTAATGTTTCGATTTAGAAAAAACCAATACAAAAAAACTTGTAATATTTTGAAAAACGATTTTACAAAATCTATTTTAAAAAATACAAAGCAAAAATCTATTTTTTTTAAAGATGAAACAAACGGACCCTATATTTGACAGCTTTGACAGCTTGATGGAGAGAAAATTTCTTTAAAAATGATACATTGATTGATAATACTATAATAGAAATGATTAGATTTTACTTTTTATAGTGAGTATAATAGAAAGATTGACAAACTAATTAAAATCTAAAGAGTAAGAGATTTCTTAATCCGAGTTTAGAGTATATCATACACAAAACCCAAACAAATAAAAATTGACATGGCACAAAAATTACTAAAGCCCAAGCACTTCTTTTAACACCACATAAAAAAAAGGAAATAGCCAAGCAGTGGATAGTGTTAAAATAGCTTTTTGGCAAATTTTATTTTCTCAGTCTAACTTAAATTTCTTTTATGTCATGCTCGATTCACATAATATATGTGTAAAAAAATTAAATCAAGAATTGGAATCTCAACCTCTACAATAATTAGGGAAGACAAAATGGATAAGAATGGATAGAGTATTATAGTACTCATCTCTATATCCGCAATTTGAAAAAATACCCATACTCATCATCATACATGCGTGAATAACAAACTTTGCACTCATACTCATACCCTGTGGACAGTGACAGATGCACTTTAAGGCATAGTGTGGCCATGGCCACACCAAATTTTTTTTATACATATATGTGTAGAGTTATATATGTTTTGTCCCATGAGCTTAACTCAGTTGATTGAAATTCGAATCTTAAGATAAATAATATTATTCAGGAGTCGGAGTTTGAATCTTGGACACTCACTTATTCACTTTTAAGGTAGAATTTCTAGCTAATAGACAAAAAAAGAGTTAAATATGTTTTTGGTCTCTATAAAATAGTGACATTTTAAATTTAGTGTTTTTACCTAATTTTTATTAAATAATTAATCCCTAAAAAATTATCATGCACTCAATTTTGATTTCTACTGATAAGAAAACTTATATTTTTGAATGATTATTACGTAGGTGTGTTTTAAAAAAAGCTCATCTAAAAAAAAACACAAAATATTTGATTTATGGGTCATAATTTTTATTACTTTTATCTTGAACAATTATCATTTTAAAAAGTTATATTTAAATTATGTCAAAAAAATTAGACAGATTGCATAAATATTTCGTACTTGAATTCGACATTGTCATTTAAAACTTTTAATGGTGATAAATTTTGACCACACCCTCTCTCTCTCAAATTCTCAGCCGCCGGCAATTTTGTATTTTTTGATTTCGCTTGGTTTATCAATTAGAGAGGGGTGATTTAGGATCAATTTTGATCCGGAATCACCCCTCTTGATTGTTTTCCTTTTCTTTTTATTTAAATAAGTGATATCCACATACTTTTTAGGTTTTATTCGAGTTTTCCCTTTTGTGATTTTTTCATCCGGTGTTGTTTTTAATCCCGTCTTAGTGCGGAGTATTGTTTTGAGTTCCCGTCTTAGTACGGTGTTTGTCCCGTCTTGGTACGGTGTTTGTTTTTTTGTTCAGATTTGCAGGTTTGTTACGATCCAAATCCAGTGCAGATTCAATGACTTTAGCATCATCAACGTTGCAGATCCGGATACAGGATTATTCCGGACACTTGAAGTTTATCATATTAATTGTAGGCTTTTTCATAGATATTAGGCCGTTTTATGCTATTAACTCGGATGTTGTGAGCTTGTTTGCAGATTCATCCTTATTAGTTTTTAGCGAAATTGAATATGTAATGATTTCGATGGATGTATTTCCTATGAATTTGAATGAATGAATGAATACTGTTGTTTGGAGTCAATAAAAAAAATTGGCCACACCAAAAAAAAATTCTAGATCCGTCCCTGCCTGTGGATACGCAAGTATCCATATCCGCACCTGTTACCTGCATTTTTTTCAATATAATGTTGTGCTAGCTACCATCTAAGCTATAATTTTTTTTTTCTTCTTAAATTAACCATCATTATTAAGTAGAGATGTCCATTTAGTCTCTAAATAAGGATTTATATAAAGATTACCTTGATTGGAGGCCCAAAATTAAAGTGGGAAATTTTCCCCCGCAAGGATGAGGATGAAATTTTATCTCATGTCCCAAGGAGACTTCGTTCCCAAAAACTTTATTAAAATAACATTTACATGTGTATCTTTAAACACGTTATGTGTTATATTTATTTATATTTTCACACAATAAATGTATAAATATTTTTATTTATGTGATGTTTATTATTGTCACAAAACTCATAATAATTAAATTCTTAATTTTATATTTGTTTTATGATTAAACTTTATTTTATTTTCACATCTCTCTTATCAAGATAGTCATATAATGTTATTTCTTTGGCTGTTATAAAACACGTTTTGCGACCACACAAGAGTTTCTCTATTCGTAATCGTTAAATATCTATCTTATTTTCACCTCAATTTAACCCATTTCTTCTTTCGCTTCTCGCTGCACATGTCTCCAACCTTTCTCTTAATTCGAGGGATAACACAAAATGAAATCACTTCTCTAAATTACCATGATCTTTTCTTCCCCTAAAAAATAAAGAAACGAATAGGAAAAAACTTCAACTGTATCGTGTTTGATTTTAAAATTGTTCCTAATATTGAACTTGAGGCCATTAGATTGGACAAAAACTGAAATTTTTATCCTCACTGAACCACGTGACAACGTTCTGTCCTCTACTCAATTTGTAAAAAATACTAAAATAACATTTTATCCGCCAAACATTGTACACAACAAGACTTGTTCACACCTTAAACTTTGTCTTTGTCATATGTTATTTTGTATTGTTTTGTTTATATTTTACAGATCAAACAAACCCATATGATTTGGCGGGATGAGTATGTCAACTGGTTGAAATAATTGAGTTAAGGGTTAAAGGAGTTGGAGGTTCAAAGTTCAAGCCTTTGTAAGATGTGAATAAACTAATATAACGATTAACATAAGAAGGAGATATACTTGCTTAGGCATAATAATTTGGACACAAGCTTTAGGCACACATATACAAATCACAAAAATTAAAAATAAAATAAAATTGTCACATCAATTTAAATCACTTTTTTTTTGCTTACAATTTAAACCACTTTAACCATTTTCTCATTATTTTTTTGGTTTCATGTGAGTGTGTCTAACACATTATTTATGTTTGTGCCGATAGAAGAATTTCTCCATAAGAAGATTGAATCTGAAAGCAGTGTCACGGCCGTGACACATCCTGATAGAGGATTAGTCAGATATTGCCTTTCCATTTGTCCTCTTTATGGCTACTTAACCTTTTTGTAGCTCCTGTGGTAATGATCCACTACGAAAATATTAGCCATTGTAGCTTATAAAAGGCACATTTGCCTTGTATTTTGATCATCATCCATCACTTATAAACATTTCAATCATCAAAAAAAGTTCTTTTTTGCTACCTCCGTACCAAATTATATGTCACTTTACATTACCAAGGAAGCATTTAATGTAACTTTTCCTATTATACCCTTAACTATTTATTACTCTCTCTTCTTTCAATTCTTCAATTTATTTTTTCAATATCATAAATGAAGGACAATTTTGTAAATCAACTCATAATTTCTCTTTTCCATACAACAATGATTACATTTCTTAATATGTGTAAAAGTGTCAAAGTGACATATATTGTGGTACGGAGGGAGTATTTTAGTTCATAGTTCTCTTAGTTGTTGTTTAGATTAGTCTTGCGGTTGCCCATGATCTAGGGTGAGTAGTCCATTATGTCTTGGAGTTGCAAGGAGTCATTTGATGGAGGATGATGACTCACTTTATTTGATGTTATTAGTTCTTTGATACTTGGATTATTACCTGCTAATATGGTGATCAACTATTGTTTTGAGTAATTTTTATATGCTTTTGAGTCTAGTGATGTATTTAGGACTTCATGTAATTCTATATGAAAGAGTTAGTTCTAGTGATAATTGGAGTCAAGCCAAACCACTGAGCCACATTGAAAAAGGTCTCAGAGCTCAAAAGTCATAATCAAAGTCAAGACATCTAGATTCTGTACAACCAGAAAGTCGGTGATTCAGACGCATGGTCAAAATAGCCACATAGGCGAAGAATGAAGGACGCACTGCTTAGTGGAGATCAGACAGCTGGTTATTCTCTTGTGTAGTATTGTACTATCAAGGTATTGGCTACTAAAAGGAATATGCATTATTCAATTGGGCTGTACTGAAGCTAATTAAAGACAAGACCCATGATCTGATGCTGGCACATATAAAAGGAAGCCTTTTAACTTAATTTGGGTATCATAAGCTAGGGTACAAGCTAGATTAACCGTCACACTAGAGTAGAGAGAAGATATCACCATTGTGCGATTCTGATAACCGGAGGCAAGCCGCTTATTCTCATCGGAGGTCGAGACATCATCCTTTGGTGGCTGTGCTTGTAGGTTTATATTTCATATCTTTTATGATTATGAATCTATCTTTCTGCTTATTTGTGTTTGTATGCTCATATGAGCTAAACTCTTAATAGTTAGAATATGTGAAGTTTCATAAAGTTAAGGTTATTCATGTGATGTGTATTGTTATCCTTTGTTAATCCTTTTACTATATATCATGATATATGTTTGTATCTTTGCCTGGTCAACTTAGATCTAGACAAAAGTTTATTGTTGTGAGACATCTAATAGTAAATGGAAATAAAGGATTAATATGGTTACTTATATGGACACATACTTCTTTCTCAAGGACTTAGACATTGAGGCCATAGTGAGATTAAAAAGCGAGGTAATCTCAACTAAAATTAATTAAGTGTGACCTAAACATAGGAACACCTTATCCCCCATTTTATACTTAACGTTGTAGACATACACCACAAGACAAACTTGTTTATAGAAGTCTTGACAAAACTTATCACTCACTAACATAACGTTATATGGAGTTAAATGGATCATGATTTCAACTACTTTACACAACTTGTTTTCAAAACCCTTTAATTCATTTTTTCTTATTAATTGTTGAAACCCTAAAATGATATTTGGTTACGTTTTTGTTCATAAGCTAAATACTAATTGTACAATGAGTGAAATGAAGTTCTCTTAAATAATCCTTGTGGGATCGATACTTTTTCTTATTACTTACTGTAAAATAGACTGTGTATACTTGCACAACTCACTATTTCAAGCAACAGAGGTTATGTGATTTCTTCTCTTATTATATCCTTTTATATTGATATCTTGTATGTTTAATTTAATTCTAAGTTTCAATTGTCTTGTGAATATAAATGATCAATATATTCACATGTGTGTAGATAGTAACCGAAGGATCGAAAGGTGAAGGTCACTGTTCGGCAATTAGGATTAGACAAGAATCACCAAAAGCATGAGAATAGCCTAGGGATTCTTAGGACATTGGGCAAAGGATTCTATATAAATTGTGTTTAATAAGGTTCATTATCCCTCTAACCGAAGGATTGGGGTAACATATGAACACACTACGCGGAGCATTCCGAAATTGACTCGAGAGGGTACATAATTACAAATCAGTACCCCGTTCTTAGACATACTTGGTGTCTTTAGCATAAAGTAAAGGAATGATGGTATAACAGAAATCATTGAGACAAAATGCAATTCTAAAGTGCTTTAATCAAATAGATAATTTCTTGATATAACTTGTCTCCGCAAAATCAAATCAAACCATCTTCATCATCACGTCAATTCTCATTTTCTTATTGATCTTATAATTATAATAATAGAGTTATATACCTATAATCTCACAAGTCTGTGTCGATTCGATACTCTTGAGGTCGTCGCTCCTTTGGGTGCTCTTGTTGTTAAAGGAAAGAGGAACAAGAGGAGGTTGATGAATTAGAGTGTTCCTCATGATGTAAATCCCAAAGAGGATGATTTTGACGGAGCATGTTTGGATGTTGCTGAAGATAACTCTCCTTCAAAGAGACAAAGGACGGAGAACCTTAACTTTGTTTCCATCGAGCGTACTCTTGATAGTCCATTATGAAGGTGCGTGGAGAAAACACAAGAGAGGGGGGGGGGGTGAATTGTGTTTTAAATATTTAAAAACTTTTCAAGATATTTTAAATCTATCAGAGTCTTTAAGCACAGCGGAATTGTTCACACAATTAACTTAAGGCTAAGTGAATGATGAAGGAGTAAATGAGAGAGTGAGAGAGATAAAGACACACAACAATTTATACTGGTTCCCCTCACAAATTGAGAGTACTCCAGTCCCCTTGCTTCCAAGGGAGTTCACTATAATCAATAAGATTACAATCAGATGCTCAAGCACACAAGCATGAGACTTCCTTGCTCAAGTCACACAAGACTTAAGACTTCCTGCTCTAAGTCACACAAGACAGAGAGACTTCCTTGCCCTAATCACACAAGATCATAGACTTCCTTGCTCAAGCACACAAGCTTAAGAATTCCTTGCTCAAGTCACACAAGACAAGAGACTTCCTTGCTTCTACACTCAGCAGAAGACTTCTATGCTCTAATCACTAAGACTGAGACTTACTTGCTTCTACACTAAGCAGAAGACTTTCTTGCCTCTACACTAAGCAGAAGACTTTCTTGCTACTACACTAAGCAGAAGACTTCTTTGCTCTAATCACTAAGACTGAGACTTACTTGCTTCTACACTAAGCAGAAGACTTTCTTGCTTCTACACTAAGCAGAAGACTTACAATTACTCACGCAAGAGTAATACTAACTTCTAAGCTTAAACTTATTAAAAACATAATAACTTCAGAGGCTTAAGCTAGTTTCTATTCTCACTTCATTTGAGAGATGTTTTCAATTACAATTCAAATTCTCACTTTATTCTGAGAGATGTTTTCTAATGAAGATCGTTAGTCATCAATTCTTTCTTTTGCATATTTATATGAGTTGAGAAAGACATTGAGACGTTGGAGAAATTCCCGTTGTAAAATGGACAGCTGTAGTCTTTGAATATCCGTTGAGTAAAGCCACGTCTTCTTTTGCAGTGAAGCTTCACCTTTACTGTTTGTCCAAAGTACAGTAATAAGGTACAACTAGCTCCTAGAGAGAGTAGGATCACATCCTTTGTGACCGTTGTAATTAGTTGTCCTTAGAACAATTCATCAGGCTTGATAAGAGTAGTTGATGTAGCCCTTCTGATGATTTGGGGAATTCCTTTGCTTCTGATGAACCTTTGATAACTTGGAGTCTGATTGGTCTTGAATGAATGGCCTCTGATAGTCCTTCGTACTTCAGCTTCTGAACCTCTTCATCTTCTGAATAACTCATGACTAGCAGATAGCTTCTGAACTCTTGTAGGCATCTGAACATCTTTGAGCTTCTGAACTTTGTTTAGCTTCTGACCACGTTGTAGCTTCTGAACTCTTTCAGAGTGTAAAGATTTAGACTTCCATAGGTTTCATCAGAGTCAAAATTAAGTGTGCTCTCGATATAACGTTGGATTCTCTTGCACTCTTAATTTAAACATTAGTAACATCAATTGTCCATTTAATACTTTGTTATCATCAAAACTTAAGGGTGTGTACTAACACATATTTTGTTCCAACAATCTCCCCCTTTTTGATGATGACAAACATAAGTATTAAATACAATTGTTGTTGATAAAAATCAGCTATGTTGACATTAGGCTTCTGAGTTTCGCAAGCTCCCCCTAAGTCTGATATCCCATAGGGTTAGGTTTGTAAGCTCCCCCTACTTTGTATCCATAGTTAATTTTAATCAGTTTCAGAATTACTTTATTATATGACTTAAATTATTCATATTTTACTATATAAAGAACAAGGTTTGCAAGCTTCTTCTTTTCATAGTGTGATAATCTTTGAATAAAGTTGCACCCTTACTCAAGAACTCTCTATGAATAATAAACTTCAATTAATAAATGTATTCTCCTTGAAATTATGCTCTTAATGAAGATGCAAGATGAAGCAAATATTTAAATTAAATGACAATAGGATCAGAGGCACTAGAAACGTATACACACACACTTGGTTCTGATGGTTATCATTTAGAATTTCAGAGTTCAAAATAATTTTCAAACAGTTCAGAGCTTAAAAAATCTTTTCAAAGAAAATAGCTCAGAGCCTGAATCAAAAAACTTGAAAACAGTTCAGAGCTCTTTTAGCACAATATTTTGAAATCCTCAAAGATCAGATTGTCATATCAAAGCATGTACCTCATGCTACTATTTTGACCACTCTCCTACGTTCTCTCTCTGAAGCACTACAAAGCCCTAAAAAGCTAAGTAATTTCACTTCTTCCAACAATTGATTTACCAATATTCTTTCTCCCCCTTTTGTCATTATCAAAAAGAGTATAAGCAATTTAATTAACAAGTACACCGTCCAATATGGTCAAATCAGGAGTGGTTGAACGCATTTAAGACCTTGTCGGTGAAATGAGCTTATAAAAGGAGAAAAGCCTAGTCATTTTATTCACACAGAATAATCTTAGGTTATTGATAGATCTCTTGAGATAAAAATGAAACTCTCAGAGAATAAGAAAGCAGTTTCAAAGAGAGTCAGTCAAGATAGGAGAAAACATAAGAAGAAACCAATAGAAACAAAGCCAGTGTCTGTTACAGAAGAACTCGGTTTAGAGTCTGAAGAAAAATCTTTGGACTCTGACTGTTTTAAGTTCTGAAGACATATATTCCTGAAGAAAATCAAACTGATGTCCAAGGCTCTAGAGGGGCTAGAGTCTTTTCCTGAGGAAAACCAAACTGATGCATCAGAATCGGTTTCTTCAAGAAAAACTACTGGTTGGATGGCTTCAGCCAAAACCTCAACCTTTCCCCTCTGCAAAGGTCATGTAGGCATGTAGCCACAAACATGGCCTTTGAAGCAACCAAAAGATATTTCTTAGAAATGTTTTATATGTAATCCAGAACTCAAGTTCTCAATGAAATAAAATTCATTACTCTGGCTTGTTTATTTTTTATTTCTTATTTATTTCTTCTCTTGTTATGTAATTTGATTCTTTAAGAATAATCAAATATTGTACTCATTGAAAATCAATTTTATGAATGAAACTCAAGAGTTTGAAAAGTAAATTTGCAAGATTGTTTGTTTAACGAAAATGAAAGTCAGTTCAAGAATTAAAACAAACAAAAGACATGCTAAACAGAATCAAAACAGATATACAAGCATCCAAAAAAAATATAGTGACTAAATATGTCAGTTTTAACACAGAGATAGAAATTGTATAACACTATGAACTTTGTCCTGTCAATGTGCCTAATCAAAATATTAATCAGTTATGAAGTCATATAAGCAATCAAAGAAATCCTAAGGTTGGGGTTGACTACAGAAAGACGCTAGGGTTATCATGATGTTTTTCTGATTAGGATTTACTTCTTCCATCAATCCCACAAACTTGTCCACTTTGGCTTCAATCCTTCTGATATCATTCTCATAGACATGATTCCTCAGATGTTGTTGATTACCTTGATCACCTCTCAGATTTTTTTGAAGAGGTACATTCAGATCATCCACTATAAGCTAACCTTTCCCTATGATTTTGCCCAATATTTTCTCTTGCAGCAGAGGATTCAGGATGATCCCTCTCTGTGTCTATTTGAGTCTGAATTTCTCCCGTAGCATTGATGACCTTCCCTTTGTCAAATTTCTTCTATTCTTCCACAACTACCCTTTGTAGATTGTGCAGTTCTTTTACCAGTTCCTCTGTCAGACTTACCCAATGAGCAGCATACTCAGATGAAGGCATATCATTTTGCCTTAGGTCATAAAGACCATGTATTTGTTTAAACAAGTCATTGCATTTGCTCAAGACATCAGAATTGTTTGATTTGGATAAGGGTGTATTGATGAGTTGAGGATTGGAGTGCATAGATATTTGTTGTGACTGTTAAGGACTACGACTGTTTTGGACAAAAATTTTGAGGTGGAAATCTTCTACAAGAAGTTCTTTGATCAAAGCATCAGTCTGGTTTGATGGTCGGAGATTTAGGTTTTCAGGTTCGGAGGGTTGTAGTTTAGATGGAGTTTGGTGATGAGAATCTGAAGATATGTGAGTCATAGACGGCTTGGTTTTATCAAAGATGTTAAAAGCTAGCTAGGATTTCATCTAACTCATTTAAATCCACTGAAGATGATGATGAAGAAATATTGATGAATTCTGGTTCAGGGTGGTTTGTTTCTGGTATAGAAGGTTTTGATTTGACAGGTTCTGATATAAGTTGTGTTATGGTAAGATTATCTTCAGAACCTTCCTGGTTATAGTTTGGAAAGAGTTGGGTTGATGATGAGGTTAACTGAGTGTCTTGAGCAGTAGCAACAACAGGTTTAGATAGAGATGCATCACCTGTTTTGTTATGATCTGAGATTTCAGCAATCTTTTCCTGAGGCTCTTTGGTAAGTTTCTTTCGTTTGACACTGAGAGGTTCATCATCACTTTCTAAGCTTTCACCCTTGGTTTTGGTCTTTTCTTGTCTTTCTTCATTTACAGCTTCACTCTTATATGCTTTCACTAGCCTCCTTCTCTTCTTCTTCAATTCTTCCTTCTCAATCTCAAACCCTTCTCCTAGATTATCCAGCAGTTGAATATACTGATTGACAATACCACTAGAAACTGTAGGTATATCAATGTTACATTTCTTCACCAAAGAAGGTCCTGAGTGAGACTGAGGTACCAAAGGATATGAAGGTTGTACCTCATGTCCTGACAACAAGTTCATGTGAGAGAGTGTATGAACAGATACTGTGGAGGCTCTGATTTCCCTTAACAAGCAGTCATGACCCGCAGCTTTCATTATGTCTATCACTCCACATTGATAGAAAATCTCACTGAGTAACCTAGGGTAGATGACATGTATATTAGGCTTGTCCTGATTCTGAGTGCTAAGCACAGCTTTGCATAGGTGATTGAAGATGTATTTAGCCCAATTTAAATCATATTTCCTTGTGAGAAAATAGACGAAGTGTCTATGATCCCATGTCAATTGATCAGAATTTTCACTTCTTGGAAATATAGAACTCAACATAATTTTAGCTAATACTCTCTGAGTGGGCTTCAGATCACCTATCATGTTGCTCTCACAACTTTTTCCTTTAACATAGCACTGCTTTGTCATATTCTCCAGAAACTCAGAGTTCTTTGCTTCATTATGACCAAAGGTGTAGTAGATGCCTTCCTTGGGAATTGATAGTATCCTGGCCAAGTTTGAGGCACTGAGAATTACTTCAAAACCGCACACAACAGAATGCACCTCTGTTTCCTCAATAATTCTTAATCCTAACTCTTGAGGAGTTTTATCCTTATTTTCCAACTTCTCCTTTCTTCTTGCAGCTAGCTCCTTATCATAATCTTCAACCGTCTTTACCTTGCTTCTGATCCAGAAATCTTTTACCAGAGTAGGATAGATTGGACCATTTAACAATTTCATGTATCTAAAGCTTCCATCATGATCAACGAAGAACTTTAGAACATCAAAATGATTTTTCTCCAAGCTATCAAAGTCCACTGGTTGTTCCATAACCAGGTTCAGAGATTTTCCCTTTATCTTGAGAGACAAATCTGTAGAAAAGATCTCCTCGCAAGCAGTAGTGTTGATAGGGAAGTTTTTAGGAAATGTAAACAAGGAATCTGAAGTTGATGTAGAAGTAGATGTCATTTCAGAAGGTTAGGGTGTAGAGTTTGCTAATGCGAGAGAAAGAGTTTGTTCTAGTTTTGAAAGACGAGGGTGAGGGATGTGATAGTGTAAAGTGTGCACGTGTTTAAGTGATTTTGTTTAAAACAATAAAACAAATTGAAAACACACAATACATTAATTAAAAAGTAAAACGAACTAATCATTAAATGTTTCTAAACCAATCAGAATGTGTGTACGTGTTGTTCTTTTAGCGCCAAAACGTTTCAGAGAAAAAAATACTCAAACGTTTGCAATTCATTTCCTTGTCGGAGGCTTAACCTTCAGAGGTTAAAAAAAAGGTTTCTCAGAGTCTGGACTACTTGAGATCCAAAGTACTTCAGAGTCTGAAAGCGAATCTTTCAGAACACAAAAATATATGTTCAGACAAGATTTTTCAAGGTTTTATCTCTAAACACTTTGTTCAAATAAGTCAGGTGTCCTAAGGAATATTTTTAACCTTTGAGTGTTATTCCTCTGAATTGTCATTGAGACTTTAAGAGTACTCACCTTGCATTGAAGCTTTCTTGTTTCAATTGTAGTCAGTGTCATAGCCTGAACAGTTACTCCTCCAAGCTGAGTTACTATCATCTTCAGAACAAGCTTCATATTCTTCATCATAAGGATCATATCTTCTTCTGTTCCTTATGAATTTTTCTTCATCTTCTTCACCATTAGATTCATCAAAAATGTGCCTTCTGTGCACAATTGCTCTCCTTCCATTTGCAGTCACATGAGTCCATGTGAGTGGAGAGTCTATTTTCCTCATTTGTCCTGCAGCCAAATAAACAATTTTGTCTTTTGGTACCCATTTCCAGATGGGTCCTAGACTGTTAGTTACCTGACCTCTATTCTCCATTTGTACCACCTGAAAGCTCTCAGGTACGAATGTTGAATATAGGTCAGAAGGTGAAGCATTTTCAAATATGCTTGATAAACTTGATTTTTCCTATGTATCAGCACATGAATAACCAATTCCATTTACACCATTGTTTTAAAGAGGAGACAATAAAGAAATCATGTCACTACTGTCAATGTGTGTATTACAGAGGTCTTTAGAATCAATTGAATTCTTATAAGGTTTGCTACTGCTGGCATTCCCTTTTTCAAGAAATTCAATCTTTTCTAGAGCCTCTTGATATAAACACTTAAATTGACTTGCTTGTTCACTTAAGTGCTCACAATTAACTTTGAGCTTTTTAAACTTACGTGAACCAGCATTTTATTAGTTCAAGTTTAGGAAGTAGAGAATATACCTGATTCAGGATGTCTTGGTCAGAGTCATAACTTGATTGTTCAGACTCTGAGTCCACTTCAGATTCTGCTGCTGCTTCAGGTCTTGCTTGCATTTCAGGTCTTGATCTTCTTGCTAGCTATCTCTCCTCCATTGAATTCATACCATCTTTGAAATTTCTTGGAGAAATTATCAAAGTATTCTTCATCAGATTCTCCCTTAATATATTCAAGCTCCATTGCTTGCTTCCCTTTTCTGGCTGCTTCCTTGTCTCTTGCACTTGAGGTACAAACATCAGATGTTGATGTAGATACTTGCTTGTTGCTCAGATCTTCATTCATATTAAGTCTATCGTCCATTCCTTTAATGAGATCAGCAACAAGTTGATGAATCTTCTGCTTCCAATCATTCACTTGTTGAGCCATGGTGTTTTTCTCCTTTGGATCTTGACTATCTCACGGTTAAGTGATTTACCAACAGAACCGGAGCTCTGATACCAATTGAAGGTGCGTGGAGAAAACACAAGAAGGGTGGGGGGGGAGGGGGGGTTGAATTGTGTTTTAGATATTTAAAAACTTTTCAAGATATTTTAAATCTATCAGAGTCTTTAAGCACATCGGAATTGTTCACACAATTAACTTAAGGCTAAGTGAATGATGAAGGAGTAAATGAGAGAGTGAGAGAGAGAAAGACACAACAATTTATACTGGTTCCCCTCACAAATTGAGAGTACTCCAGTCCCCTTGCTTCCAAGGGAGTTCATTATAATCACTAAGATTACAATCAGATGCTCAAGCACACAAGCATGAGACTTCCTTGCTCAAGTCACACAGGACTTAAGACTTCCTGCTCTAAGTCACACAAAACAGAGAGACTTCCTTGCGCTAATCACACAAGATCAGAGACTTCCTTGCTCAAGTACACAAGCTTAAGAATTCCTTGCTCAAGTCACACAAGACAAGAGACTTCCTTGCTTCTACACTCAGCAGAAGACTTCTTTGCTCTAATCACTAAGACTGAGACTTACTTTCTTCTACACTAAGCAGAAGACTTTCTTGCTTCTACACTAAGCAAAAGACTTCTTTGCTCTAATCACTAAGACTGAGACTTACTTGCTTCTACACTAAGCAGAAGACTTTCTTGCTTCTACACTAAGCAGAAGACTTACAATTACTCACGCAGGAGTAATACTAACTTCTAAGCTTAAACTTATTACAAACATAATAACTTCAGAGGCTTAAGCTAGTTTCTATTCTCACTTCATTTGAGAGATGTTTTCTATTACAATTCAAATTCTCACTTTATTCTGAGAGATGTTTTCTAATGAAGATCGTTAGTCATCAATTCTTTCTTTTGCATATTTATATGAGTTGAGAAAGACATTGAGACGTTGGAGAAATTCCCGTTGTAAAATGGACAGCTGTAGTCTTTGAATATCCGTTGAGTAAAGCCACGTCTTCTTTTGCAGTGAAGCTTCACCTTTACTGTTTGTCCAAAGTACAGTAATAAGGTACAACTAGCTCCTAGAGAGAGTAGGATCACATCCTTTGTGACCGTTGTAATTAGTTGTCCTTAGAACAAATCATCAGGCTTGATAACAGTAGTTGATGTAGCCCTTCTGATGATTTGGGGAATTCCTTTGCTTCTGATGAACCTTTAATAACTTGGAGTCTGATTGGTCTTGAATGAATGGCCTCTGATAGTCATTCGTACTTCAGCTTCTGAACCTCTTCATCTTCTGAATAACTCATGACTAGCAGATAGCTTCTGAACTCTTGTAGGCATCTGAACATCTTTGAGCTTCTGAACTTCTCTGAGCTTCTGAACTCTTGCAGACATTCTGATCCTCTTTGAGCTTCTGAACTTTGTTTAGCTTCTGACAACGTTGTAGCTTCTAAACTCTTTCAGAGTGTAAAGATTCATACTTCCATAGGTTTCATCAGAGTCTAAATTAAATGTGCTCTCGATATAACGTTGGATTCTCCTGCACACTTAATTTAAACATTAGTAACATCAATTGTCCATTTAATACTTTGTTATCATCAAAACTTAAGGGAGTGTACTAACACATATTTTGTTCCAACACATTATGTTGGGTTTTTGTATGTTGGCTACAATTTTGCAAAAACTAACTCTATCCAAAATGCTGGACAAGATGATGTAGCATATGAAGTACAGCGTTACTGCTACTGTGTTGCGCATAATTTTTATATAAAATCTTAGAAAGATTTGTTTGAGAATAAAAGATTGTGCACGTTTTAACAGACCAAGTTGCGCCTTGTTTCTTAAGTTTCTGAAGACGGTTTATATTATTTATCTCAATAATATAATTGAATCTTTGAAGAATATATATTTGAAGTAAATCTTTTAAAGAATATATATTTGAAGTAAATCTTTTTGAAGAATATATATTTGAAGTAAATCTTTTTGAAGACAATCTTTGAAGAATATATATTTGAAGTTAATCTTTTTGAAGATAATCTTTGAAGAATATTTATTTGAAGTAAATCTTTTTGAAGATAATCACCCACACCCTTTGGGCCTTCACTCCGCACCCCCCAGACTTTGGGCTTCATGCCAGGTTTGCTAGAGAGAGAGAGAGAGAGAGAGAGAGAGAGAGAGAGAGAGAGAGAGAGAGAGAGAGAGAGAGAGAGAGAGAGAGAAGGGTTCAGATATTCTCCACGCACACCCTTTGGGCCTTCTCTCCATACCCCCCCAGAATTTGGGCTTCATGCCAGGTTTGCTAGAGAGAGAGAGAGAGAGAGAGAAACAAAGAAAGAGAGAGAGAAGGGAGAGAGAGAGAGAGAGAGAGAGAGAGAGAGAGAGAGAAACAAAGAAAGAGAGAGAGAAGGGAGAGAGAGAGAGAGAGAGAGAGAGAGAGAGAGAGAGAGGGAGAGAGAGAGAAAGAGATCTCTCTCTCTCTCCCTCTCTCTCTCTCTCTCTCTCTCTCCATTCTCTCTCTCTTTCTTTGTTTCTCTCTCTCTCTCTCTCTCTCTCTCTCTCTCTAGCAAACCTAGCATGAAGCCCAAATTCTGGGGGTTATGGAGAGAAGGCCCAAAGGGTGTGCGTGGAGAATATCTGAACCTCTCTCTCTCTCTCTCTCTCTCTCTCTCTCTAGCAAACCTGGCATGAAGCCCAAAGTCTGGGGGGTGCGGAGTGAAGGCCCAAAGGGTGCGGAGTGAATATTTATTTGAAGTAAATCTTTTTGAAGCCCAACATAAATCTTTGTGTTGATTATCTCAATGGTCCAGATTTATTCTGAAGGATTTTCTTGTGCAACAAGTACCTGCTATCTCAAGGTTATATATATGAGGTCTAAATCATTGTTTCAAAGTATCTAAAGTCGTATTTATTAAAGTGTGTGTGTTTTAGGGTTTTAGAGTTTTGCATGTTTATTGTGAGCCTTTCTTGTGTCAAGTTGATGCAAGTTTAGGACTGGTTACTTGAGTTGTATTTGTGTTCTCTCCTAAGCTTTTAAATACGGAGATTAGAATTGTGTGAACTTACTCCTAAGCTTTGAAGCACGGAAGTAGGTTTGTTATTGATTGTTTGAGTGTCTGTTACAGTGAGTAACTTCCTGAGTATTGTTTTAATAGGAGTGAGAGCGGGGTCTCATATCTAGGAGTTCCTAGGTAGAGTATAGCACGGGTAGTGACTAGGTGATAAGTTGTAAACGGGGCGTTTGCTGAGAACTTAGAACTAGTACTATTATAGTGGATTCCTCCTGGATTGGTATCCCCCAGAGTAGGTCGTGATTACGCCGAACTGGGTTAACAAACCTACTGTGTTATTTACTGTTCTGCTATTTACTGCTGCATTATTTACTGTGTGATTTATTGCTACGAACATTGTTGTAGCATCTTGCGTAGCATCTGTCTACAGGGTGTCAGATTTTCAATTGCCATCAGAGCAGGCACCCTAACCTGCGTGGGTGAGCTCCAGGGTAGATATATGACATCATGGGCAGAGAAGGAGGATACGTAACCAGGCCACCTCTTCTAGATGACTCCAACTATGACATTTGGAAAGCTCGAATGATAGCATTCTTGAAGTCTATGGACAACAGGACTTGGAAAGGTGTTCTTAAAGGTTGGGAACATCCCAAAGTGAAGGATGCAAATGGAGCTGATACAGATGCACTGAAACCAGAGGAAGAGTGGACTGCTGCAGAAGACTCATTAGCTCTTTGCAACTCTAAAGCCTTAAACGCCCTGTTTAATGGTGTGGACAAGAATATGTTTAGGCTAATCAAAAAGTGTGAGGTTGCCAAAGATGCCTGGGAGATACTAAAGACCACTCAAGAAGGTACTGCCAAGGTAAAAATCTCAAGACTTCAAAATCTAACCAGGAAATTTGAAAATCTTAGGATGAAAGAAGATGAAAGTGTTTACAACTTCTACATGAATGTTATGGATTTTGCTAATTCTTTTGATGATCTAGGAGAAAAATTAAGTGATGAAAAAATTGTGAGAAAAATTCTTAGATCTCTTACTAAGAAATTTGACATGAAAGTGATTGCAATGGAAGAAGCTCAAGATATATCAACCATGAAAGTTGATGAATTAATAGGATCTCTACAAACCTATGAATCATCTGTTAATGAAAGAATAGAAAAGAAAAACAAAAGCATTGCTTTTGTATCAAACGTTGAGGATGAAGATCTTGAGAGTGATATAGAGTCAACTGACAGTGTTTTTGAAGCTATTGTTGTCATACCCCATTTTTTGACCATCCTAAATTTTAATTAATTTATTTTTTCATTTTTATACATTATATTATTTTTTATCATTTTTTATTCATTTAAATTAGAAAAATGTAAAAATTAGTATTTTATTCCATTTACGCTGCTTAACGCATTTAATTTTAGAATAATTATTATTTGGTTTTTTTGCATTTATTTTCCACAATTTATTTTAAAATTCAATTTTTGACTAACATTTATTCATAAACATTTTTTTATTTCCAATTTTACCCTTTTACTAAATAATACAAAAATATTTCTTCATTTGCAAGAAACCTCAAAATTTATCTTTTCTATTTTTTCTCTTGTACATAAAATTTGTTTTGTTCATACTCATTTGATTTAAAGCCCAAAAAAATGACCATTTTACCCCTTGTCCCCTATTATTTCATTTTTCACTTTTTTACAATAATTTATTTTAATCATTTTTCACCCGTTTTCATCACAAACCAAAATCACAAAAATCATTGACCAATTCCAATCACAATTGAGACTAGAGGGTTCTTTTTCACGACCTCATCACACAAAAATCACTACATTTTCACATTGAGCAAAATTCCAAAGTACCCTTTCCTTGCTCTCCAATTCTATCCTCATTTAACCTAATCTCTCATTATAAATAGGACCATTACTTGATGAGAGAGAAGGGGACGAAAATCAGAAATAGAATCCACCAACAACAACCCAAAATTTCTCTTCATTTTCACATTTTTTTCAATTTTTGTTTTCATCATAAACACAAATAAAACTCCAAATTCTCTTCACCAATCATCCATACATGTTTATAGTAACCATTTCCCAACCATAAACTACAATCTCAACTTGATCTATTTGAAGAATAAACCACCCAAAAATTCAAAAAAAGTATACATTCAATAGAACAATTCGAAGCTTCCCAAAGGTTTTTCTCGATATATTTATGTTCATAAACACGTTCTTTAGCTTTTACATTGATCAATTTGGGTTATTTCGAACTGTATAGTGATTTTGTATTTTCAAGTTTAAACTTTTTCTCTTTGTTTTTCGTTTTCTAAGCATGCTTTGGAAAAAACTAATGTCATTTTTGAAATCTACGCGTAAAAACGAAGAGAATGGTATATAACTTGGGTGATTTCGTGTCCGTTTTGGAACTCCGGTGACCGGAATAGTCACCGGAAGTTGTTATTGTTCGCCGGAGAAGAAGATACTGCGTGATCCTTCCTTTTCTGGCAAGTTTAAATCGCGTGCGTTGGATCCATCCAACGACACGCCTTGGCTGATGATCGTGGCCATCAGATCTCACTAAATGAAGATCGGACGGTGAGAAAACGCGAAGCCAATCCAGTGCATCACACTGGATTATTTCTTTTGTTGACTTGTTTTCTTTCCTGTTGACCCGGACTGGGCTTGGGCCTGGTCCTCTTTGGTTTGCGTTTCGCACCCCCTTGTATAACGTTTTAATTTCTGCACCCCCTCGGCTTGCTTAATTTTTATTTTAGCTTATGCAAATAAGTGCTTATTTGAACAATAGTTTATTTAGGCTTTTGAGTCAAATTCTTGCACTAACATGAAAGATCTCTTTAGATCACAAATTCTTAATTTGTTAACTTATTTAAATAAGTCATTTTTTGTTCCTTTGTTTTGTAGCTTATGCAAATAAGTGCTTATTTGAACAAGAGCTTATTTAGGCTTTTGAGTCAAATTCTTGCACTAACAATAAAGATCTTTTTAGATCTTAAAGTTTATTTTTATGATTATTAACTCACTAACTTAACATTTTATTACTCATGCTCTTTATTCTTAATTATTGTTACTAACTTACTAACCCATCATTTTATTCATACATGTTGATTTTACTTATTGTTAATAATTCATCTAAATCTAACAATTTATTTATTGCCTTATTAATTAATCATTTATTTTATCGCGAGGACATTAGATTGTATTTTTAGGATTTGATGTAAACTTAAATGAAAATTGCATAGCATACTCTTGCATTCATCTCATATTTATTTTTTCCTTGCAAATACTTTAGATTGTAATTAGAAACAAATGTACACTATAAATGAAAAATCGCATCTCATGCATATTTATTTATCGCTTTCCGCAAAACGTTAGCATATTTAATTCCGAGGGAAAAGGCACCGTTTTGATCAAAATATCATTACGGATTGTCTTCGCGCTTAATTTGCTTATTGCGACGTTATTATTCTTTTAGCGCTACCTTTTTTTATTTATTTGGAACCCAACATTCCATTTTAAATAGTTAGTCACTTTATTCTCAAAAACGAGGTCAAAACCTCTTTCAAAAAAGGTCAAAACAATTCATTTTCAAACATCGAAAAGCATCAAAAACATTTCATAATCAAACATTTTCAAACTTTGGATTTTAAACCAAACGTTCCTTTTTATCGCGAAAACCTTGGATTTTAACCCCAAGAGTATTTTTATCGCGAAACTTGGATTTTAAACCAAGTGCCTTGGACTTTAAACCAACGGCGTCTTTTATCGTGAAAACCTTGGATTTTAACCCAAGAGTCTTTTTTATCGCAAACTTGGATTTTAAACCAAGTGTCTTGGACTTTAAACCAATGGCTTCTTTTTTCACTAAAACCTTGGACTTTAACCCAAGTGTCCCTTTTTCTCGCCTAAAAACCTTGGATTTTAAACCAAGTGTTTTTTATCACTCAAAACTTTTCTCAACAAACCTTGGATTTTAAACCAAGTGTCCGCGTCTTATTTCATAATCAAACTTCAATCAATTTAACCATATAGACTTTCTTCACAAATTAACATCAATCAAACTCACATTTTTCCATTTTTGGCTTTTGGTCTTTAAAACCTTTTTCAAAACTTTAAAATCAAAACAAACAAATTTACTCGTCCTTTTACCCTGAACTACGGTGGTTTGATCCCTCGGGTACGTAGGCATGAGACTTGTCTCTCCAATCAATAAAATCAACAAAAACATTTTTCCTTTTCCATCACTTTAAGCATTTTTTATCATCACTTTAGTTCCCACATTTATACATTTTTTACAAGCAATTAAAATAAAGCGCAAAGTTAGAAATAAAAACAAGAGGTTCCTATAGAGTACTATAGATACTTAGGGTGCTAATACCTTCCCTTCGTATAACCAACCCCCGAACCTTGTTCTCTAAAAAATAGGGTTTTTTCAAACTTTTTCCCTTTCCCTCGGATAAATTAAAGATCGGTGGTGGAACATTAAATTGCGATTCGAAGTTAATTAATAACTCGACATCCAAAAATCACCGCGACAATTGTCTTGCTTGGACGACAATTTAATAAGGTTCTAAAAAGGATGGACAGAAGACCCAGGCAGAATGCTAGGCATCTTGCTACTGACATGAGTCGCAGCATTGGTAACTCAAGAAAAACAAAGATTGATGAAAAATCTGCTCAAAGTAAGGGGATTCAATGTCATGAGTGTGAAGGGTATGGTCACATCAGAACAGAATGTGGTGCTTATCTAAAGAAACAAAAGAAAAGTCTGAATGTCACTTGGTCTGATGAGGATGAATCAGAAGAAAAAGGAGAATCTGAGGTTGCGAAACATGTTACAGTCCTAACAGGAATTGTAACATCTGATACAGAATCATGTGATGAAGAAGTCTCTTATGATGAACTAGCAGAAACATACAGAGACCTATGTTTAGTTTCTGGAGAAAAATGCAAAGAACTTGAAAAGCAAAAGAAACTCAACTCACAACTTCAGGGTGAAAAAATTAGCCTTCTATCAAAGATTGATGATCTCCAGAGAAAGGTAAACAACTTAACCTCTAATCTTGATGCAGCTAATGAAGAGATAGATAAGTTGGAAGTTGATATTGAAAGACTGAGAAAATATTCTGAAATGTTGAACAAAACTGGTGCTGACAAATTAGATGAAATCCTAGAAAAGAATGTGAGAAGACCTAAGTTCATTGGTATTAGTTATGAGAATGTCAACAAACACAGAAGCTACAATCCTGAACTTATGTACACTCAACCAAAAGAATCACCTATGAGTAGAAAGATGTTACAGCATTCTAAGCAGCATCATGGAGTCAAGTATAAGACAAATCCTCATCCCTGGGTATGTCACTATTGTGGAAGAAAAGGGCACATTATACCCTTATGTTATAAGTTATATGGGTACCCTAACAGGAAGCCTCGTCAATTCGTCACTCCAAAAGAGTGGAAACCTAAAAATGAGGATGAAAGCTCAATTCCCAAAATTGATGAAACCTTGAATAAAGATCAAGTTGCAGGCCTAATAGCTCACACATCATTTAGAGCCTCTTCAAGAGAAGACTGGTATTTCGACAGTGGGTGTTCTAGGCATATGACTGGTATTGATAAATTTCTCGTAGACATGAAAACCTACTCAACTAGCTTTGTGACATTTGGAGATGGAGATAAAGGAGAAATTGTTGGTATAGGAAAGCTGATTAATAATAACCTTCCCAAACTTGACAATGTCTTACTTGTTAAGGGATTAACTGCAAATTTAATAAGTATCAGTCAATTATGTGATCAAGGTTTGAAGGTAAACTTTACTAAAACTGAATGTTTAGTTACAGATGATAAAGGTGAGCTTCTGATGAAGGGTGTAAGATCTAAAGACAATTGCTATCTATGGGTTCCTCAAGAAGATACGAGCCTATCAACATGTTTAATAGCCAAGGAGGATGAGGTAAAACTTTGGCACCAAAGGTTAGGTCATCTGAATCTGAAAAGCATGAAGAAAGCAATATCTGAAGAAGCCATTCGAGGTTTGCCAAAACTCAAAATTGAAGAAGGTCATATTTGTGGTGAGTGTCAAATTGGAAAACAAACCAAAACGTCACACCAGAAGCTACAGCATCTGACCACAACAAGAGTCCTTGAACTTCTTCACATGGATTTAATGGGACCTATGCAAGTTCTCAGCTATGGAAAAACAGAAAACCTATTGTGAAGTACTTTCATGTTTTTGGGAGCAAATGCTATATATTAACTGATAGAGAACAGAGAAGGAAGTTAGATCCTAAAAGCGATAAGGGGATATTTTTGGGTTACTCCACCAACAGTAGAAGCTACAAGGTGTATAATTCCAGAACTAAAGTAATGATGGAGTCTGTCAATGTGGTAATAGATGACTCTGCAGAAGGCAGAACAACAGATGTGGCAGATGATGCTACAACATCTGACAAACAGTTTGATGAAACTAATTTACTAAAAGAAGATGACAACAATATGGATACCTCTATCAGTACTAACTCTACCAGTGATCTCTCAAAGAAAGGACCTTCCATCAGAGTTCAGAAAAACCATCCTCAGGAACTCATCATTGGTGATCCAAGTCAAGGAATTGCTACTAGAAGTAAAAATGATGTTGTATCTAATGCATGCTTTGTATCCAAGATTGAGCCTAGAAACGTGAAAGAAGCCTTGACTGATGAATATTGGATTAACGCCATACAAGAAGAACTAGGGCAATTCAAAAGAAATTAAGTATGGGATTTGGTTCCTAGACCAGAAAATGTTAATGTTATTGGAACTAAATGGGTCTACAAAAACAAGTCTGATGAAAATGGAAACGTCACAAGAAACAAGGCCAGACTTGTTGCTCAAGGTTATGCTCAGATAGAAGGAGTTGATTTTGATGAGACATTTGCACCGGTTGCTCGTCTTGAATCCATAAGGCTTCTCTTAGGTGTTGCATGTATCTTGAAGTTTAAACTCTTTCAAATGGATGTGAAAAGTGCTTTTCTCAATGGTTACTTAAATGAGGAGGTGTATGTTGAGCAGCCAAAAGGATTTGTAGATCCTAGCCTACCAAATCATGTCTATAAGCTGAAAAAGGCACTATATGGATTAAAACAAGCTCCTAGAGCTTGGTATGAGAGGCTTACTGAATTTCTCCTAAGTCAAGGTTACAGAAAAGGTGGAAACGATAAGACCTTATTTGTAAAAGAAGAGGAAGGAAAATTGATTATAGCCCAAATTTATGTTCATGACATAGTCTTTGGAGGAATGTCAGGATAGATGGTACAACATTTTGTGCAGCAAATGCAATCAGAATTTGAAATGAGCCTTGTTGGTGAGCTAACATACTTCCTTGGACTCCAAGTAAAACAAATGAGTGACTGTATATTTGTTTCTCAAAGCAAATATGCAAAGAACATTGTGAAAAAGTTTGGTCAACATGGAGGAAAACATAAAAGAACTCCTGCAGCAACACACTTGAAGCTTACCAAAGATCAAAATGGTGTTGATGTTGATCAAAGCTTATACAGAAGTATGATTGGAAGCTTACTTTACCTTACTGCTAGTAGGCCAAATATTACATTTGTTGTGGGTGTTTGTGAAAGGTACCAAGCTGAACCAAAGATAAGTCATCTCACTCAAGTCAAAAGAATTCTTAAGTATGTGAATGCTACGCGTGATTATGGAATTTTGTATACTCATGGTGAAAGTACTAATTTGATAGGATATTGTGATGTTGATTGGGCTGGAAGTGCTGATGATAGAAAAAGTACTTCAGGGGCATGTTTCTTTCTAGGTAACAATCTTATATCATGGTTCAGTAAGAAACAAAATTGTGTCTCATTGTCCACTGCTGAAGCTGAGTACATAGCTGCTGGTAGTAGTTGTTCTCAATTATTATGGATGAAGCAGATGTTGAAAGAATATAATGTGGAACAAGATGTCATGACACTATATTGTGATAATTTGAGTGCTATTAATATTTCAAAAAATCCTATACAACATAGTAGGACAAAACATATTGATATTAGGCACCATTTTATTAGAGATCTTGTTGAAGAAAAGGTGATTACTCTTGAGCATGTTACTACTGATGAACAACTTGCAGATATTTTTACAAAAGCTCTTGATGCAGTTCAGTTTGAAAAATTACGAAGCAAACTTGGTGTTTGCTTATTTGAAGAGATGTAGCAATTACTGTGCATAATACGTGCAACCAAATTTCCCTCTATCCTCTATATGGTGCACGTAAATCAAGGGAAAACTATTGTAACTTCCTATAACCAACTTACTCACACATTGTCAATCTCTCATCTTCTTCATTCTCTCTCCCATGTTTCCAAATCGTTGTCTCCCACTACACATTCTAACAGTGTAGCTTCAGGTTTGGCTATACTTATATATGCTATAGGGACTAGATCAAAATTTGACTATGGAACTTATATTTTTTATGAAACTGTTATGAATGGCAAATCACATGCTGTGAAAATGCCAATTGTCTTTCCTACTCTGATCTATGATATTGAATCAACACCCTGGTATCTGTACTGAGGCTGATGTGCCCAAAAGAATGGAATCTGACTATTCATTGGATTATAGATTGTTTGAAGGGACACATGCTGCAGATATTGTTGCACCTGTTGCTGCACATAATGCTAGGCAGCCAACAAATATTCTGACAAGGGATCAAATAATTGTTGATCTCAAGGAGGTTAGTAGGATTTTGGGTGAGAAGAAGGGTATGGTGGATCTTGTTGTCCACACTTTAGAGTTTGAGAAAACAGCAGCTGCATGTGCTGGAATAGAAGGCACTTCAAGTGTTATTCCTCATGTTACTGAAGATGATACAGATGATATAGGTGGTGATACTAGGGTGGAGGACGAGCATTCTGATGCCAGTCCTCTTGTCTGTTCTGCTTGATATTTTGGATGTTATTGTGTGGCCTATGCCCTGTTTCTGATTGCACCTGCATGTGCATATGGTTTGTAATATGAACTCTTATGTTTCCTTTGCTCTGGTACTCTATGGTTCTTATGTTCTGGTACTTTTTGGATTATGTTCTTGTTCATTGTTGCACCTGCGTTTGCTCTTTGATCTGTTCTTTGCACTCTGTGGTTGTTCTTTGTTCTGGTACTGCTTGTTGCTCCTATGATACTCTTTGACAAATTTATGCCTAAAAAGGGGGAGTAATATATTTCTGATTTTCTTAAGGTGTTCTGTTTTTTTGTGCATGATGTGACTACAAATGTTATAGCATCTGGTACAGCATGTTCTGTCTGATAATGATATGCAGGTTTGAGGGGGAGTAATCTCATCCCCATGCATGTACTAAGGGGGAGTAGAATTTATTTTTCTACTGTTGATGAATGTTCAGATTCCATGCATGCATGTATGACTCTATAGGAATTTATTTTTCCTAATATGTGTGGAATTTATTTTTCCACAGCATGAAATGAAGGAGTCTTATTTTTTGCATGCCTCTGATGTTATTATCTGCTTTCTTTCCTAGTTGTGTGTTTATGTTGACTCGAAGGAAAGTATGATCTGCATCTCTCCACAAACTGGTCTAAAGTTGTTTTAGCCAAAATTTTCCAAAGGGGGAGATTGTTGGGTTTTTGTATGTTGGCTACAATTTTGCAAAAACTAACTCTAGCCAAAATGCTGGACAAGATGCTGTAGCATATGAAGTACAACGTTACTGCTACTGTGTTGCGCATAATTTTTATATAAAATCTTAGAAAGATTTGTTTGAGAATAAAAGATTGTGCACGTTTTAACAGACCAAGCTGCGCCTTGTTCCTTAAGTTTCTGAAGACGGTTTATATTATTTATCTCAATAATATAATTGAATCTTTGAAGAATATATATTTGAAGTAAATCTTTTAAAGAATATATATTTGAAGTAAATCTTTTTGAAGAATATATATTTGAAGTAAATCTTTTCGAAGACAATCTTTGAAGAATATATATTTGAAGTTAATCTTTTTGAAGATAATCTTTGAAGAATATTTATTTGAAGTAAATCTTTTTGAAGACAATCTTTGAAGAATATTTGAAGTTAATCTTTGTGTTGATTATCTCAATGGTCCAGATTTATTCTGAAGGCTTTTCTTTTGCAACAAGTACCTGTTATCTCAAGGTTATATATATGAGGTCTAAATCATTGTTTCAAAGTATCTAAAGTCGTGTTTACTAAAGTGTGTGTGTTTTAGGGTTTTAGAGTTTTGCTTGTTTATTGTGAGCCTTTCTTGTGTCAAGTTGATGCAAGTTTAGGACTGGTTACTTGAGTTGTATTTGTGTTCTCTCCTAAGCTTTTAAATACGGAGATTAGAATTGTGTGAACTTACTCCTAAGCTTTGAAGCACGGAAGTAGGTTTGTTATTGATTGTTTGAGTGTCTGTTACAGTGAGTAACTTCCTGAGTATTGTTTTAATAGGAGTGAGAGTGGGGTCTCATATCTAGGAGTTCCTAGGTAGAGTATAGCACGGGTAGTGACTAGGTGATAAGTTGTAAACGGGGCGTTTGCTGAGAACTTAGAACTAGTACTATTATAGTGGATTCCTCCTGGATTGGTATCCCCCAGAGTAGGTCGTGATTACGTCGAACTGGGTTAACAAACCTACTGTGTTATTTACTGTTCTGCTATTTACTGTTGCATTATTTACTGTGTGATTTATTTCTACGAACATTGTTGTAGCATCTTGCGTAGCATCTGTCTACAGGGTGTCAGATTTTCACATTATGGGGAGTTTCTGTACAAGATGATCTTTCTTATTTGAGGCCTCGTCATTTTGATGATTTGGTGGCTCTTTCGTGTGTTCCTACTTCTGTGTGTAATATTCTTTGGGTAAATAGGGTTTTACCCCTTTCAAAATAGGCGAGTTTTGGTTTACTCCCTGAAAAAAAAAATTGGATTACCCCCTGTAATGTGAAGATTCTTTGGTTTACCCCCCTATGAAAATTTTTAACCTAAAATTCGACCAAAAAATGATGACGTGGTATGATCTTTCTTATTTGAGGCCTCGTCATATTGATGATTTGGTGGCTCTTTCGTGTGTTCCTACTTCCGTGTGTAATATTCTTTGGGTAAATAGGGTTTTACCCCCCTGCAAAATAGGCGAGTTTTGGTTTACTCCCTGAAAAAAAAATTGGATTACCCCCTGTAATGTCAAGATTATTTGGTTTACCCCCCTATGAAAAATTTTAACCTAAATTTCGACAAAAAATGACGACTAAAGGTGCGTGGGAGAAAACACAAGAGGGGGGGTTGAATTGTGTTTTAGATTTTAAAAACTTTTCTAGATAATAGTATCTATCCGAGTCTTTAAACACAGCGGAATACTTAACACAAACAACTTGAATCTAAAAGAATGATGGAAGAGTAAATAAGAGATTGAGAGAGAGAGAGAGAGAGACAAGAATTTATACTGGTTCCCCTCACAAAACGAGAGTACTCCAGTCCCCTTGCACTTCCAAGGGATTTCACTATAATCACAAAGATTACAAATCTAGTGCTCAAGCACACAAGCAAGAGACTTTTTTGCTCTAAGTCACACAAGACAGAGAGACTTCCTTGCTCAAAGTCACACAAGACTAAGAGACTTCTTTGCTCAAAGTCACACAAGACTAAGAGACATCTTTACTCTAATCACTAAGATTGAGACTTTTCCAAATTACTCACACATGAGTGAATACTAACTTCTAAGCTTAAAACTATTACAAGATAATAACTTCAGAGGCTTTAGTTAGTTAACAATTTCTCACTCAATTATGAGAGTATAAGTATATGAAGATCAGTTGTTATTCCTTTGTTCCTTGTCTTCAACTTCTTTCTTTCTGATATATATATGAGTGAAGAAAGATATTGAGACGTTGTAGAATCCCGTTGTAAATGGACAGCTGTAACTTTTGAATTTACTCTAAGCAGAGCACGTCTTCTTCACAGTTAAGCTCACATTTTACTGTCTGTCCAAATACAGTAATAAGGTACAACTAGCTCCTAGAGAGGATATGATCACATCCTTTATGACCGTTGTAATTAGTTGTCCTTAAAAGATCATCAAGCTTAGTAAGACTTGGTGATGTAGCCGTTATGATGACCATTGGAATTCACTTTGCTTCTGATGAAGTCTGGTTGGTCTTGAATATTTGGCCTCTGATAGTTTGAATATTTTGCCTCTGATAGTCCTTCGTAATTCAGCTTCTGAACGTCTTCATCTTCTGAATAACTCTTGACTAACACCAAATAGCTTCTGAACTTTTATAGGCATCTGAATGTCTCTGAGCTTCTGAACTTCTCTTAAGCTTTTGAACTCTTGTAGACATCCTGATCCTTTTTGAGCTTCTGACCACGTTTTAGCTTCTGACCACGTTTTAGCTTCTGAACTCTTTCAGAGTGTAAATGATTCAGACTTTCATAGGTTCCTTCAGAGCATAAATCAAGTGTGCTCATGTATATTCTTAAGATTATCCTGCACACTTAATGAAAACATTAGTAACATCAATTGTCCATTTAATACTTTGTTATCATCAAAACTAAGGGTGTGTATCAAAACACATTTTGTTCCAACAATCTCCCCCTTTTTTATGATGACAAATATAAGTATTAAATACAATTGTTGTTGATAAAATTTTAGCTATGTTGACATTAGGCTTCTGAGTTTTGCAAACTCCCCCTCAGTCTGATAGTCCATAGGGTTAGGTTTGTAAGCTCCCCCTATTTTGTACCCATAGTTAATTTTAATCAGTTTAAGAATTACTTTATTATATGACTTAAATTATTCATATTTTACTATGCAGAGAACAAGGTTTGTAAGCTTCTTCTTTTCATAGTGTAATAATCTTTGAATAAAGTTGCACCCTTACTCAAAAACTATCTATGAATAATAAACTTCAATTAATAAAAATATTCTCCTTAAAAATATGCGCTTATTTAAAATGCCAGACGAATTAGACAAAATATTTAAATGAATGACAATAGGATCAGAGGCACTAGAAACGTATACACACACAAGGTTCAAAGGTTATCATGATATACAGTTTCAGAGTTCAAAATATAATATATTTCAAACAGTTCAGAGCTTTAAAATAGTATTTTTCAAAACAGTTCAGAGCTTAAAAAAAATACACACATTTTGAAATCCTCAAGATCAGATTGTCATTACAAAGCATGTAACTCATGCCACTAAATTGACCACTCTCCTACGTTCTCTTCCTGAAGCACTACAAAGCCCTAAAAAGCAAAGTAATTTCGCTTCTTCCAACAATTGATTTATCATTATTCTTTCTCCCCCTTTTGTCATTATCAAAAAGGTAGTATAAGCAATTAATAACAATTGCAATGTCCAATGCAGTCAAGTCAGGAGTGGTTGAATGCATTTATGACATTGGCGTGTGAAATGAGCTTATAAAAAGGAGAGAAACCTAGTCATTTTATTCACACAGAATAATCTTAGGTTGTGATAGAGCAATTGAGAGAAAAAATGAAACGCTCAGAAAAGAAGAAGGTAGATTCAAAGAGAGTTAGTCAAGATAGGATAAAACATATGAAGAAATCAAGAGAAACAAAGCCACCGTCTGAAAAAGAGAAGCACAGTTCAGAGTCTGAAGAAAAGGATTGGGACTCTGACTGGTTTGAGTTTCTGAAGACATATCCTCCTGAGGAAATATAATCTGATATCCAAGGCTCTAGAGGGGCTAGAATCTTCTCCTGAAGAAAAACAATCTGATGCATCAGAGTTGGTTTCTTCAAGGAAGACAACCAACCAGTTGGATGACTCATCCAACTCCCCTCTTCAAAGGTCATATTGAGGCTTGCTACCACAATATGTCCTTTGGAGCATCCAGAAAATAGTCTTTAGGAATTTTATATGTAATCAGAAACTTATATTCTTAATGAAATAAAATTTAATTGCTTTGGCTTGTTAATTTGATTTTCTTATTATGTTTCTGCTCTTGTTATGCATTTTGATTCTTTAAGAATAACCAAATATCGTACTCATTGAAAATCAATTTTATGAACAGAACCAAAAAAGTTTGAAAAACAATTGAGAAACTGTTTTTAAATAAAATAAACTTTAAAGAAAAAGTTTTGAAATCCAATTGAAGAGTAAAAACAAAATCATACAAGATTAAATCTTAATGGAAAAACATATCTATCAAAAGTTTAAGGAATCAGAAAGGAAATAAAATCATCCAGATTTAAACGAAGTGAATAAATATTTCAACATAGCACAAAGAAGTTAAAAAATACAAAGTATAGACTTAATCCTATCAATGTGCCTAGCAAAATATTAATCAGCAGATAAACAATTAAGCACTCAAAGAAATCTTAGGGTTTTATTGTGGACGACTACAGAGAAGAGCTAGGGTTTTCATGATTTCCTTTTGATTTCCATTTACTTCCTCCATCAGTCCAATGTACTTGTCCACCTTGGCTTCAATCCTCTCAATATCAGCCTCATAAGCTGGATTTCTAAGATGCTCTTGATTGCTTGGATTAGCTCCCAGAGTGTCTTGAATTGGTTCATTCAGATCTTGTTCAATTGAAGCTAACCTCTCCCTCAGGTTTTGCTCATGATTTTCTCTTACATTAGAGGATTCAGGATGATCCCTCCCTGTGTCCTACTTGAGTCTGAATGACCTCTTCAACAATTGCAGTTTTTCCCTTGTCAAATTTCTTCTGCTCTTCAACATCTGCCTTAGATCATGAAGACAATGTATCTGCCTAAACAAATTGTTGCACTTACTCAAGATATCAGAGTCATTTGAGTTTGTTGGGTGAGGTTCAGTCATTGAGGGTGTAGTGGTGTGTTGAGGCGATGTTTGAATAGCAACACAGTCAGATGTTGTAGATGTCCCAACCTCTTGAGTTTTCTCAGCAGTCTGACAGTGTTGATTGGTTATTTGTTGTTGTTGGTTTTGATCAGGTTGACTAAATGAATTTAACTGTGTATCAGAGGTAGTTAGTTCTTTAATCATTTCATCAACTTGATCTCTGGTTGGTGAGTTGGGGGTTTCATCAACTTGGAGTACATCAGTGTGTACTGACTCATTAGAATCAGTAACAATCACTTCAGTATGTGTACTGGTTTGTTGTTCAATTTGATGTTCAGGTTGAGTTTGTTGGTCAGGTGATGTTTGAGGTTCAGGGTGTGTATGAACATGTTCAGGTGAGGTATATGGTTCAGGTTATGGTTGAGCATGTTCAGGTTCAGAGGGTATAAGTGGTTCAGATTGGATTATTTCAGGTTCAGGGCATTTTGAATGAACAGGTTCTGAGACAAGTTGTTTTAATGTGAGATTGTCTTCAGGACTTGTTGGAATGGGGTTCTGAGTTTGTTCAGAGGTTGGATGGATGGATGGGTTTTGAACAAGGTTAGATAATTCACCACCTAAATGTTGTTCAAGGAATTGTAAGGGTGAATTACTGGGTTGGGTTGATGATGAGGTTGGTTGAGTCTCTTGAGAATTTACAACAGCAGGTTTAGACATAGATACATTACCTGAGTTGTCTTGGGATGAGCCTTCAACATTCCTTTTCTTGGGCTCCTTGACAAGCTTCTTCTGTCTGATACTCAGTGGTTCATCATCATCTTCACTTTCTACATCTTGAACCACTACCACCTTTGAACATCCAGCCTTTGTCTTTGTCTTCCCCTTTCCTCCTTCCTTTGTATCTTCACTCTTTTCCACCTTAGCTTTTACAAGCCTCTTCCTTTTCCTCTTCACATCCTCAGATTCAATCTCAAACGGTTCTCCTTGGCATTCCAGTAGTTGTATGTACTGGTTAACAATACCTTTAGCAACAAAAGGTACGTTAATCTTGAATGTTGCTACTTTAGAGGGTCCAGAATGTGGTAGCTGTTCCAAAGGCTCTGAAAACTTCAAAGTTTGTCCTGGAAGGAAGTACATGTTGGACAATGTGCGCACTGAGATAACAGAGGCTCTCAGTTCTCTTAACAAGTTGTCTTGACCAGCAGCCTTGATCACGTCAATCACACCACACTGATAGAAAATCTCACTAAGAATCCTTGGGTAAATGACATGAACATTGGGCTTGGTTTGCCTTTGAGTAGCATTAACAGCCTTGCAAAGGTGATTGAAGACATACTTAGCTCAGTTTAGTTAATATCCTCTAGTGAGAAAATAGATAAAGTATTTATGATCCCAAGAGAGTTGATCAGAGCTTCCACTCCTTGGAAAGATTGATCCTAGCAAGATTCTGGCTAGTAGTTTCAGTGTTGGTTTCAAATCACCACTCTTGTTGCTCTCACAAGTTTTCCCTTTTTCATAACACCTCTTTGTCATATCATTCAGACATCCAGTGTTCTTGGCTTCAGTTGCGCTGAAGGCATTGAATTTTCCTTCATTGGGAATATGTAGAATGCTTACCAAATTAGATTGGGTCAGAACCACTTCAAATCCACACACAATCGACTTGATTTCTTCCTCCTTGACTTCTCTTAGACCCAATTCAGCTAGAGTCTTGTCCTTGTTTTCAGGCTTTGAGTTCCTTAAGGTAGCCAATTCCTTATCGTAGTCTTCCACTGTTACTATTTTGCTCCTAATCCAGAAATCCTTTACCAGCGTAGGGTAGATTGGACCATTCAGTAATTTCATATATCTAAATCCTCCATCTTGATCAGTGAAGAACTTCTCAATGTCGTGTTGATTCAATCTAAGACTTTCAAAATCCACTGGTTGTTCCATAACCAAGTTGAGTGATTTCCCTTCCATATCTAGCGATTTCTCTCTCCTAAATAACTCTGTGCAAGTGATGATGTTGACTGGTAAATTCTTTGGGAATGATAAAGTTGTAGTGGAAGCTGATGAGGTAGATGCTGCCATTTCCGAAGTTAGGGTTTTGGGTTTTGCGAATTTGAGAGAGTAAGAAATTGCTCTGTGGTGTTGAAGAAGAAAGTGTATGTAGTGAATGTGTAAAGTGTGCAAGTGATTAAGTGATTTTGTTTAAAAGCAAAGTAAAACACACAATAAATTAAATCAAAAAGAAAAAGAACCATCATTAACTGTTTCAAACCAATAAGAACGTGTGTACGTGTTAACCGTTTAGCGTTTCAGTAAAAAATACTTAAAAGTTTGCAATTCATTTCCTTTTCAGAGGCTTAACCTTCAGAGGTTGAAAATTTCTCAGTCTAAACTACTTCAGATGCTGAAATCTAAAGTACTTCAGAGTCTAAAAATGAATTTTTCAGGACATTTAAAATATATGTTCATACATGATTTTTCAAGATTTTAATTCTGAACATTTTGTTTAAATAAATCAAGTGTCCCACAAAAACATTTTTAACCTTGAATGTTATTCCTCTGACTTGTCATTCAGAAGTTGAGAGTTACTTACCTGATTTTGAAGCTTTGTTGTTTTGATGACATTTTGTTCAATTGTAAGCCTTTTATTTATGTACACTTTAGGCTTTTCTTGTCAATATCTTTCAAGGTCAATGTCTGGGCATTCATCCCACCATAAAGAGTTGCTATCATCAAAGTCTTCTTCAAAACAACCTTCAAATTCTTCATACTATCTCCTGTTGTTTATGTACTCCATTTCATCTTCTTCTCCATCTGACTCATCCAAAATGTGCCTTCTATGCACAATTGCTTTCCTTCCATTCACATTCACATGCATCCATGTGATTGGAACGTCCAGAGTCTTTGTTTGACCTGCATTTAAGTAAATAATTTTGTCTCTTGGTACCCACTTGTTTGAGGGTCCTAGACTATTAGTTGTCAAATCTTTATCCTTCATTTGTTCCATCTGAGTACTATCAGATATAAATGTAGTGTAAAGATTAGGGAGTGAAGAGCTTCCAGCAATAGCTGATGAGCTTGGTTCCTCTAGTGTTTTATCACCAGAGTATCCAATCCCATTAGTATTGTTGGTTCTAATGTTGCAAAGCATAGAAACAATTTTATCTTGATCAGCATTTGTATTGCAATACTCTTTGAAAGCAAGAGAGTGCTCATAGGGTTTGCAACACATAGCATAACCTCTCTCAGGATCTCTTGTTTTGTTAAAATATTTTTGTACAAGATCTTCAGAGTGATTTGCTTCCTTATTTAAATTCTCATAGTCTGCTTTAAGCTTTTTATACTTTTGCTGACTATTAAAGGATTTAAGTAAAGCTTTTTCAATATGCTTGATCAATTTGGCTTTGGAGAGACGAGAGTATACCTGATTCAATCTTCCTTTGATGTGATCTAAGTTATCAGAATCTGACTCTCCATCAGAGCTTGAATCTTCAGAGTCTGACCCATCTTCAGAGCTTGATTCTTCAGCTCCTAGTGCTCTTTCAGATTCCATTTGCTCTTGAGGTCCTGAGAGCTTGATTTCCTTCTCTCCTTCAGATCCACCTTCAGAGAAGTTGTCTAGCTCTTCCCAGGTTGTCATTCCTTTTGCCATTGCTCCTCCATTCTTCTTGAAGTTGTACCATCTTTGAAGTTTCCTTGAAAATCTTTCAAGATACTCTTCATCAGGTTCTTCATCAAGATCTTCATGTTCCATTGCTTGCTTTCCTTTCCTTGCTGCTTGTGCTTCTTCACTTTTAAACTCTTCTTTATCCTTTAGAGCCAATTCATGGTCTCTGAGTAATTCAATCAATGATTCAGGACTCATTGAATTGATATATTTAGTTTCCTCTATTGTATTTGCAATTACATTCCAGTCCAGAGGCAAACTTCTCAGCATCTTGCTTACAAGCTCTTTGTTGCTGAGTTTGTTGTTAAAGTCTTCAAGCTTGCTTGTGATAGCTTGAAATCTTGATCTCATTTCTCCAATGCTCTCATTTTCTTCCATTCTAAATTGTTCATATTGATCTAACAGACCATTTACTCTTACTCTATGAATGCTTTCATTATCATCACTAATGAAGCAAGCAGTAGTGGTTGTAGATTCAATATTAGAGATTTGTTCAGCTTCTGATGTGGAAGGATTTTGATTGTTGCTTAGATCTTCATTTAGATTTAGTCCATCTTCAACTTCCTTGATAAGATCAGCAACTTGTTGATATAACCTCTCCTTCCAATCATTCAAATCATTGAATAGCTGAGCCATGATGTTTTTCTCCTTAGGATCTTGACTGTTTCACTGTTAAGTGATTTTCCAATAGAACCGGAGCTCTGATGCCAATTGAAGGTGCGTGGGAGAAAATACAAGAAGGGGGGTTGAATTGTGTTTTAGATTTTAAAAACTTTTCTAGATAATATTATCTATCAGAGTCTTTAAGCACAGCGGAATACTTAACACAAACAACTTGAATCTAAAAGAATGATGGAAGAGTAAATAAGAGATTGAGAGAGAGAGAGAGAGAGACACAAGAATTTATACTGGTTCCCCTCACAAAACGAGAGTACTCCAGTCCCCTTGCACTTCCAAGGGATTTCACTATAATCACAAAGATTACAAATCTAGTGCTCAAGCACACAAGCAAGAGACTTCTTTGCTCTAAGTCACACAAGACAGAGAGACTTCCTTGCTCAAAGTCACACAAGACTAAGAGACTTCCTTGCTCAAAGTCACACAAGACTAAGAGACTTCTTTGCTCTAGTCACTAAGATTGAGACTTTTCCAAATTACTTACACAGGAGTAAATACTAACTTCTAAGATTAAAACTATTACAAGATAATAACTTCAGAGGGTTTAGTTAGTTAACCATTTCTCACTCAATTCTGAGAGTATAAGTATATGAAGATCAGTTTTTATTCCTTTGTTCTTTGTCTTCAACTTCTTTCTTTCTGATATATATATGAGTGAAGAAAGATATTGAGACGTTGTAGAATCCCGTTGTAAATGGACAGCTGTAACTTTTGAATTTACTCTAAGCAGAGCACTTCTTCTTCACAGTTAAGCTCACGTTTTACTGTCTGTCCAAATACAGTAATAAGGTACAACTAGCTCCTAGAGAGGATAGGATCACATCCTTTATGACCGTTGTAATTAGTTGTCCTTAAGAGATCATCAGGCTTAGTAAGACTTGGTGATGTAGCCTTTCTGATGACCATTGGAATTCACTTTGCTTCTGATGATCCTTGATATCTTGAAGTCTGGTTGGTCTTGAATATTTGGCCTCTGATAGTTTGAACATTTGGCCTCTGATAGTCCTTCGTAATTCAACTTCTGAACATCTTCATCTTCTGAATAACTCTTGACTAATGTGTAATTATTTTTTTATATATATATATGAAATTTCAATGGAGAAAAAAAAAAAAAAAAACACCAAATAGCTTCTGAACTTTTGTAGGCATCTGAATGTCTCTGAGCTTCTGAACTTCTCTTAAGCTTCTGAACTCTTGTAGACATCCTGATCCTTTTTGAGCTTCTGATCACGTTTTAGCTTCTGAACTCTTTCAAAGTGTAAATGATTCAGACTTTCATAGGTTCCTTCAGAGCATAAATCAAGTGTGCTCATGTATACTCTTAAGATTATCCTGCACACTTAATTTAAACATTAGTAACATCAATTGTCCATTTAATACGTTGTTATCATCAAAACTAAGGGTGTGTATCAAAACACATTTTGTTCCAACAATGACGTGGCATGATCAGTCAGGGGGAAAACCAAAACTCGCTAACATTACAGGGGGCAAAATAACAGAATCTTAAGTCAACATTTTCCATGAGGGGGGTAAACCAGAGAATCTTCATATTACAAGGGGGTAATCCAAAAAAAAAATATTGCAGGGGGTAAACCAAAACTCACCTATTTTGCAGGGGGTAAAACCCTATTTACCCATATTCTTTTGATGAAACCTCAAACTGGTTTTGATTTGGAGTGGTTTTCACAATTTGACTGATGGGGAGCAGTCGAATATAGCCTATGTTTCAATCCGTAAGTCGTATGGAAATATAATCACCATTGCTATTATTTCCACTGAGAGGGGACTTATGGGTGACTTTTCTGATGTTGGGCCGCTCGTGCAAGTGTCCATTAGTTGAGGACGAAGCTAATGTCAACAAGAAGGCCCTTGAGGAATTTGAAAGATCGAAGAAAGAGGTCGAAGCTACTAAGAATTTTAGATGGGAACTTTCCAAAGTGACTAAGGAGGTTGAAGTCGCGAAGACTCTGAGGGAGGAGCTTGGAGGTGTGAAAAACACAAGAAGGGGGGTTGAATTGTGTTTTGAGGATTTAAAATTTCTTCAAGATTTACAAATCTATCAGAGTTGAATTTGGCAGCGGATAAATCAAAGACACAATCAGAAGCGAGTAAGAGAAAGAGGGAGAGAGAGACACACACAAAGTTTTATACTGGTTCCCCTCACAACTTGAGAGTACTCCAGTCCCCTTGTTTTTTAACAAGAGAGTTCACTATAATCACAAAAGATTACACAATTTGCTCAAGCACAGAAGCAAGAGACTTCCACAGATGCTCAAACACACAACCAAGACACTTACTCTAATTTGCTCAAGCACAAAAGCAAGAGACTTCAACGTATGCTCAAGCACACAAGAAAGAGACTTACTCTAATTTGCTCAAGCACAAAAGCAAGAGACTTCACAAGTTGCTCAAGCACAAAAGCAAGAGACTTTGAATCTTAGACTCTTTGTGCTTCTTAGACTTTTGTTGCTTCTGAGACTCTTGTAGCTTATGATAGGCTTTCTTCAGACTTGGTTCCCTCATAACCTCTGAATGCTTCAGATGCAATTAATTTGCTTTGAGCTTCTCAGATTCTATCTTCGTTTGTTAGCTGCATACTTTAATTTTAAGATCATTAGTGTTCTCAATTGCATATTAATACTTTGTTTTCATCAAAACTTTATCAAACTTTCGGGGTTTGTTCTAAAAATCATTTTTGTTCTAACAGAGCTTTCCAAAGTGAAGAAGGATTTGGAAATTCTCTAGAAGTCTTCTCAAGATTTGGTTGGGAAATTAGAGTCTTTTGAAAAGAATTCTCGAGAGCTATATGATAAGCTGAAGACTTCAGAAAAAGAATTTTCAGGAGTTATACGGAAACTTGGAAACTTCTAAAAAGACATCTCAAACATTGGCGGAGAGGGATTCGTCTCTTGAGCCCTTTAAGGTTGTTATTGATGTGCACAGAGACCCTGCAAACTTGAGGAAAGCTCTTGGTAACGCCCTCGCCACGATGGCCCGTGAAGGATGTGGCTATTCTTGTTGTTAAGAATAGAATTGAGAAGCTTGAAAAGAGGGTTAAAGATATTCGGCTTGATCGTGACGACTACAAGGAAAAAGCAATCTACACTCTCAACAATGCCATCAATTGTGGAGAAAAGAGCTACGAGATGGCTCTTCGCCATGTGTAATTAGATCCTAACTTAGACCTTGCACATGATGTTTACAATGTTAACAAGCTTGAACCCCCTCCTCGTCGGATTTCTCATCCTTAGTAGTCCCTTGCTCTTTTTTATGTTTTCTCTTTTTTGTAATACATGAATATGTGCCATCTATTGGGTAATTCCAAATTGTTTTATTGTGAATAACTTGTGTGCCATCTATTGGGTAATTCCAAATTGTTTTATGATGAATAACTTTGTACCGCTTGTATGAATTTCTTAGCCTTTGATTGGATAGAACATTGTTTGGTACTATTTATCCCTGATAATGAAGTCAAGATCTTACATTGTGGATAGTAAACTTGTTGCCTCTTTCACTTCTCTTGCTAAACATTTCTCAAAGATTTCTCCTAATTCGTGGTTTAAAATCGACAAAATGTAACCTCTTCTCTATTCTCTAGATTATCATAGTCTTTTTTCTAAAAATTGAAAAGATAAAATAGACAAAATGTAATTGCAGTATGAATTGGACATTTGTAATTGTTTAAAAACGTACAAATGAATGTATAGTAACAAAATTATCAACATTATTTATTTTAGGAAGGATATTTTCTTCATTTAAGTAAATCATTTACTAATTGTAATTATGGAAAGATTGAAAGTGTCCCATCATATTGTTACATCATTGAATGATACATTTTTCCTTCTACAAAATTTTATTTAATTCTGTGGTTCCTCGAATGATTTCAGAATTAGGTCTTTGTCACCATGTGTGTCAAAGAAATTCTTGAGAAACTCTTTGTATTTGAAAGACCTTAAAATATGTTGGTTGTTCTCATGAGTGAGATCTTGTGCTGGCTCTATGAGACAATCATCTAATGGAGCTATGAAAAAGGCGGCACTTGTGCGAGTTTGACTTGGATTGGTCACAGCTTTATGCTCAACACTTTTTAACTTACCTTTACTAATTATTTGTACCTTCAATATTGTAGCACACCACAAATCAACAAGTTAGTTATATAAATGATCACAGAGACATGTATATTAGAATGAAAAGAAATATTGTTTTCTTTTTTATGCGTTGGATAGAGATCAGAAGTAACACAGCTACAGTATATACACAATAATAAATTTGTACTGTCCGATTACAAATGAACGGACAAGATCTAATACGATATAAATTTATGAAAACCTAGATTGTCTAGTAAGAATGGTAGGATTTCATATGGATACCGAAGATATACTACTGCGGAAAATTGTGTGTATTTGCAAGTTGCAATAACAATGAATCCATATCCATGTTGGATATTTATTGATATACTTTAGAGAAATTAGAATCAATTGCTCCTATTCAAACATACATTGCATCGAGAAAATCATCAAAATGGTCTCATGACTTTGCAGGACGTAATAACTAGTCCTCAAGATTATTAATATTTCAAAAGCTTTCGCATGGTTTTAAAAATGATTTGAAAGGTAATTCTTTTATATAAAAAAAAAAAAAGAACATGTACTGACAATGTATAATAATTTTACACTATCAATTAATCACAACTATATTTTCCGCCATGTCACCCCACTTAAACCCACTTTCATTATATGTCATTGGAAGCTTAAATGATTTTTATTATTTGACAGTCTAAAATTAGTTTACACTGACAATGCGTGTACTTTAAACCGTTCTTTTATAAAAGAATGGATCAATTTCTAGAACGACAAACTTTTTTGATTAGTAACTAATATTTTTTTTTTTAGAAAAATTGAATTATATTGTATAAATAGACATTTTTGGCAAGTAAAAGAAGGAAAAGTGATGCACAAATTTGTATGTGTCATAAAACTATCTCTCTTGTTTGTATTTTATTCTTAAATAAAACCGACAATAAAAGAGTACAAGTACATAAAATACGATAGAAACCAACAATAAAGTCTTCTAAACAGGGGCAGATCCATGGCAAAAATAAATCTTATAATAATACTATCATATATGCTTGTTATAAGGAAAAGTCTATTATATCTTTGTTCTAGCCACCATAAAAATTAATCAAGTCCATTAACATATATTTTATATTTGTACATTTACCACAAATTCACAAATTCATTTTCAACTTTTAATAGTCTTGATTAAAATAAAATAAGTCATAATCTAAATTTCTTTTTCTAGTTATATTTGTGTTTAGGTTCTCTCGGTCACCAATGAAATTCTCCATACATCATCCTTTTCTCTTCAAATTTTATTTTTCTCCTATCATACGCAACCTCTCCTCTAATAGATCAACATTATGATTGTCCCTAAGATAAGGGTATCAAGACAATTGTCTTATTAGACCTCTAAAAATCTAAAATAAATTATTTTTATCTTCTATTTCTCTTGTGAACAATTGCAAATTTGTAGTTTTTTTTTGTTTTATTATACTGAATCAAGCAACAGCTTAAAAAAATTATTAGCCGTAACATTTTATTTTCTAAGGACGGGATTTGTCCTTTTGTCGTAAAGCATGTCTCGACATTTTTGGGGAGCATGCAGTTCATTGTAGGGAGCTTCCCGGCTTCAAATACAGGCATGACTTGGTCAGAGATGTGTTTTTTGATATTTTTAAGCGTGCGGGAATATCTGTTAAGAAATAGGCACCAGTGAACTTCTTGATTGACCCACAAGAAGCGTGGTCGACACTTCGGCCAGCGGATGTTCTAGTCTTTGGATGGGTAGGTGGGAAACATGCTTGTGTAGATTTGACTGGAGTTTCCCCACTTGTGGGACTAGGGGTTGGTGATTTTACTGTGGGACGGGTAGCCCTCAAAGCTGCTTCAAGCAAAATGGCAAAACATGAGAAAACATGTTCTGACAATCAACACGTTTTTATACCGTTTTCTTTCGACACTTTTGGATTTCAAGCAGCAGAGGCTGTAAACCTTTTGAAAATAGTTCAAAAGGTTATGCATTGTAATGTCATGAAGCCTAGGGATGTAGTTTTTCAAATATTAGGTTTTGCTATTCAAAAAGGATTAGCGGTGCAGCTTGTTGCTCGTCTACTTTTTGTCAATGTGTAATTAAAAAAAATAAAAATTTAAAGGCAAAAAAAAAATATGATCTATAAAACTAATAGAACAAACCCAAATATTTATATAATTTTGATGCTTTAAAAAAAACAATTAATTTTCAAGCCCCCACTAAAAAAAATTCTGGATCCGCCACTGCTTCCAAATATACCTCAATTAGTAGATATTAAAAATATTATTATTGAACGACTTGGACTTCAAATTATAAATTCACTACTTCACCACACTTAAAATGTATGAATTTAACTACCGATAGAAAATATTCAACAACAAATTGAAACAAATGGTAAATGATTTTGAACATTTCAATTTTTTACTTCTACATATAAAAAGTTTGGTTGAAATAAGGTAACTCACTTTATTAAAAATATATTACTTACCCAAAAATGACAAACAAGATTAATATACATAAATTCCTTATAAAAAAAAAAGATTAATATACAAAAATAAGAATAAAAAAAAAAGATTAATATATATAAATATAGGACACACATAGAGATAAAGGGAGATAACAAAAACAAATACTAAATAAATAACAAAATAATACACACACGTGGTGTTGGTGAGAGCGAGAGAGAGGAAGGAAAAACAAAGGAAGCAATAGCAGCACCCAGCTGCAAAAAGTGAGTGATACAAACACAAACGAAACAAAAAACCAAACTGAAGAGGAAAACAACAACACAAACTATCATTCATTCATTGATTCATCAAATTAAAATTATAATTTAAATTGGAATAAGAGAAAAGTTAGTTAGTTAGTTATTGCGATGTGTGATCTTATCACGGGTGCCAAACATCGTTTCAGTGTTAATTCCAATAATTTCATCTAGGGGGTGAAACCATTCTAAACTATCATTTGTTTTAACATGCTCGCTTTCTAAAATGCAAATCTCATTTGCCGTCTAGAAAGCGAGAGGGATAGTTAAGTAATTTTAGAGAGTGAAAGAGGAAATTTAGGAGTGCGAAAAGTACAACTCAAAATATTATTTAGGTTCAAGGTTTTGAACCACTTGTATCCCTCGTTCATCCATCACTAATTTCATGAATATAGTCACATAATGACATTTCTTTGGTTGTTACAAAAAATGTTATTCATAACTATCAAATGCTCTATTTTTTATTTTAACTACAACTAAGCTAACCCTGTTTCCTCCTTCATTTCTCTTGCTACACGTTTCTCAAAACTTTCTCCTAATTTGCGGCTTAAAATCAATAAAATGTAACTACTTCTCTAGATTATCATGGTCCTTTTTCTAAAAATTGAAAAGTTAAAACAGACAAAATGTAACTACATTACATATAAATTGGACATTTGTAATGGTTTAAAGACGTATGTATAGTACCACATTAATCAACTTTATTTACTTTAAGTAAATCCTTCATTAATTCTAATTATAGAAAGATCCAAAGTTTCCCATTATATTATTACATCGTTGAATGATACATTTTTCCTTCCACAAAATTTCATTTAATTCTTTGGTGCCTCGAATGATTTCAGAATTAGGGCTTTGTCACAAAGTGTGTCAAAGAAATTCTTGAGAAACTCTTTGTATTTGAAAGACCTTAAAATAGGTTGGTTGTTCTCATGAGTGAGATCTTGTGCTGGCTCTATGAGACAATCATCTGATGGAGCTATGAAAAAGGCGGCACTTGTTCGAGTTTGACTGGAATTGGTCACAGCTCTATGCTCAACACTTTTTAACTTACCCTTACTGATTATCTGTACCCTCAATATTGTAGCACGCCACAAATCAACAAGTTAGTTATATAAATGATCACAAAGAGACATGTATAAATAGAAAGAAAAGAAACATTGTTTTCTTTTTTATGCGTTGGATAGGGATCGAAAATAACACAGTTACGGCGTATACACAGTAATAAATTCGTACTGTCGGATTACAATTGAACGGACAAGATCTAATACGTATAAATTTATCAAAATCTAGATTGTCTAGTAAGAACGAGGATTGCATATGGATACTGAAGATATACTACTGTGGAAAGTTGTGTGTATTTGCAACAACAATGAATCCATATCCATGTTGGATATTTATTGATATACTTTAGAGCAATTAGAACCAATTGCTCCTATTCAAACATACACTGCATCGAGAAAATCATCAAAATGGTCCTCAAGATTATTAATATTTCAAACGCTTTCTCAAGGATTTAAAAATATTTTGAAAGGTAATTCTTTTATAAAAGAATGGATCAATTTCTAGAACGACAAACTTTTTACAATAGTAACTAATATATTTTTTTAGAAAAATTGAATTATATTGTATAAATAGACATTTTTGGCAATTTATGGCAATCATAGCCACTCCAAAAAACATACAGTTAATGTCATGTGCACGCACAGAGCTTATTGTACATTCATTTCAAGTTATTTAATAACGACTATGAAAGAGATATAACATTTTAAAAAGATTATCAGTGTTGACATGCTACACCACACACAAAATTTATTATAGTTATAAAATTTACAAATTTTTAAAAAGTTTACCTAGTAAATAAGAACTATTGAGAGTCAGATTAATTAGTAATTGGTTGTTAAACAAAAGGCATAATACATTATTAGGTCTTCAAGTTTTAATTTTGTATCATATAGGTTTTTAAAATTTTACGTTTGTATCAGACAGGTCCTTTAAGTTTTTTAAGTATTAGATAAGTCCTTTAAGTTTTAAATTTGTATGACCTATTTGATACAAACTTAAAACTTAAAAGTTCTATCTAATACAAATGTAAAACTTAAAGGACCTATCTCATACTTAAAAAACTTAAAGGACATATTTAATACTTAAAAAACTTAAAGAACCTGTCTAATACAAACGTAAAATTTAAAGGACCTATAGATACATTGTGCCTAAACAAAATTAGTCTAAAATGTATATAGGTTGATCATTAAGTGTACCTCCAATAGATGGCCTATGTTGATGACAAATGCATGAGGAAGAGGCTCAACAGTGATCCAATTTCCATCCTTTAATACTTGAAGGCCACTTACACCATCTTGCATTAAAATGGTTATTAGGTAAGGATCTTTGTGTTTGTTTAAACCTAGTGTTAAACTTGGTTCAGGGCATGGTGGATAATGATTAATTGAGACAATCAATGATTCGGTAAGATCATTGTCAAAATATCCACACTTTAGACCGAGGCCTTCACTAATCAAATCCATAATCCTCGATCCCAACTCCTTAATTTTAACCGAGAAATTCCCAACACACTCCCTGCAAGAAAATATATCGATCTATTAAAATTTAAAATTTATAACCAGATGTGCAAAGCTTCTTTTTCTTAACTAAGTGGTTGGGATTAAGTAAATATACTCTATTTAGTCAGATTTTAATTACTTCACGATTATAATTTTGATCTGGATTATTGACCTTCTTTTGGAATCCAACGGTTAAAAAAACCGAAAGCTTTTTTATTTTATTTTAAATTACATGTGCAAATTAGGGTGACAGTGATAATATGAAATAGATTTAATACAATTTTACTTGGACTACAATTAGAAGGATTGAAGGGCTCTATTAATCATTTTACAATCCAATAGAATTTAAGTATCGTACTTGTGAGCTTAGTTTAGTTGGTATGGACATCGCACAATATGTGCAGGAGCCTTTAATGTGAATTTTCTAGCCATTAGACTACGTAACAAAAAAAAAAGAATTTAAGTATCAAAATTGTCCCAAAAGTCATAGCTCAACTGACAAAAATCCGAAATTGTTAGGCCGAACGTCGTAACCCGGATTCGAACCCGTGATCTCACAATTACTCATGAGTTTATTTTTAGTGGATTACTATTTCATCTAAAAAAAAAAGAATTTAAGTATCAAAATCAAAATTTTTAGCTTACAAATGTTGTCGGTGAGAATTGAACACCTCAAACTACTCAAATTCCTCACCACTAATGACTTGTATTAAAATCAAATTGATATCAATGATCTATTTAAATTGGTGAAAAAAAATTATCACTAACATTTACCCCTATAATCTATATATACATGAAATTTATATTAAAATTTATAGAAAATGTTATTTAAAAATATTTTTTGATCCACCGCCAGTTGGAACTTGGAAGTGGCACTGACATCTCAACTAAACCTCCTTTTAATTTTGTCTTTTTTTGAATCAAACTAAACCTCCATCTTTAAAAAAGAGAAATTGATTGTTTTAAACATTTAATATATGGTTGTTGTTATCTTAAAGATTTTATAATACATTAAAGGCGATCTGATGGATTCAAGTGAATAGAAAATAGTTCAATTATTTTATTTTAATTATGTTATAGCTTCGAAGTTTCTACATCTATTTTAGTAGTGACTAATCATCGTGAAAGAATCTAATATACACGTAAGATAAATATCCTCTTCAAACTAAATTTTCTCAATTAACGAAAGTTAATCATCAAACTAGATTAGACACCGCACAGTCCAATGAGCCGCTGATAGTGAAAACCAAAACATAATAATATAGTCCAACCTATTTGTTTAAGAGTTCAAATCTTTTTTCCCTTATAAAAATCACTTAGTAAATATAGGTGAATAAAATAAAATATGGATGCATTAAGTGAATTTAATATTTGATGAGTTAGATTGATGTGGACAAATAAGTTTATTTGGTTACCCAAGTGCTAATTAAATAAAATATACTTGAATAGTTTTGTTTTTTTATTTTTTACATTTGGAACATATTTAAATAGTTTAATTATACACCATTCTTTCATTTCTGTTACGAAATATATTTAAGGATCACATTCACAATAAATAGTAATTATATTAAAAATACGGATTATTTAAATTATATTTATTTCTACTCTTTTTTAAATATGTGAATGTGATCTAATTAATCATCACATGACCAAATAGTTGTGAAAAAAAGGCACTTGTTTTACCTGTAATTAGTTGGATTTTGAGGCCACAAGTGCTGCCAATGCTCCAAAGGATGAGCTGGGTGTCTAAGACTATCCCTCCATAGATGGACCTTTTCAGTTTCATATCTTAGACTGCTAGTAAACCTCTTACATGTCTTCAAATCATCATTAAGATACAAGTTTTGCTTGTATTCATCGGACATCTTAAAAACCTCCTTAAAAATACTCATTGTTTCTTTCATTTCATTCACCAAGATTCCATGATTAATAACCTGTTTCAACCAAATAAATGTCACCTCCACCCGACTTACGTTAAACATATAAAACTGATATATTTATATAGATGAAAAATAGACTTAATTATTTTTTCTATTAAAGAGTTTTCATTGATTTTTTTAAGAAAAAAAAAACACAAGCATTTAGTAATCAGAAATGTAAAAATCCAACTACACAAAAAAAATTAAGGCATAAAGTGTTAGTTTTCGCATCCTATAGTTTGATAATACACCACATTGAGTGGGAGACAACTCATCTTTATCCAAAATTTTAAGGCATTAGATTAATGAGTAACTTCTTTTATAAATCAAACATTTTTCTCATTCATAATCGATGTAGGATTTAACCAATCATAATTGAAATCCAACAAAAATATGTGGGGACGAAAGTATGAAGAATTTTGTTTTTTGATTAAGTAGCTAGTGGCAAGAAAATCCACGTTAAATGTGGATAAGTAGAGTGTCCCAAGTTCGAACTCGGACTCCTGTACATATAGTGCAATATTCCTACCAACCGAGCTAAGTTCACGGGGATAAATATGAAGAAATTTTGTGCAAACACTAAAAATACAAATTGATATATTAATATAGATGAAAAATATATTTATGCTCTGTTTGGTAAAAATAGCGGTTAGCTGATAAGTTAGCTTATGGCTGATAGCTTATAAATGATAAGCTAATTGAAGTGTTTGGTAAAATTAGTGGTTTAACTGCTGATAAATGTAAAATGACATAAAAGGACATTATCAATTCATAAGAAATAATATTAAATTAATATTTAAAACACTTAAAATTTAATAATTTAAATTTATTAATTTAATATATCTTCTATATCTTATTAGGAAATTAATTTTTATTAATTGAAATTTCATTTTAAATTTAATTTATTTTCATTTCAATTTTTATAATTTATAAAAAAAATGCAGCAATAAAATGTATTCAAAACAATAAAAAAATTCAAATATGTCCATTTCTTATTTATTATTTATTTAGACTATAAAATTGCTGAAACTAAAAACACAATGGATATGTTTGGTGTTATGCTTCTTTGGATTAAGTTTATTTTAGTTTTTATTAAATTTTAAAATAAAAAACAGTAGCAAAAACATAGGTATGTACTGTATATGATACGTGGTTCAAGTAAAAAAAAAGAGCATATACTAGGTTCAGTAACGTACAACAACGTTATGCATATTTATTTTATTTTAATTTATAAAAAATTGTAAAGGTTAAAAAAGGATTTTAGATAAAATAATAAGGGTAAAAAATGGAAAAAAAAAATGATAAGTTATAAGCTATAAGCTCAAAAGCTAATTGAAATAGCGTTTGAAAAATAAGCTATAAGCTCGTGATAAGAAGACCGTTACCAAACAGAGTTTTTAGCTTATAAGCTATAACCTACCTTATTGACCTTCTCAATCAGAGTCTTAATCAATTTTTCCATTAAATTTTTTTAAGTGAACTTTTTAAGTAAAAAAAGAGAGCATTTAGTATGAACCTGAAAGAATCCAAACTCCTGAGCAGCCTTGATAATTTGATGAATTGTGTTAGCTCTATCACCCTTTTGTGCTTCATTGAGATCAATTATTGGGATGCTGCTGCTTATTGGGATTTTGAGATCCCCAGGTCTTGATTCTAATGGAAATATGTAGTTCTCTGGTACAGATTTCATATTTGACCAGTTTGAAATAAGTTTCTCCATATGATCCTTTTTAACTAGCTTGATTATGCTTCATACACAATGTGGTGTATTATGGTCGAGGGGGTATATATATGGTGATGGAGAGGAGCAATAAATTAATAATGTGCATATTATATTTGTTTGACAACTAAATGTGGTGTATTACAACTCGAAAGGATTCATCTAGTGATAAAAAGACTGGTCTTGAATTCGAGAAGTTCTGGGTTCGAGTCCCGTTGTTATTTGGCCCATTATATTTGACTATAAATAGGATTCATGTTTCATGTAAATGACACTCTTAAGGAATAACACACACTCTGTTGTTTTCTCTTATTCTCTCTTCTCTTCTTCTCTCCACATAAACCGGATAGAGAGATGGCAATTAGGGTTGCTGTTTCCATGATTATATAATATCAAGATTTATTTTCAAAATCAAAATATTTTTTCATTGATTCGAGGACATAAAAAAACAATTTTCGTAAGTAAAAGGCCGTAATTAATAATAAATAAATTAATAATAAATAAAAAATATTATTATATTACTCTTGTTTACGTTAGTTTTATAATAAAATTTATCATTATTCTGGAATAATAACTCTTTTTTTTGTCATGCTCAAAATAAAATATATTCTGAAACTGGGACACTCATAAAAATATTTAAAAAAATAATAATTTAGTCGTATCATTTTATCTCATTTATTTCTTTTCTCTTTAAATATTGTGTTGTGTATTTGTCTGAATGCACATGATTGTATTTTATTTGAGATTGTGTTTAAGTCGGAAAAATTCAATTGATAGTTGCAACATTTTAATTAGATGGTTGCAGCTTCTTTTGTTTGCTTTCTGAAAGTACATGGTGGGTTCATAATTCCACACTTTTCACATTTAACGTGTGATATGGCTATTATTTGACCCAAAAAATGTGTATAACTATTACTCTCTCAATTTTTTTTAAGTTAAATTAGTTCACTAGAATTGACACCTCAGAAAATTAAATCTAAAACTTTAAGAAATAGTATACTCTCAGATTCTAAGTCAATATCACTTGACCAAGTTAAGTGGATTCTCTCTTCAATTATTATAATAGTAGAAATGTATGTTTTTAAATCATTGAATAATAAATGTATTTAAACTTTGTACAAAAAAAAATGTATTTAAACTATATCTATAATATAGAGTACGACTGTGTGTCACATGAGTTTGGCTCAATTGGTTGGACACCGCATTATATATGCAGGGGGCCGGGGTTCGAACCCGGGTCATCTCACTTATCCACTTTAAGGGTGGAATTTCAAGCCGCTAGGCTACTTGACCAAAAAAAAAAAAATAGAGTACGACTGTGTTTATTAAAAATAGCGGATGATTTATAAATTAGTTTTAAGTTTATAGTAAACTAGCGGGCCATGCAGGCGCGGCGCCTGCATGTGTGTAACTTATGTAAAAAAAAAAAAGACGTTTCTTATATTATTGTGAGTTTGTTAATAAAAAAATTTGCACCAAAATGCATTTTTTTTTTTTTTTATAGTTGAATGGAAGTTTTTTAGGATAAATTTGTAAATATAAAAAATCTACACCAAAATCAATGTATCATTTTTATATATAGTATAGATAAACCAACCGATTGAAAGTAGTGTTTGGTAAAATTAACGACAAATTATTTTATATAATAGATCTGGAAACGTGGTTTGATTGTATATAATTGATCCAATTGGATTTAATTAAGGACAAAACTTACGTGCATTTCCATACATGCATTTCTTATTTTTCTTCTCACAAAGAGGTAGTTTTTTTTATTAAAAATTAATTTTCTTTTATTTTTTCAAAATGAAAAAACACAAATAACCACCTCTTTATGAGTGAAAAAGTAATAAATGCATGTAAGTTTTGTCCATTAATAGTTTTATCCTTTAATTAATTGCAAGATAAGCTCCACCACGTCACTGTTTTCACATGCCGCCTAGCAAAATACTGCCGGTGTTTCTTTCATTTTGCACATTTTCAAAAACATGGCATATGTTTTTTTTTTTTTAACGGCAAAATTATTACTCACTTTCTTTCTTATTATAAGAATATTTTATAGAAATCGTGGATATTAAAAAAATTTGTTGGAGTAATATTTTTTTTTTGTCAAGTAGTCTAACGATATTGAAGTACAAAAGTAAGTATGTTTTTATCGTCTCCACAGAAACAGGTACGATATCGATGTCGTTCAACAATTAATATAATTTTAAATAAAGTGGTTGAAGGTTTTGTTTATCAAAATTTAGAAAATAATATAACGATGAAAGTGAAGTAAATTGACAGAGAGATTAAATTGTTGGGATTAGAATTTCAATCACTCATTCATATATATTCTCTTAATCAGTTACACAGGTTCTAGCCATTTATCAATATTATCACGGATTTACTCATCGTACGTTTCCGTTCCCAGATAACGCCGAAAAATCTTTTGTACCTATCAAACCTTGATCTCTCGGGTACTTAATCAATACAATATTAATAGCATTAAGATCAAATACTTTGATTGAATATTAAACCCAAACTTATTCCTAGAGTTTTGATTTAATAGATATCATCGTAGGTCAATGATTCAAAACATATATTCATATACTATTTCAAATCAAAAGATCAAAAAAATAATAACAAGGATAATATCAATATTGATTCATAACTAAACCATATATAACACCATGATCAATAGAAAATACATATTAATAGAGTAATTTACATCTAGTCCCAACAAACGAGAGATTAGTTACCCATAGTTATAAGGGTTAAATATGTTTTTGGTCGCTATAGTTTTCCAGGATATCGTTTTTAGTCCCTGAAGATTTTTTTCGCACTTTTTCGTCCCTGAAGTTTTATCAGTTAGTGTGTTTAGTCCATACTTTTAATCAAACTCTTGTATACTTTCGTATTTTTGATTGATTTTTTGTATTCATGTTTATAATATTATAAGAAAATTTCCGATAAAAATTTAGAATTTTTTAACATGAAATGAATATTTTATGAATTTTTACGTATAAAAAATTCATATTTAATTTAATTCACCTCTAGTTAAAAAAAAATTAAAATTTTGTAATAGATATTCATATATTGTACTAAACATGACCACGGAAAAAAATTTAAAATTTCGAATGATATGCATGAGTTGAATGAAAAGTATGGACTAAAAACACTTATTGATAAAACTTCAGGGAATAAAAAGTGCGAAAAAATCTTCAGGGACTAAAAATGAAATTTTGCGAAACTATTAGGGACCAAAAGCATATTAAACCCTAATTATAATAACTTTTACAAAGATGAGAAGAAAAGAGATGAACAAACATTACAAGTTGATTCCTCAAACAATTGTTGTATATCCACCTTCAAATCTCCTTCAAAATTGGTCTCCTTGGCTTCTCTCTTACTCCTAGACATGATTTTAATGCGTATAGTATATGTTTTGCAGCAACTGATAGCTATTTATACAAGTTAGGAAAATACAGGCTCGCTTAGCGAGACATGCCTTGCTAAGCGAGACAGTCTTTCTTCATTAGAAGGATTGCTGACACGCAGGGACGGAACTACATAGAGGCACACTGTGGCCTTGGCCACAGTGGAATTTGCATTTTTAATAGGTATCTATACACATTTTTATTAACTATTAGGGTATATATAGTGTTGAATTTAAACAAAGTGTTTCAAGTGCGCCAGTGGTAATGTGCTCGTTATGTTATTGATGTAACCTGTGTTCAAATCCTTTATGGTACAGTTTCCACTTTTAATTGTTTTTTTGTCAAAAAATTGTCATGTTACTACTGCAAACAATAATAATAATAAATTAAGAATAATAATTGTTTTTTTGTCAAAAAATCGAGTTGTTCCTATTTCAATTTTTTAAAATTCGTTTTTAAGATGATAATTGTCTTTTTCTTATTTATAAACACATGTTCATATCAACTTACATCTAATGTGGTACTTCTTAATACACTCATCTCATACCTAGTATTATTGAACTTGATGCGTGGATATAAATGGTAGGTGATGCAATACGGGGTGATCCAATAAATTTTAGAGAGGTTCTAATACATCTTAAAATTGTGAGTATTGGATGGGACTTCTTAACATGATAGTCACCACTCATCACTCAAGCAAGGAACTTTATCTTTTCAATTAGGTCCATCATATCACTGCCACAAAGTTGTGTGAGTTAGCTTCTGCACTCGATGCCACCACCATCCGCCAAAATAGTACTACTAGATTAGGCTTACCAATTTGTTTGATTCTGTGTGTGGATGAAATTTGAAAGACAATCACTTTTGTCACTTTATTGGTTACTCGCGCGTTCTATGTATTTTCGATTTTACCCTTCTACTACTTAAATAACGGATGTTATAAAATTTGGTATGATGTTTTGTCCTGAAATTTTTTCATTTTTATAACATCCCCTACTTAAGGAGTGGGTGTTATAAATTTGGGGTGTCCCATTTATGCTTGTTATTCACACATTCATTTATAACATCTGCTACTTAAGTAGCGGGTGTTATAAAAATGAGATTTTTAAAGAAAAAACAGCCCACCAAGATTTTTTATAACGTTCACTACTTAAGTAGCGGATGTTAAAAAATTTTATATCATCCACTACTTAAGGAGCAGACGTTATAAAAATGAGAATTTTCAGGAAAAAAAAACACCTACCAAGATTTTTTATAACGTCCGCTACTTTTTATAATGTCTGCTACTAAGTAGCGGACGTTATAAAAATGAGATTTTTGAGAAAAAAACATCCTCATACATATAATCTACTACTTAAGGAGTGGATAGGGGTAAATTGATAAATTCGTAGGACATGTCCCAAAATTCGTAGGTGACAAAAGTAATTCTCGATTTGAAAAGACCAAGTTAGAGCGCAGTTGGGGACTTTTCCCTTTGGACTTTTGTTTGCTTTAAATCTACATTTCACATATTTGGGGATTCTAGCTAACAAATTGAAAAATACTAGTCAGCATAAGCAACAACATGAGTTGCGTATGGTACACAAGAATTACTACCGTTTGAAATAGAGATTAGAGACGTTGCTTCAATATCAAGAAATTCAATGTCAATGATAATAAATTTGACAACAAATTTCTGATGTTCATACAATTTAAAATCAATTTATAAATACAAATGAATTTAATACGTTTAAACCTGTTTTAACCAACTTTTTATTAGAATTTTTTTTTTAGTTTAAATTACTTAATATTGTTCATACTAAATATAATTACTTCAATAAATAATAAAATATTTATAAGAAAGGATGGTGGGGTACTGCCGGTGGAGATCAACGGAAAAATTCTAACAACCCCACAGTGGAGAATCGATAAGGTGGCAACGGCATGCGCAGGTCTCTACGGGAGAGTTCCAACTGTAACTCTATTTATTTTTTTAAATAATACATTTATTTTAAGAAAAATTTCTTATTTCTTTAACGTTGATATTTTTCCATCATTTTATCATATACTAAGTCATTTAAAATATATTTCATCACTAATTTTTAAATAAAAGTATAACACGAGATCGAAATTGTTGGAGTTTAAAATAAGAGACCAAATTTATGAACTTGTAAAAAAATGGCGACTAAAATTATAAATAAGTCTATTTTTCAGTCAAAAATTATTAAACATAGGAGTAGAATCTAAGACCGCACTTTGAAATAGCAACATTTTGCAGTTACAGTCTACACCAGAAGTAGACTAAAAATGAAATTTTGCGAAACTATTAGGGACCAAAAGCATATTAAACCCTAATTATAATAACTTTTACAAAGATGAGAAGAAAAGAGATGAACAAACATTACAAGTTGATTCCTCAAACAATTGTTGTATATCCACCTTCAAATCTCCTTCAAAATTGGTCTCCTTGGCTTCTCTCTTACTCCTAGACATGATTTTAATGCGTATAGTATATGTTTTGCAGCAACTGATAGCTATTTATACAAGTTAGGAAAATACAGGCTCGCTTAGCGAGACATGCCTTGCTAAGCGAGACAGTCTTTCTTCATTAGAAGGATTGCTGACACGCAGGGACGGAACTACATAGAGGCACACTGTGGCCTTGGCCACAGTGGAATTTTCATTTTTAATAGGTATCTATACACATTTTTATTAACTATTAGGGTATATATAGTGTTGAATTTAAACAAAGTGTTTCAAGTGCGCCAGTGGTAATCTGCTCGTTATGTTATTGATGTAACCTGTGTTCAAATCCTTTATGGTACAGTTTCCACTTTTAATTGTTTTTTTGTCAAAAAATTGTCATGTTACTACTGCAAACAATAATAATAATAATAATAATAAATTAAGAATAATAGTTGTGATTAATTTTTTTTAAAAGGGGTGGTCAATACATACATAATATTAGAAAAGTTAAATTATATCAATGTGATTAATTTTCTTTAAAAGGAGTGGTCAATATATACATAATATTAGAAAAATTAAATTATATCGATGACGTTCTAACCAGTAAAAAATTTACCATTAAAATTAAAAATTCATATCATATAGATAAAATACATGTAAAATTTTATATAAATTTAAAATAATTTGATATGTAATTGAGACTTACCAAAATTAAGGATTTATATATTTTTATTACACACGGTTAGCCTTAATGTAACTCAATAACATATGAAATTATTTTAGTTTTCCTTAAAAATGTATTATATGTGAATTTAGACGTTATTGGAGGAAGCAACATTATTCAAATGTTAATGGTCTATAAAAAAAAATCTCTATTCAATGTTTTGGTAACAAGAGGGCTAAATTTAACAAAATAAAATAATTTAATATAAATTTATAATTTCTTGAGTTTCTCTCTTATTTTTAACATATATAATTTAATTTATAATTTCTTTAATATTTGGCCACACCATTATCAAATGTCTAGATCCGTCCCTGCTGACACGTCAGCACAAACCGTCAGGCTCGCTTAGCGAGCCAGTGACCTCGCTAAACGAGACCCCCTGCTTTGACCTCGCTGCGTCTTGCTTTGAACTTGTTACTCCCTGACTTGTCTCGCTGTCCCCTCACTTTGACCTCGCTTAGCAAGCAAAGGAGAATTTTTCTACTTCTTCAACTAAAAATCATTCTCTAAGCTTAAAACCTTCAAAAATACTTGGGATTAGTGAAAGTAGCATACATTGATCACTTAAACATAACAAAATTAATATACATAATAATGAGGAATTCTATAAGTTAATTTGCAAAATAAAGTTAATAAGTGCCTTAAATATATATATATATATATATATATATATATATATATATATATATATATATATATATATATATATATATATATGTAAAATTACCACATTTTGGCACTTATCAAGCGGATAGAAAATCCACTTTGAATGTGAATAAGTGGTGTGTCTCAGATTCGAACTCAGGCTCCTGCACATATAGTGTGATATTCCTACCAATTGACTGTTATTTTACATATGTTAATATATGATTTTGACTATTAAAATTTTTAATTATTTATTGGTGGATTCTAAGATGAGGGAGCAATTAAGTCCCTCACCGGTGGACCATTAAATATATACCCTTAGATCTATTAAAAGTAATTTAAAGGTTGAGATATGTTGGGAAAGAAAACGTGATAATTGCACCTTCCTCACCTGATCTTTCTTTACTTTATTTTTTGCGGTTTTTTTTTCCATTTCCCTTCATCTTCCTTTTGTCCTCATTATCCCATTCAACCATCATCTTCTTTCAAAACGGCAAAACCAGAAGAAAAATATTGCACGGTGGTTCTTAGAAAGTTGATATATTTTTAATTTCATTTTTCGAAACCCTGAAAAAGAGAGAAAGACCGATTGTCCACTGACGGTGGACTGCGGAGCCATCCCGGAATGTAGTGGGTTGTCACTTTAATATTGATAAAGAGTTCTCATGAAATTCTTTTTGTAGACTTTGAAAAGTAAAACACAACACAAACAAAACAAAAAAATACAAGAAACCATAGTTATCTTGAATATTGAAATTTTATTTTAACTCTCAAGAGGCAAAGTAGCAAATGAGATTTGCAGCCTTGCAGGTGTGATGGGTTGCCCAAATTCTTGCGCCCTTGAGTACGATTAGGGATGTCAATTCGTCATAGCGGATCCCCGCAGGCCGTTCGGAGATTCGAAAACGGAGATTTTCTCCGTAAAGACGGGGATGCAAAAATTTCCCTGCAGAGGAGATTGGAGATGAAGCATCCGTCCCGTGGATTACCCGAATCCGTCCATATATATTTAACTATATATTATTATTATTATTATTATTTTGATAATTTATTATTATTAATTTTTTGAATTATAAGATATTTTGGTTATAAATTTTTGTATGATTATGCCTATGTTGTTATATATTATGGAATATTTTGCTATTTGTTTTTGTATGATCATTAGTAGGCATTATGTGTTGTTTTGATCATTAAAAAAAGAAAAATGCAAGATATTTGCTTTTTTAATAAAAAGGAAAAAATAACGTCATACTACTGTCATAATTTTATCCGAAAAATATAAAATATAAAATTCGTAATATTCAATCTCCGTAGATTTCCGTGAAAATCGTAGGGATCTGTGGAATGTGGGTGGAGACCAATATTCCTCGTAAAATGGAAATGGGGGTAAAAATTCCCCCGCAAACACTTTAGGGCGGGGAACGGAGATATTTCCTCCACACACTCCCCGCCCTCGTTGATATCCCTAAGTACCATCAATGAAGTTTTTGATGAAAAAACTAATTAAAAAATACTATAAAAGAAGAAAAAAGGATATGGTAAGGTCAGGCATATGTGTTATTTTTTATTTTCCATCGAATCTGAACCCTTAAATTACACTTCATAGATCTAATGGTATAATATTAGTGGTCCACCGGTGAGGGACTTAATTGCTCCCTCACCTTAGACGCCACCTTATTTATTAGTAAAAATTTGGGTTAAATATATTTTTAGTCCCTACATTTTGCGAAATTGTCAAGAATGGTCCTTATATTTTTAACCCTAAATATTTTATTTAAATTAATTAACTAAAAAATAAGCTAACATATATTGATGAAACATATATTGCCACCCTTCAAAAATAAGCTAACACCAAACCAACACAAAATCTACTATCAAAATGAAAAAACCTAGTACTCAAACATACTATAAAGCACCGGTAGAAAAATCTCTTGTTAGGTCGGTTAGAATCGACTTCTTAAGACGATTTCGAGCCCAACCTAAGAATTCCCATCAAAAGAAATTTTGCTTTCTTAAGTAGGATTTGCACCTGACTTAAGAAACGGTTATTAGGTCAATTAAAAATTGTCTGACCTAATAATTCTAGGCTTTCAGAAATCAGTCAACTCATTTGTACCCTAACTTAAAAGTTTCTTTCTTGAGTTAGATATGTTTTTCACGCTCATTTTTTTTAATAACAATTTTTTTTGGATGACACACACAATATCAACATTGCATGCAAAACAATAATAATAATAATAATAATAATAATAATAATAATAATAATAATAATAATACAACATCATATAATGTAACCTCAGATTTCAAAATAAAACCATAAAAGTAAAAATATTGTCTTATCAAATTAAAACATCGTTGTAATCAAAAGATATAACATTAATTAGTCTTATCAAAAAGCATAAACAAGAGTATCTACTTAGGTGAAACAACAACTACGTACTTATCAACATACAACCAAAACTAGAAACCTTAAAGACTAGACAACATCCAACACAGAATTGCACCCTAATTTATCATATTTGTGCAGTATTCTTGAAAACTTTTAACTTCATCATTTTGAAATAGCTTTAAATCCAAAAATATCTTAATAAATAATTGTTGACATTACATTAAAGTAGTGAAGTGTACCAACATTACACCATCATACAACACATTTTACCTTCCAAAAATATTATTTCAGTTAATTCTTTGATGCCACAAACGATTTTAGAACCACTGTGTCTCCATATTTGTTAAAGTAGTGAGAGATGAAATCCTTATATTTGAAAGACTTAAAAATTGGTGGATTGTGTTCATCAGCGATAGCTTGTGCTGGCTCAACAGTACAATCATCTGAAGGAGCTAAGCAAAAAGCAGCAGTTGTGCGACCTTCACTTGAATTTGTTACAACTCTATGCTCTACACTTTTTAGCTTACCATTACTGATTATCTGTAACCAATTTAACCAAACACAAAAAGGTAATTATTCTTTTTCAATTTTGTCTTTCCTTTTTCTCGCAAAAAAAATGTTGGGTCATGAGGGGGTTCGGGAGATCATCACATCGGGCCTTGAACAACTTTATAAGTGAGTTTGACACCGTACTTTTATCCAAAACATTAAGACGTTAGGTTTATGGTCATCTCACTTATAAATTATTCAACATTCACTTGTCTATCCGATATGGGACTCAACTCACACTTGAAATACCAACAAAAAAGAGACAAAATTGAAAGGAAAAACAACATAATCCATTTTCGGATTAGGTTTAGGTGCAGACATAAAATATTTGCAGTCATGCAGTCAAGCGTTATTGACTGTCCGATTAAGATCAGAGGATCCTGATTTAAGTATAGTATTTTTAAAATTATAAAATAAAAATAAAATATTTTTTTTGTATGTCTACTGATACACAAACGTCATGACTACATGACTGCACGGAGAAAAGCGACTACATATAATCCATTTTTCATATAGTATATGGTCGAATTGTTCAAAAAAATTGAATTCGAATTATAATGGAATCAATACCTGCAATGTGTAGCCGACATTTATAACAAAGGAATGAGGAAGAACCTCAACAGCAATCCATTCTCCATCCTTCAATACTTGAAGACCAGATACATCATCTTGCATTAAAATTGTGATGAGGTTAGGATCTGAGTGTTTGCTCATTCCCAATGTCAAACTTGGTTCAGGGCATGGTGGATAATGATTAACTGATAAAATCATTGACCCTGTAAGATCATTGTCAAAATATCCACATTTAAGACCAAGTCCTTCACGGATTAAATTCATGATCCTTGAACCCAATTCCTTAACTTCATTTGAGAAATCCCCTACACAATCTCTGAAATAAAAGATCTATTAGAAACAAATTATGCTACATGTGCTGATTGCACACCCAAATTCATGTTGGCATTGAATATGCCTTGCCTTATTTTCAAAAAAATAAATAAAACATCTTGAGTTACATGCTGAAAATAAGTTTAAATATTGTTTTTTGAGTTAGTTTTTCTAGATTACCCTTAAAGAATGGTGGGTATTTTATCCAACAACCAATAAAAGTTAGCCACATAAGCAAATTTGTAAATGAAGTAAAAGTCATTTTGTGTGTATCACTTGCAATTTTAGTTATATGGTTAATTCTCATTGATTGTTCGATAAATTATTTACATTCCTTCAATGGATAGCATATGCTTCACCATTTGAGCTCCGGACCACTAAATAATGGTCTAAAGATGGAGCTTAACTATTTTTAATTAAAAATGAATTTTATAATAATGAAAAATAGAATATATATATATATATATATATATATATATAATATTTTATTAAAACTAATTAACTAAAAATAATAAGGTTCACCATTGGGCATGACTTAAATTAAACGGCCCCACAATTCCTAATTTCATGTGTTTTTAAAAATAATATATGATGTGTTGGTATATTATTGTACGCACGTGTAAAAGAATTTGATCATATTTTTTTGTTTTTTTATAAATTTGTGTACGTATGTTTAAATATATTTAATTCGTGATTGTGCCTAAATGAGTGTTGTGACTTTTTTGTTTACCTGTAAGTAGTTGGATTTTCAGGCCATAAGTGTTGCCATTGCTCCAAAGGATAACATGGGTGCCTAAGACTGTCCCTCCATAGATGAACTTTTTCTGATGCATAGTTGAAACTGCTGGTAAACATCTTACATGGTTTGGTAGGGTCATTAGTACACAATTTTTTCTTGTACTCATCAGGCATCTCAAAAATCTCCTTAAAAATACTCATTGCTTCCTTCATTTGATTCACTGATACCCCATGATTAATAACCTGTTACCATTAAACATTATTCAAGTAATCAAGTATAAAACAGACTCCATAACATCTACTCCCTCCGTCCCTTATTATAAGCCCCCTTGACATTTTTCAAGCATATTAAGAAAAGTTGGTAGTGTAATTATTATGTATTTTTTGAGTGTTACAATTACTAAATTGTCCTTAGTGAAAAGATGTATTTGTATTTGACTTTTCAGATTTCAATGTAAAGTAGGATTATGTTTGTAAAAGTATTAATATATGTATCTAGAGATTCGAAAAGGGGCTTATATATAGAGACAAACTTTTTCTTTGAAGAGGTGCTTATAATTAGGGAGGGAGGGAGTAATATTTAACTTGTGCATTGAAAACCTCTGTTTTTGACATTTTTTTAAACCTTTAACAAAAGTTACACTATTATTTAGTATTATTTCTTTCTCATAAAAAGTGTCTCATTTACGTATTTCTATTTTTTCTGTGTCTCAAAATAATTGTAACTTTACAATACTTATTATTTTAATTCAATATCATACTATTATTGAATTTAAGTTTTCTTGAGAATCGTGGAGAATCTAAATAAGACAATTCTTTTTGGCAGATTCTAGGGTGGGAGAGTGAAATAGATCTCCCACCGTGAGAGAGTAATCTAAACCGTTGGATGAGTGATGATACCATGTACTGCTTGTACCTTATATTTTTCTTTTCTCTCTCTTTCCACCATCTCTCTCATCTCACTGTTTGTCTAGAATTTCAATTCTCCAATATATCTCCTTCCTTCTTCTACCTCACAACTAGATTCTCTTTGATTACTTTCTTCAAACTTATAATCATAATACACAAATCTCCCAATTTAATTTCCTACTAACTTTATTCAAATTTCAAACCAATTACAATCAATCAGTGAATCTATGCATCATAAAATATTCATAAGTGAGTAGAAAATTTCAATCAAACAATTGAAGAACTATTGACTTAAGGCCCGTGGACTCCTTTACAAAATCAACTACAGAACTCAGATCTGAATGGTTCTCAACATCAGTCGTAGTTATTTGTTTTTTAGGGATCCTGGTAAAAAAATTAATGACTTTAAGCTTATTAGATCTGATATCACAAAGGAATGATAATTGTTTCATTAGTATTCCCAAAGTGATGGCCTATAAACACTGATTCTTCGGGTACAAATCAATTGCTATTAATAAGGAAGCATATGATTTACACCTTAATAACAGTATATGATCACATAAATACTTATCCACTCTATTTTTGTTTTGGTACAAATCTATTGCTATTAATATGGAAACATATGATTTACACCTTAATTCTAGTAATAATCTATTGTGTATTTTTTTTTTTCAACAAGCTGTGTTTTAATTAAACTATGAACACAAAATATTGAAGAAGATGAAGGGGAATGGAGATGAAGAGAACTGTGGAAAATGCAGAGACGGTGGAAAGAGAGAGAAATCATCACTCATCCAACGGTTTAGATTACTCTCTCACGGTGGGAGACCTATTTCACTCTCCCACCCTAGCATCAGCCTTTTTTTTATGAGATGGAGATGAGAAATGTTATCTAAACATCAAAAAGTCTAACATCAATACAACATCAAGGGTAGTATGGTCATTTTTCTCATCAAAATACTACTTTTAGTTTTTAATCTACCATTGATGTTGTATTGGTGTTGGACTTTTTGATATTTAGATAACATTCCTCGGTGGAGATAGTAGTAATAAACTCAAACTTTGTAAAATGTCTACTTAGTTCAGTTGGACGGATGCAGAACACGAGGACCCCGTCATGTTCACACCCTCTCAAAGATACTTTCTCCGATTACATTTATAAGCAAAAAAAACTACTTTGCACGGTGTTTAAGGAATTTAGTTAAGTGTAATTAAGTTTCTTGATTTAATATAAAATATGAATAAGTTTACTATATTGTATCATTCTTTTTCTTGGAAATCACATGCACCTTTTGAAAAGTAAGGGTATATTCGGAATAACAATATTAATTAATTTAAAAGTAGTTAACTTTTGCTTATAACAGTGACCAAAATTTTAAGTATTTTTTTGCTTATAAATGTGATCGGAGGGAGTATGTTGATTTCTAAGCACAAAATTTTCTCATTTAACTCAAACTCTTGAAAATTAGCAACATCCCCATATTATTTTAAAAATTAGCACAGTTGTTTTTTTTTGTTGATAGACGAAATGACAAAGTCATTAGAAAACTTACACACATAAAGTGAAGTGACCAGGGATCGAACCCCGGTCATGGCGTCCGACACTAGAAATTTCGGTATTTCTACCATTTGAGCTATGATTTATGGACAGCACAATTGTTTTTTACTAAAACTATTTTTAATGTTATTTACAGTTTAAATAGAAAATATGTTTTTGTATATAAAAAAAAATATATGTTTTTTAAAAAAGTTACGTTTCTTATTAAGGGTCCATTTTTAATTTTTAAATAGGTCTCCGAAAAGTCAGGACCGACCTTGACAAGATATATTGGGTCACATGTTATCAGGTTTCAACTATTGGACTGGACGTGAGAGATTTTCGTTATTGAGGCGTCCACCATTTATATTTATACACCCAGCCCAACAAAAAAAATATTGAACGGCATCGAGCCCAATAGTGTTGAGCCCGAAGGCGCATGTATGTTAAGTGTTTTCATCTTACAGGTTGGGTTCAATTAGGTCGAAAGCAAATTTCCAAAAGCTATGAATCGAGTTGCACTTATGAAAGAAAGTTCTTATATTTTGTTGTTCTTCTTTTTGTTTTCTTACATAAAAAAACTTAATTTAGCCCTTAACCAACAAGAAGAATGTATTAAAAACTGTTGAGCAGCTATGTACCTGAAAGAATCCAAACTCTTGAGCAGCTTTGATAATTTTGTGAATTGTATTGGTCCTATCAGCCTTATGTGCTTCACTTAGATCAATCACTGGAATGCTATTGCTGAATGGGATTTTGATATTCCCTGGTCTTGATTCTGGTGGAAATATGTACTTCTCAGGGACAGATTGGAAATTTGACCAACTACTTGTAATAAGTTTCTCCATTGTTTTTTGGAATGAGATTTTAAAGGCTAAGAATATTGTGATATGTTGATGATGATGGAGAAGAGCAAAAAATGTGGTGCATTTATATCTATTTTTTTTACCTTACATTAATAATATATCTTTTTTTTACCTTACATGTTACGGTTTTTCCACATATAGGGTAGCAAATTATACTCTTTCTGATGGTGTGTTTGTTGGTGCATCACATTGTATGGTTTTTCACGGGTGTCTATGTATTGTTTTTATTAACCAAATTGGTATGCTTTTTCACGGGTATCAATACTACATATTGCTTTAATTAACCAAATAGGAAGTGGAATCATATCAGTTGGGTTTTTGAAATTGGCTACATTTTGTAAAAACAAGGTAAGCCAGATGAGGGACAATATGGGGCTACCTTTGGTACAACATCCTGAGGCCAGAATATGTGGACAGTTTGTTACACAATATTAGCGCGTTTTATTTGTGAAGTAAATCCATTAAGCGACTTGCTTGTTCCTAAAGACGAGAATTTCAGTTTATTTCCTGATCAGATCGTTTTTTGCATCGTCCCTAAAGATATTTGCTTGGATTTGCTTGAAGAATATGTTTGTACTGGATTTTCCCTATATCTAAGTTATTTGTGAAGCACGAAATTCATTATCATCCCATGCTAATTCGTGGCTATTTAAAGGAAGACTCAGACCTATTTTATTTACCGAAGCTTAAACAAATATATCAAAGATGTAGTATTTTAGGGTTTCGTGTCTTGTAAGCCTTGCGCTTTATTTGTGAGCCACTCTTGTATCATCTTGATGCTAGAGTATGACTGTTTTTAGTTGAGTTGTAATCTTTTAATCTACTCCTAAACTTTAAAGTACACAGATAGGTATTTGTTTGAAGTATGTTCTTCGCCAAATTGTTGTTAGTGTTATACGGTCACGCTGGTTGTGTGGTTAGGAGGAAGTGAGACGGGGCGTCTCATATCTAGGAGTTCCTAGGTAGGATTGCATGAGATAGTGTCTAGGCGATAAGATAGAAACGAGAGGTTTTGGAGTCTTTGAACTAGAACTATAGTAGTGAATTCATTCCTAAATTGGTATCCCCCAGAGTAGGAGAGGTTGCTCTGAACTGGGTTAACAACATACCGTGTTATTTTAATTTCTGTTTTTTTATTGTTAAATTGTCCATTATGTTCTGCTGAGAACTGTGTTGAAGCAGATGCTGCCTCATCCGGTACCCCATCTAGACTGCGCCAGAATTTCAATATCATTATTTATTAAATTGATATATAGAAAAAAAAGAAATACGATTACAAATAACAAAATTTTAAAATCTGAAGAAGAAATACATCACGACTGCTGTGATTATCTATAAAAAGAGAATAACATTTTGAAAAGATTGTTATAACATATATATGGACTCTTCTATGAGATATACCATGTGTTGTTTATTACACTCCCAACATGTCAAGACAAGACAGAGGGTTAGTTCAATGTTTAGCTTAGTGTTAAGGAGTTGGAGGTTTAGGGTTGGAATCTTGACACGAAGAAAACTAACATAACATTATAATACTAATAACTGACATTTCTTATAAAAAAAAGTCAAATATAAGGTTAAGTTCATTAATCGGTGTATTTTAACCATGAATTATAGTTCAAATATATCGTTTTGGTCTCCCTTTTTTTATATAAAATACTTATAAATGTGACACTTTTTAAATATATATATATATATATATATATATATATATATATATATATATATATATATATATCATTTCGACCGACACCAACAATGGGGATCAAAGAAAAATGTTGGATGTATAAGTATGGGCGGACTCGGATTTCATTTTCATTTTGTTCTCGTTCTCAATCACGTTTCTTTCTCCCTCGCCCATACTAAAATTGACTTAAGGTGGTGATATCAGCGCTCTGATTCAGTTTGGTGAGAGAACGGGAATGTTTCCTGATGTTTGGTTAAGAATAGAGACCATAACTCAAATGTGAATAGTTAGTCTTATATCGTTTATGAATGAACAACATATTAAATATAAGAGAGATGATTCATATGCTTAAAATGAATATACGATGCATTCCTCTCTTATAGTCTTGTAGTTTCTTAACATTGACTTCTTATTTCTCTTCGTGCTCTCCTAGCTACACTCCCAAACAAGATCCAAATTATGTTGGCAACAATGATAGAATATATGAAATACTGCCTCCGGTCATATTTATAAGCAAAAAAACACTTAAAATTTTGGTCACTATTATTAGCAAAAGTTAACTACTTTTAAACTAATTAATATTATTATTCCTAATATACCCTTACTTTTCAAAAGATGCATGTCATTTCCAAGAAAAAGAAGGCTACAATATAGTAAATTTATTCATATTTTATATTAAATCAAGAATATTATATACACTTAACTAAATTCCTTAAACATCGCGTAAGTAGTTTTTTTTGCTTATAAATATGATCGGGGGAGTAAAAATATTCCTAATAGAAACGTTATATCTTGTAAATTTCGTTCCTCTATAGTGAATAAAGTATAAAGCGAGGAAATTGAGGGTTGTAGTTGTAACAACCCCATAATTTGTCATGATGTACTTATAATATCTATCTTTAATTTATTAATTAACGGTTGATATTACTAACTTTACACTCTAGGGTGAATTACTCACTTTAGAGGAGTTGGATCCATAACTTCGTAGAGTTTGTAAGTTACGTAGTTGTTAAAGTAATACGAAAGATTGTTATAGCGATAAGAGGCTAAGGGATTTCGATCCTCTTCAATTTCCCCTCATGTTTTCTTTCATTTTTCTTAATCCAAGGGTTGAGAAATTACAAAGAATAAAAATGAGAGAAAGATCAACCTTTGGATTAAGAAAAATGAGAAAAAACATTAGAAAAAATTGGAGAGGATCCAATCCCGAGGCTAAGCATGCCACTTAATAATAATAATAATAATAATGTCTCCGTTAGCTTAGTCCAGTTGGTCCGGATATCGCATTTTACATGCAGAGATCAAAGTGGGCACACCATTTATTCATTCTAAGAGTGAAATTTCTAGTCACCAGACTATCTAACAATAATAATAATAATAATAATGCTTTCAAAAAGATAAAAAATAATAATAAAATATTAAGGGAAAAGAACACGCTTTCCTCGTGAGAATATTAAGTTTGTATCAATATGCATAAAAAACAAGTAATACTAGCTATAGTACTACATACCGTACATGCCATGCCAACAATTCTTTCAAAATATTTCAAACTTTTCTTTACTGCTGGCATTCAATATCAAACGATCAATATATGTATAAGAAGATACATTTTAATAAGTTTAGTGTCATATTTATTCTCATCTACTCCTTTTTAATAGTCTTTTTAGAATAATAGCATTAAATTAATGAAATATATCGTTGTACTTTATCTTTCTATTATTGTACCCTTATTTTAATTCAGCAATAATTTTTTTTGCACATATTTTTCTTTTCAATAAATTTAATATATATTATGTATAAAAAAACAAAATTTTAATATGTTAGATTAAAAAAACTTTAATTTTCCAAATATATAACATTAATTAATTTTATTAAAAAAATAAGAATAGTTGATAAAAAGTATAATTGACAAATCGTACTCTTAAAACGTTAAATTCGAACCTCAAAAAAGATTTAGAAAGAAATGGAGGAAGTAATATTTACAAAGTGGGTGTCCTACAAAATAAAAAATTCAGAAAGTGCATTAATAAAAAATAAAAAGGTTAATGATGGTTTTGGTCCCTTTAATGTAGACAAAGTTGGATTTTAGATTTGAGATGGATATGAAAGGAAGTATTGAGAATGGAGAAGAAAAAGAAATGGAAATGAGGAGATTGAAGATGATGTTGGTGACTAGTGATCGTGTTGATGATGATGAGATGGTGATAGCGATTTTGGTGATGATTTTGGTCCCTTTACTTTTATTTGCTTCAATTTTGTTAAAATGATTTTAATATTGGCAGTTTTAATTTGTTACACACGTGGTAGTTGCCCAGTCAATTAAAAGAGGCGGTCTATTGTGTTGATAATGATAAAGTTTTTTTTTAAAAAAAAGTTAACTAATAATTAAAATGAGTTTGGATTTATGGGAAGGTTCTCTAATTTACTCCCCTTATGAAAAATGTTAACCTAAGATTTTATAAAAATGATGATATGATATGGTCAGTTAAGGGTAAATGAAAACTCGCTAATATTATATGGGAAGATGATGGAATCTTAAGTTACTATTTTTCTTGAGGGGGTAAACCAGATAATCTTCACATTACAGGAATAATCTAAAAAAAATATTTGCAAAGAGGTAAACCAAAACTCGCCTATTTTGCGGGGAATAAAAACTTGTTTACCCTTTTAATTTTTAGAGACTAAAATCAATTTTTTTTCAAATTACAAGTACCAAAAATTGCTATAACCTGAAATAATTTTAAGAAGGGATAGATTAGGTCTCACCTAAAAATAATTTATTTTTACTTTTTTTTAAGATAAAATATATATATATATATATATATATATATATATATATATATATATATAAATGATTTGCACTATATACGGTGCCTCCAAGGCTGGATCTGAGATAGGTAGAAGAGGGCGATCGTCCTAAGCCCTGGAAAATTAGTCTAAAATTTGAGCTCCAAATAATTTGTTAAGGGGTTTATTAAGCCCATAAAAAATACATGAAAACTATTATTTTTGTTTGTCGTTGTTGGCGTTGGCGTGAGGGGGAGCATCATTGGGATGAATTAGTACATTGGGCTAAAAACAATCATACAAGTGACTTTTGAAACCACACTTTCACCCAATATCTTAAGACATTATGTTTAGAGCTCAATATAATACAAGACATTATGTTTATCTTAAGACACTTATATATTGCTCAACATCAACTATTTCAACCAATATCAAACTTAACGTACACTTGATAAATCTCAACATAATGATACTTGATATGATTGATGATTCATACAATGAATTTATAAAATAATATACAAGTACCAATGATCAAAATCTCTCTCAATGGATACAGTTTTCACTCGTATCAAGTATATATCAAATTCTCTATCAGATCACTTTTGTACTACTCCTTCATTGTTGCACATCTACACTTCTCTTCTTCGTCCATATGCCAATAAACATTCCTAGGTGCATCATGGCTAGCCGTGCGTTTGATTGAAGCTATTATTTAGAACTTCGAAATAATCACGGCAATTGATTATTAGGGTTGCACCATGAAACCATACAACTACGTAATTTTGTATCTTTGTCAAATTTAACTTTATATTTTCTTTTTTAAGATTTATGTATTTGAAATCAAAATGACAAAAAGAGAATTGTTGATTGATGTCTTAAAATTGAGAGTTGGTCCTATTTCAATTTTTTAAAATTCGTTTTTAAGATGATAATTGTCTTTTTCTTATTTATAAACACATGTTCATATCAACTTACATCTAATGTGGTACTTCTTAATACACTCATCTCATACCTAGTATTATTGAACTTGATGCGTGGATATAAATGGTAGGTGATGCAATACGGGGTGATCCAATAAATTTTAGAGAGGTTCTAATACATCTTAAAATTGTGAGTATTGGATGGGACTTCTTAACATGATAGTCACCACTCATCACTCAAGCAAGGAACTTTATCTTTTCAATTAGGTCCATCATATCACTGCCACAAAGTTGTGTGAGTTAGCTTCTGCACTCGATGCCACCACCATCCGCCAAAATAGTACTACTAGATTAGGCTTACCAATTTGTTTGATTCTGTGTGTGGATGAAATTTGAAAGACAATCACTTTTGTCACTTTATTGGTTACTCGCGCGTTCTATGTATTTTCGATTTTACCCTTCTACTACTTAAATAACGGATGTTATAAAATTTGGTATGATGTTTTGTCCTGAAAATTTTTCATTTTTATAACATCCCCTACTTAAGGAGCGGGTGTTATAAATTTGGGGTGTCCCATTTATGCTTGTTATTCACACATTCATTTATAACATCTGCTACTTAAGTAGCGGGTGTTATAAAAATGAGATTTTTAAAGAAAAAACAGCCCACCAAGATTTTTTATAACGTTCACTACTTAAGTAGCGGATGTTAAAAAATTTTATATCATCCACTACTTAAGGAGCAGACGTTATAAAAATGAGAATTTTCAGGAAAAAAAAACACCCTACCAAGATTTTTTATAACGTCCGCTACTTTTTATAATGTCTGCTACTAAGTAGCGGACGTTATAAAAATGAGATTTTTGAGAAAAAAACATCCTCATACATATAATCTACTACTTAAGGAGTGGATAGGGGTAAATTGATAAATTCGTAGGACATGTCCCAAAATTCGTAGGTGACAAAAGTAATTCTCGATTTGAAAAGACCAAGTTAGAGCGCAGTTGGGGACTTTTCCCTTTGGACTTTTGTTTGCTTTAAATCTACATTTCACATATTTGGGGATTCTAGCTAACAAATTGAAAAATACTAGTCAGCATAAGCAACAACATGAGTTGCGTATGGTACACAAGAATTACTACCGTTTGAAATAGAGATTAGAGACGTTGCTTCAATATCAAGAAATTCAATGTCAATGATAATAAATTTGACAACAAATTTCTGATGTTCATACAATTTAAAATCAATTTATAAATACAAATGAATTTAATACGTTTAAACCTGTTTTAACCAACTTTTTATTAGAATTTTTTTTTTAGTTTAAATTACTTAATATTGTTCATACTAAATATAATTACTTCAATAAATAATAAAATATTTATAAGAAAGGATGGTGGGGTACTGCCGGTGGAGATCAACGGAAAAATTCTAACAACCCCACAGTGGAGAATCGATAAGGTGGCAACGGCATGCGCAGGTCTCTACGGGAGAGTTCCAACTGTAACTCTATTTATTTTTTTAAATAATACATTTATTTTAAGAAAAATTTCTTATTTCTTTAACGTTGATATTTTTCCATCATTTTATCATATACTAAGTCATTTAAAATATATTTCATCACTAATTTTTAAATAAAAGTATAACACGAGATCGAAATTGTTGGAGTTTAAAATAAGAGACCAAATTTATGAACTTGTAAAAAAATGGCGACTAAAATTATAAATAAGTCTATTTTTCAGTCAAAAATTATTAAACATAGGAGTAGAATCTAAGACCGCACTTTGAAATAGCAACATTTTGCAGTTACAGTCTACACCAGACTAACAATGTAATATAATAATAGAGAATAGAAGACAATATCATAGTCCTTTAACCCTTTTTAATTGAATTAGAAACTAAATTCATCATCCCGTGAGCATAGCTCACTTGGTTGGGACATTGCATGTAAAATGCAGGGACCGGGGTTCGAACCCTGGTACTCCCACTATTTCACTTTAAAAAAGTGAAATTCTAGCCACTAGACTACTTGACAAAAAAAAAAAAAAAAACTAAATTCATGCAAAACATTACACATAACACAATAAACCAAATACCCCAATTGATTAATTAAATTAAAAAACGTTAAACTCAATCATTAGAGCAATATTGTTCTGAATTGTGGGTGTCCGTCTAAAAGGGGTTGATTTTTTTTGTTTCTTATAAGTTAGACTTTAATCAACTTTGCTCGTTCTCCTTATGATATGCACCCATTGCTAAAAATTATGCATTACCTTTAAAAATTCATGAAATAGCTTTGTGAATTTGCACTTGTAAATTCTTATGATTTTTGAAGATGGGTACCGGACTAATGGACTGGCCCATTAGCCCACGGGTTTGGGTGGATTGGATTTCAAGAAACCCAGCCTAAATGCAACGGGTCTTTTTGGCCCAAGTCCATGTAGCCAATTAAAAATGAGTAAACCGTCAAATTGGTCTCTAACTTTGTAACTCACTCTCAAATAGGTCCCTGACTCTGTCAATATCTCAAATTAGTCCCCGTCTTTGTCAGACGTTTCTCAAATTGGTCCTTCCGTTAACTAAAAAAATGCTATAAGTTACAAAACAAAAAATATAACCAACAAACATAAGTTAACGGAGGGAACAATTTGACGGTCCACGTCAGCAGAGTTAACGAAGTCAGCAAACAGAAGTTAACGGATGGACCAATTTGAGAAATGTTTGACAAAGACAGGGACTAATTTGAGATATCGACAAAGTCAGGGACCTAATTGAGAGTGAGTTACAGAGTCAAGGACCAATTTGGTGGTTTACTCAATTAAAAATCGGGTCGGATGGGCTAGTTCATTGGGCTTCGGGACGGTCCATTAGTCCAAAAAATTATGCAATTTTTGTAAAAATAATATCAATAATAACATAAAAAATTATCATCTTTCTCGAAAAAAAAGTTTCTGATCTTTTTTAAGAAAAAAGTTTTGATTTCAGATAAAAACACTTTCGGTGTTTTTTCTGGAAAAAAATATTCCAATCTCCGATCTTTTTTTCGGAAAAAAGTTCATGATTTCAGGTAAAAACACTTCCGGAGTTTTTTCTGGAAAAAAAAATTCCTATATTTTTTAGAGAAAAAAATTCCGATTTTTTTCGGGAAAAAAAATTCTGGAGTTTTTGATCTTTTATGGGAAAAAAAATTATTTGAATTTAAACTTTGAGGAATTTGGACATAAAATTTGGTTATGGTCATCCATTAATTGGTTATGGATATCCAAATAAAAATAAAATTGATTTGGTTATAAAACTCAAACATAATTGACCGGTTTTTGAAATTAGATATGGATTTGGTTATAGTTAATCCATGATAACCGGTTAAAATGAGCCACACTATCCTTAGGTATTTGACATGTATTTGGTCTTGAATTTTACTAAAAACTACAAAAAACTAATCTAAAAACTATCGAAAAATATCATATAAATTTTTGTCATCACACTTCAACACATTTGTTCAAGATTAATATTGCCCTCATCTTTACCTTCACCTTCCACAACCCGAAGTCGTTACTATCGGTAAGCTTCTCAATATCCCACTTCGAACTCATGGTACTTGATTATCGATTTGATCGTTGCCCCACGGTGGGCGCCAATTGTTGTAAATTCGGTTAAAATTACACCAATAAAATACTTTGTGGGGAGCAAATAAATCAAGCAACAAAAATAAAGGAAATAGAGATAATAATAATAATAATAATCCAAACAAAAAATATCCAAGTGAATGAGAAAGAGAACAAACGGATACTTAAAAAGAAACGAATGGAGTAATATTTAGTTTTATTACTAAATATTTCGTCTTTCTTTGTAAGTTTTATATAAAATATATAGTTTTAAAAAAAACTTATATTTTTCTTTTTTATTTTAACAAAAAAAAACTTATATTTTTTTTTACGAAAAAAAAAAAAACTTATAATATGCATATGTGTTTTTTTTACTAAATATTAAGTTTTATATAATACAAAAAACTTATATAAAAAAACATATATAATTTAGATCGACCGTATTTGCTTAATTTTTCAACAAACATACATACTTTCAACATTTTTCTATTTCTCTGCTAGGGTTGCGATACCCGTTCCCTTTTCATTCTTTTCTTCAAACGATTCCACCTTGTGTCCTCATCGATCATCGATTCACCATGGTTCTCCTTGATTAACTCTGGTTCTCATCAATTGATGTGATTGCGTTTTTCGACACTGCCTTTGTTCGTGAACCGAGAACCGATTGCCTCTGCTCACTCTGTTTCACTCGGTTTCATCGCCGATTTCACTCTATCTTCGCCGATTGACCATGTTCCTCTGATAATTTTTATTTTCTCTGCTATCCTCAGCGATCTCATTCTTTTCGGTCGCCGCTAAATGACCTCCGAAACTTTCTGGCTTGGTTGATAGCTGTCCTGTTTTCTGTTTTGTCCATCGATTCAATTCGAATACTTACTTTCTCTCGATTACGCTCGTTATACTGCAACGAGATCGTCTTCTCTCCTTGTTCTGTTTGTGATAAGATTTGCGATTCTCTGCTCTGTTTGACATAGGGTTGCGTTTCGTTTGTTTTTCTCTGCTCGGTTTGCCTCTGCGCTAGTAAGTTGAGATTTTGCTTTAGTTGTTGTCTCTGGGTAGTCGGTGCTGCTCGAGAGTTGGGTGTCTCTCCAATTTCGGGAGAGTTTTGTGTGGTCCCTTAACTCTATTGTAATTCACTCACGCTTTATCCTGTTTGTTCACTTAATTTTCGATAATATGGCTGAGGTTAATTTTGAATCTCTTAATCGTGATGAGGAGGAAGAATTGAATTTTGTGGTGGGGGAGGATACCGATGAACAACACGACTTGAATCTATGTCTGGTGGGTCGCTTCGTTCATGATAGACCCATACAGTTTAATAGTATGAAGGCGTGTCTAGCCGATGTTTGGAGACCGATGAAGGGTATGACAGTGAAGGAAGCTACTCAAGGGTTGTATTTATTCAAACTTTTCCACCCTATGGATGTGGAGGAGGTTCTCAAAGGCGGACCTTGGACTTTTGATGACTTTACATTGATTATTGACAGGTTGAAGATAGGGGTTGCTCTACAGGATATCCCTCTTTTTCATGTCAATTTTTGGGTGCAAATCCATGATGTACCAATTGGCATGATGCTTGAGACAGTGGTGAAAGTTCTTGCGAATTATATTGGGGAATTTGTAAAGTATGATAAGAATAACAACACAAGTTTTTGGCGGAAGTATATGAGGGTGAAAGTTAGGGTGGATGTTAGGAGTCCGTTGAAGATCGAGAAGAAGATCAAATTGAATGGTGGTAAGGGGGTGTTGTGAAATTTAAGTATGAAAAACACGGTTTGTTTTGCTTTGTATGTTGAAGACTTGGTCATGCAGAAAATAAGTGTGAGGTCAAGTAAGCTATGGAAAGGGATGACGGTCGGAGGAGTTGGTCCAATGAGATAAGAGCGGAAGTCAGACGTCCTGGTGGTAGGGTGGGTTTGTGATGGCTGCATGAGGAAGGGCGAAATAGGGATGACGTGGATGCGAGTGGCAATTCAGGTGAGAGGGGGTCACACCAGACTGGACCCACCTAAAAACTAATGTGGCGTCCCCACGCGAGAGTAGTAGAGGACCTGAGAATGGTGGGATCATGTCTATTGTTAGGGGCCAATATCCCTCCATTAAGGCCAGTAGCAATTAGACAATCAAGTTCAATTTAGGGTTCATCTATTGAAGCACCTGCTGTATCTTTGATCTCCAATCGGCCTATTCTAGCCATAACCAATGACAATACAACAACAACACAATTGACCGAAACACCATCTCTAAATGAAAGCAATCAGTTTGACCATGATGATATGGATACTCAAGTGGAGAGAAAGAGAATGAGGAATGAAGGTTTAGTAGCGGCAGGTTCAGAAGTTCGAACTCATCAGCATTTTTTATTGGCAGGTCCTAGCAGTTCCCAGAACTGTCGGGACTCATGGTTATTCTTAGTTGAAATTGTCGGGGTTTGGGTGGCCCGAGTGCAATTCCTAATTTAAAAAAGCTTGCCCGGGGACACAAGCCAGATATTTTATTCTTATCCGAGACATTATCGCATAATCGACATATTGAATACATTCGTGATATGTTGGGATTTGATTCTTGTTTAGCTATTGATGTGGAGGGCAGAAGTAGAGGTCTGACAGTGTTCTGGAAGGATAGTAGTAAGTGTCGAGTGCTTAATTACACGCATAATTTTATTAATATGATAGTGGAGGATGAGCAGTGGGGCGAGTGGAGGCTAATATGTTATTATGGGTATCCTGAACGGAGTAGGCGTCGTGCTGCTTGGGATCTCTTACGAAATTTAGGTAACATGTCTTCTATTCCTTGGTGTATTATTGGTGATTTTAACGACTTACTCTCTCAGGCTGATAAAAAAGGTATTCACCCTCACCCGAATGGTTTGTGTATGGGATTCAGACAGGCAGTCAGTGAATATGATTTAACAGATATTTCGATTGAGGGACATCCATTTACCTGGATAAAGATCAAGGTACCCCTCATGTGATTGAAAAAAGGTTAGACAGGGCTATGGCTAGTACTAGTTGGCTTCAGTTATTTCCCCATGTGAGGTTATCTAATCTTCTGGCTTCACATTCAGATCATAGTCCAATATTGTTACAATGTAAACCTATTATTAGGACACAGATCAATCATTCTTTTCGTTTTGAGAATAGTTGGCTTAAGGAGCCTGATTTAGAGAATGTGGTGGTTGAGGGTTGGGGTGGGAGGGAGAACCTGGAGGTGGTTGATCGAGTGACTAGATGTGCTAATAAGCTTCAAAGGTGGGGAAAAAGAAAAGGGTAATGTTTAAAGAGGAGATTGCTCAATGTGTTAGGCGGATGAAGGAATTACAAGGTAACCAGGATGAGGTGGTGAGTATGTAGTATCAAGAGTTATCGGAGAAACATGCCACTTTGTTGATACAAGAGGAGGGGTACTGGAAACAAAGGGCTAAAATGCATTGGCTTCAAGAGGGGGATATGAACACTAGATTTTTCCATATGTCAGCAACTGCGCGTAGCAAAAAGAAGAAGGTGACAAAGTTGATTGCTGATAATGGTACAGAGGCACATACTCAGGAAGAACTTTGTGAGGTGGCCAACAGTTACTTTGATACTCTCTTTAAGCCAATAGATGGAGATCATGACCCCGTCCTTAATCTTATTCAGCCGCGAGTGACCGTTGATGATAATTTCTTTTTGACAGCGCCTATTACAAAAGTTGAAATTCAACAAGCGTTGTTTCAGATGCATCCAGACAAATCTCCTGGGCCAGACGGGTTTAATCCAGCTTTTTATCAGAGGTTTTGGGAACAGTGTAGTGATGATATCTTTCGTGCCGCATCTACTTGGTTAGAGAGGGTATATTTCCCTACTAGTCTCAATGAAACAAATATTTGTCTTATTCCTAAATGTGACAATCCTACCTCAATGAAGGATTTGCGCCCTATTTCTCTTTGTAATGTTCTGTATAAAATGATATCCAAAGTGCTAGCCAACAGGTTGAAGTGTTGTCTAGATAAATGTGTTTCTCAAGAACATTTAGCTTTTGTGGAAGGTAGATCGATCCTTGATAATGCTCTTATTGCCACAGAAGTTATCCATGCTTTGAAGCGAAAGACCTAGGGTGGCAGAGGTGAGTTGGCACTAAAGATTTATATTAGCAAGGCCTATGATAAGGTGGATTGGGGTTTTCTCCGAGGAGTTATGACTAAGATGGGGTTTACTGATGTTTGGATTCGGTGGGTTATGATGTATTTTAGTTCAGTTAACTATTCGGTGTTGATGAATTATGACCGAGTTGGTCCTATTTCGTAGGTCGACGATTGCGACAGGGTGATCCACTATCTCCTTATTTATTTATTTTGGTAACAAAAGGTTTAACTGCTCTCATTCACCAGGTTGTTGGTAGCGGTGACATTCATGGTGTGAGGATTTGTCATGGTGCTCCGGAGGTCTCTCATCTTTTGTTTGCAGATGATTGTTTCTTATTCTGTAGGGCTAATGTAGCTGAGGTTAACGATCTCATGAGGATTTTACATATTTATGAACAAGCTTCAGGTCAGGAAATTAACTTAGTCAAATCAGAAGTTTTTATTAGTCGGAATATGTCTCACGCAGCTAACAAAATCTCTCTCGCATCCTTGGTGTCAAACTTGTATTGGGTACTGGTATTTATCTTGGATTACCGTCCATGATTGGAAGAAGTAAAAAAGCAATATTTTCCTATATCAAGGATCGTATTTGGAAGAGAATTAATTCCTGGAGAGCGTGTGCGCTGTCAAAGGCAGGTAAGGAAATTATGATAAAGTCGGTACTGCAGGCAATACCATCCTATGTAATGAGTATGTTTATTCTTCCTGCTTCATTATTGATGATATTGAAAAAATGATTAATGCTTTTTGGTGGAGGGGAGGCAATAATAATAACAATAATAATAAAGGTATTCATTGGTTAACATGGGAGAGACTTGCTTGCCCGAAGGCTCATGGGGGTTTAGGCTTTCGTAATTTTGAAGCTTTTAATAAGGCTATGGTTGCAAAACAAGTTTGGAATATCGTCCAAATCCGAACTCATTGGTAGCGAAGTTAATAAAAGCCAGATATTTTCCACATTCCTCTTTATTTGAGGCTCCATTGGGATACAATCCTAGCTTTGCATGGCGTAGTATGTGGCATGCTAGACACATTCTGTCTTTTGGATGTAGGTGGCGGATTGGAAGTGGGGATAATATTTGTGTTATGCATGACCCGTGGCTGTGTGGGAGTGCTAATAGATGGGTGCCCTCACCTCAACCAGCAGGTGTATATCAGTTATCTGTCAGAGATTTGTTACACGAAAATTATAAAGTGTGGTATATAGCTAAGGTTCGAAACTTGTTTTCAAGGGATGTAGCGGAGAGAATTCTGGCAACACCACTTGTTAGCTCGGTCTGTGGGGATAAAGTGGTCTGGGAGGTGGAAAGAAATGGGTGTTATTCAGTAAAATCCGGTTATAAGTTAGCTATGCGTTACATAATAGGTAGCGACAAATATCATGTAGAGGGTAATTGGAATGGTATTTGGGAAGCTCAAGCCCCACACAAGGCACGTCATTTACTTTGGCGCTTATGTAAAGGATGTCTCCCGACTCGTTGTCGATTGTGGGAAAGGCGGGTGGAGTGTACTCTCAATTGTCTTGTGTGTGATGAGGAGATTGAGGATGAGCTTCACATATTCTTTAAGTGTGGAGTAGCACGGGATATTTGGTGTGCAGCTGGTCTATCTTCGGTCTTACATAATGTTGCTTACCAACAATCTAATGTTGTGGACCATATTTTCGCAGTGTGCAACAATGATAGTAGTGATACAATTGGTAGAGTGGCTATGTTACTCTAGTACATTTGGCACAATTGTAATGATAATGTCCAGATGCCACGCCAAATTGGAAGATATGCTTTTGATGCTTTGAATGATTGGTACTCAGTTCATAAGTTACAAAGTAATAGTGTGAGCGGGACTACAGAAACAGATTTGGTAAGGTGGACAAACCAGCTCTAGGTTAGGTAAAATGCAACGTTGATGTTGCCTTCGTGTCTGGCTATGGAAAGACCTCAGTGGGATTGTGTTTTCGCGATAATAGTGGTCAATTCATGTCTGGTGTGACACAATTGCAGCAAACTGTGATTTCATATGTAGAGGGAGAAGCATGGGCTTTACTTTTAGCAATGGAATAAGCTAGACATAGAGGTTTTGATCGAGTTCATATGAAGCGTAGAGGCAATTCTGAGTTTCTTTCAATTGTTCATGATATTCTCAGTTTTATGTCGATTTTTCTAAACTTTGAGGTTAAGTTTGTTAGGAGGCAAGCGAATTCGGTTGCTCATACTCTTGCTAGGGCGGCCTATTCTTGGACTACCTTCCATAGATTTGAGAATATTCCCTTATATATTGAACATTTAGTAGTTAATGAAATGCAGTAAGTTTGTTTGATTAAAAAATAATTTACTAATTTTTGTTTTTATTATATAAAAAAATACTAACATTTTTTTTTTTTTTTGACAAAAATAGGAATTTATTAGTGGATTAAAATTAGGGTATAATAGGAAGATAATGTGCAAAAATACACTTTCTTAATTTGGTGTTACTATTCCAAACGGACACTTAAATAGAAACGAATGGAGTAATATTTAGTTTTATTACTAATATTTCGTTTTTCTTTTTAAGTTTTATATAAAATATTTAGTTTTCAAAAAGCATATATTTTTATTTTTTAATTTTAACAAAAAAAACTTATATATTTTTTTTACAAAAAAAAAACTTATATTATGCATGTGTTTTTTTTACTAAATATTAAGTTATATATAATATACTCTACCAAAAAAAAAGTTTTTCTTTTTTTTGAATCAAACAAACTTACTGCATTTCATTAAAAACTAAACGTTCAATACAAAAGGGAATATTCTCAAACCTATGGAAGCTAGCCCAAGAATTGGCCGCCCTAGCAAGAGTATGAGCAACCAAATTCGCTTGCCTCCTAACAAACTTAACCTCAAAGTTCATAAAAGATGACATAAGACTAAGGATATCATGAACAATTGACAAAAACTCAGAGTTGCCGCTACGCTTCATATGAATGGCCTCTATCAAAGCTTTCGAATCACTTTCAAATTGAACTCGATCCAGTCCTCGATGTCTTGCTTCTTCCATTGCTAAAAGTAAAGCCCATGCTTCTCCTTCTACAGATGAAATCACAGTTTGCTGCCATTGTGTCATACCAGCCATGAAGTGACCACTACTATTGCGAAAACACAATCCCATCTAGGTCCTTCCAGATCCAGACACAAAGGTCACATCAACGTTACATTTTACCCAGTCTAGAGCTGGTTTCTCCCACCTTACTAAATCTGCTTCTGTAGTCCCGCTCACATTATTACTCTGTAACTTATGTACTGAGTACCAATCATTACAAGCATCAAAAGCATGTCTTCCAATTTGACGTGGCAGCTGGACATTATCATTCCAAAGCTTATCATTACGATTGTGCCAAATGCACCAGAGTAACATAGCCACTCTACCAACAGTATCGCTACTTTCATTGCCGCAAACAGCGAAAATACGATCCATAGCATTAGTTTGTTGGTACGTAGCATTATATAAGACAGACGACAGACCAGTTGCACTCCAACTATCCCGGGCTACTACACACCTAAAGAATATGTGAAGCTCATCCTCAATCTCCTCATCACACACAGGACAATTGAGAGTACATTCCACTCGTCTTTCCAACAATTGAGAACGAGTCGGGAGACATCCTATACATAAGCGCCAAAGTAAATGACGTGCCTTGTGCGGAGCTTGAGCTTTCCAAATACCATTCCAATTGCCCAAAACATGATATTTATCGCTACCTATTAAGTAACGCATAAAAAAGTTTTATACAATACAAAAAACTTATATAAAAAAACATATATAATTTAGATCGACCTGTATTTGCTTTATTTTTCATCAAACATACAAACTTTCAACATTTTTCTATTTTTAAATATACTAATTTTTGTTTTTATTATATAAAAAAAAATACCAACTTTTATTTTTTTTTGACAAAAGTACAAACTTTTATGAATCTGCAAGTTAGCGGCGGCCAAAACCGCCGCAAAGTACAACGATACTTTTTTTTTACATCTGCTGCAAGTTAGCGGCGGCTTGGGCTGCCGCAAAATATAACGGTACTTTTTTTAAATCCGCTTTAATTTAGCGGCGGCCAAAGCCGCCGCAAAGTCAAACGTTTATTTTTTTAAAATCCACTACTAACTTTGCGGCCGCCTAGGCCGTCACTAAGTTTTGCAGCGATTCCTAAGACCTATCAGCTGCAATTTTGCGGCGGCTTAGGCCGCCGGTATGTCCTAGGACAACTTTGTAGCAGTTTAGGCCGTCGCTAAGTGGCTGACGCGTCCCATTATTTATTTATTTTTAATTTTGTGGCCGTTTATTTTAATTTTGCGGCGGCCTAGGCGGCCACTAAATTAATATTCAATCCGTCACAAAATTGATGTATTCTTGTAGTGAGAAAAACACGATAATTTGTTTACCCAGTTTGGTCTAAAGATGACCTACTCTGAGAGAAAGAGCAACTCTTTGTTACACTAATCAAATAGAGTATTTTTACAAAGAGTTTCTCAAGAGATTACCCTTCAAACCTAATTCTACCCTTATCCCGGATCTCTTTCCGTGGTCAAGAGACTCAATTTGATATAGTGTTTCCCAAGGTGAATACAATAGCCTTTTGTCCAACCCTAGAATTATACCAAGAGACAACGCCTCTTGTTTCTCTCTAAAACCATATCCTTTGTGTTGGTGGCAAATTCTGGGTCCAGTTATTGTGCATAAGCCCAAACTTATGCACCGTGCATAAGCCCCAAGACAATTGCTTCATACACCCCAGCCATTGCTTCATACACCCCACCCCACACTACAAGGGTTTCACATTTCAGAATGATCTTTCACATTTCAGAATGATCTAACGGTCATGACTTAAAATTTGAGGGCGCTAATGACGTGTCGCCACATCATCGTCTTCAACCTCCACCTTCTTCTTCCTCATGAAGAACATGAAGGGAAGTCATGAAAGCTTCAAAAAAGCTTCACGGCCACAACAACAACAACATCAAATCTCCACCGAAAATTACGAGTGGATATACCATTTCACAGTGGAGGTATAGATTTTAAAAAACGATTCAATCTTTAAAACCCAAAAAAATTAAGAACACTTATTTGAGCGAAATAAACAAAATAAACGGTTGGAAAAGCTTCAGGACATGATTTGGAATTTGAATCAATTCAAAACTTACTTAGTTTGGCTTTAAATCGAGCTAACCAAATCAAGTTTTCTTTTAACTATTTTTGAACTTTGGGTATGCTTTTCTATTGGTTTTTCTTCGTGTTTCTTGGTATATTTTGATTTCTAGAAGTGTTTGGAAGCTTTTGGATGAAAGAAATTAAAGGTTTATGGTGTTTCAATAATTTTCAATTTTTTCACAAAAATGGTGAAATAAATTA